>VZTR01016852.1:968017-985942 GCA_013400775.1 Chaetops frenatus | reverse complement strand
GTGTGGTTGTGTGGGGTGTTTTTGTTGGCGGGGGGGGGTGTGGAGGGCAGGGAGGGAATGAAATCTAGAATAATTAAGAAAATTCTGAGTTTGAAAGGGCACTTATCTCTTAGCCTGTGGCCAAGATAGAGCACAGATTTAACTAAAAGTTTGAACTGCTGGTATCATGCAAATGACCCCAAATAAGAAGGCATGTCGTGACTGTATTCTCCCCTCATAAAAACTAAAATTTCAATGTTTTTGGTACTGATTGCTTGTGCTTAGCCACTGCATGAAGTTGAAATATTTTAGGGAATAAACAATCCCGAAATAAAAGTTGAAAAGAATAATAACACTTCATTTAAACAGCAAGAGCTCTGAGATTCCAAATGTGGTGTTTCTGTCCTTTAGTTCCTGGGCTGCCTCTTGGCAGTCATAATTCAGGTGCTTCAGGCATCTGTGGCTTTTGCCAGACTGAATCTCCCGTGATACATATTGACAGCTCAGCTAGAAAGGGTTTATGCACAGGCTTTGGCAGGGCCCATGGAGAAGAATAGAGGCTCAGGGCAGTGCAGCAGCTCATGAGGACACAGAGTGATGTCAGGCCAGCTGTAAAAGAAACTGGTTTTAGTTGGACAATCAGGAATCTCTCTATTAGGGGTATGTTGATATTTAAATACCTTACCCCTTTTGTGACAGAAAAATGAAGAGCTTATGCAAGATCTAAATTTTTCTTCTATAAAGAAAAAAAAGATGAAAAAAAAGATAAACAGCTTTGGGAAAACAACATTGATCTTCTCTGAGTGTTCTTTCAGCGGAAGCTTGTTTTCTGCACAGCCACTGATGCTCCTCATCAGCTGACCAGTTATTCTGTAGGTGGTGGAGGGTGTCTATGGATCTGCCTTGTTGTGCTTCAAGCATCTTCTCCCCCCCTGTGCTGCAGTGTTCCAAGCCACACTGGTCAATAAGTTTGTTTTGTAGGATAGGGGGAGGAGGAAGGAATTGTGTAACCTGCATTCCTTAAACTGAGTGAGGAAACAACCCAGGCATTTTGACAGTTAAAGTTGACATGTGAGCAGGAAATGTGTAGTGTTACATAAAAACCTGCAAGATTGAACAAAGTGACAATGTGACAAGGTCAGAACTTCTGATGCAAATTTACGAAAGTGTGGTGCAGGATCCAAGCCCAAACTGCTGTAAGGAAGGCAGGGCTTTAGAGCAGTGCCACAGTGCAATTCTGAGCCTCATCTGGACTGTGGTCTGTGCAACTGTGGCTGCTTCTTAATCAGTTAAAGGTGAATTCAGGCTGGAGAAGACACAAGAGCTCAGAGTCACTGCCTGTGTTTGCTTTGGTTGTTACTCTGGGTGTATAGAAAAAGTTGCTGTATAAAGGAATTAAAGTTAATAAGATAAGAAGTGAAGCTTTAAGAAACTTTCTGAAATGCTTGAAAAGTAGATGCTAAAATTTGGGGCAACTGATGAGACAGCATTGGAAATTTTTCTTGGCTTTAGGTCAAGTAATATTTTAAGAACTCCATCAGAAGGCTGTCTTCACACATACCTTACTGTTATTTTTCTGGCAGGAATTGTCACTCAGGGTCAATTTGGAGGACATTCAATCCGAGCTCTTGTAGCTATGGTAGTCTGCCTCAGGTCAGTCCTGATGTTTGCAGAGCTGACATGAGGAGTTTGTTACCTAACCCTGCTGAGTGCAATGGCCTTTACATGGAGGAAATCAGGCGAAATGTGCAGTCCTTGCACATGAGTTAGGTTTTCCAGCAGGTGCCTACAGTTGTAAGCCACTTCATGGGAATCTTGTATCTCAGAATATTAATCAGCAGCAATCCATGAACATAAGTGTGCAGGTATCAGCTTTTTAATATAAAAGCATAGCCAAGCAGGAAACTGATACTCCAGCAAGGAGGAGCAAGGAATAGGTAGCTTGTTGAGCTGTGCACTGTTATACCCAGAACACGTTATTTCTTTATCAAGTTGGGAATATGGGTCTCTCTAGCAAAGTACATTCAAAAATTCTTGCAGTAACTTGTGCTGGGAAGTGCACTTTAGTCATATTAACTTTTTTCTCTGGAAAGACACTTTTGATAGTAGATGTAGTTGTTAATAAAGCAGCCAGTTGGAAAGCTGAAGGAAAAAAATCAACATGACAAAAAGCAAATATGGAAGGTATTTAAATAATTGAGTAAGTTTTCCCTTTGGATATGATCAATTAGGTGCTGTTGTATCATAAAAAAAATAGAGGTATTTTCTTTGGAATTAAAGTTTATAAGGCTCTGAGAATGTTGCTGCTTCTGGAACATAGCTGCAGCTTTTTTTTTCTTTTTTTTTTTTTAAAGCCGGCATTCATTTTGTAATTTAGACACCACGTGAGTTGTTTATTTCTAGGAAAAATGCCTCCAGCCTTTCTTTGCTGTATTCCCTCCATTCCTCTTGGGGGCTGTACTTTCCAATTAATTTTCCCAAAGGTTTTTTTTTTCCAGTCCTGTGTAAGGTAGTATCAAGTGTAGATACTAGAATACATTTTCTCTGTAAGTTCACATCTTTCTTACTTTAGTTTCCAGTCTAACATGTCAAATTGTAGCAGAGAAAAGGAAGAGTTGCAGGCCATGGCTCCTCTGTAGAGCCTTGTTAGCATTTATTGTTTCCTCTCAGGCTTCAAGCCTTTGATGCCAAGGCAGATGCTCCCCAAAGTATGGATAAATAGAAGGCAAAAAAATGTTCTGTGAGATTTAGCTACAGGGGGGGGTTAACTTCACTTTGTGATGCTTTGATGTGATCGGTATCCTGTCAATTAATGTGGCTACTGGGATGGGAGCAGAGTGTGAATGGATAATCACAGGCACTCAAAGTGATAAGGGCTAAGTTATTCTGATAACCTAAACAAGACAAACATTTAAATGAGTGTTTATTCTGTTTGCATTGAACCTCTGGATAAGGAAAAGCAAACCAGTACTTTTTTTTTCTTATCAAGTACATAGTAGAAACTTTAAGTTCTGCTTTAACTTGTTTGTATTTTTCATACAGGTAATCAGAGGACTGCTCAAATTTTGGCCAAAAACATGCAGTCAGAAAGAGGTTGGTTTTGTGTCTCATATCTGGTGTCTGCTGTGATGTAAAATCTCATGGGGCAGATTCACAAACCTTCTCTCTGCTATGCTCTTCAAGAGATCTTGCAGAAAACTTGCAGTTCTTGAGGCACTCACCTTTGTCACGTGACTCAGTCTGGTCTCTTCTACGTAGTTAAAATGAGTTTAAAAACCAGGAGTTTGATTTATCCCACCAGATTGCATCCCCAACAGCTCTTTAAAAGTGGGTCCACTTAACCCTGTTTTCTCTGTTTCTGTGAGTGGTGATAAATTTTTCTGGGCCAGCTACACGGAGTTCTGCTGGTTGCAATTTTATATGGGAATTAAGTACTTATCATTTCAAAAGCTACTCTGGTGATCTCTGATAATCTCTGCAACCATTCTTGAAATAAGATGCCCTAATTTTATTTTTAAGTGTAAAAAATCCCCATTTTTTGCAGAAGCAGTTTTGTGAAGTATTCAGTATTTACACAAAAGAAGTCTAAGAGGAGAGCTGTAACCTGGTAGCTGAGAGTGATGACTGACTTCTCTTAGGCTGCAAAACCCCTGTGAATGTCTAAATGTCTTGTAACATTTTAGGATCATGACTAATCTATAAGTTGTATTTGGTTTGCTTCTGTTTACAATGGTGATACAAAACATTCTCATCTTTTTTTTTCTTTCTAATCTAACAGGTAATGTTTTTAGGTGAAATTGAAGAAATCTTAGATGTTATAGAACCAACGCAATTCAAAAAAATAGAAGAGCCTTTATTTAAGCAAATATCCAAGAGTGTGTCAAGTTCACATTTTCAGGTAAATAAAACAAGTATAAAGAAACTCCCTAACAAACTTTGTGGTAACTTACTTTATGGTTGTTATGAACCCTTAACTTTCTGTTTCAGGTTGCAGAAAGAGCTTTGTACTTCTGGAATAACGAATATATTCTTAGCCTGATTGAGGAGAACATTGATAAAATTCTACCAATTATGTTTGGCAGTTTGTACAAGATCTCCAAAGAACACTGGAATCCGTACGTAACATTTCACTTTATCTGTAGCACCATAAATAAAGTGTCCACTGTTTCAGGTTTGGATTGGGAGCTTGTAAATGTGACTTCATTTTTACTTAAATCAGATGAAATCCATGACATTCTGGGTGTGAAAAGGAGTGTTACTTTCAGATATGTTGTGCTTTCACTGTTCTGCATTGTTACAATGGAGACCTGGAATTTATTGAAGAGGTGTCAGGAAACTGGATGATGGTCTTTATATTGTAATCACATCTGATCCTATATGTTACTTCAAAATGCTAATTAATGCTACTTAGACTAAAACAATTTCCAAGGGTTGCTTCTATTTATGCTTTGCTGTCCTTTAATACTTGAATACAATTTTCTGTCTCTTCATACGTATTTGTTGCTGACCAGTGAGATAAGAAGGGGAAAAGATGCTATCAGAGAAGAGCAACCCCTATAAAGGATTGGTAGGGCTGAGAAATGAGTGACTACTTGACTTTATATTTAGTGCCACAAGTTAAATATTATTATTCCTATGTTTGAAAGAAGCAGTAAGGGTATTAAAATACTGAAAAGCAAAGTTGGCGGTGCCAGCACCCTGAATTAAGTTGCAAGGCAGTGTGCAGAACATCAAGCTTGTACAGGCAAAAGCCAGGGTGAGCACGAGCCTCCCACAGCTCTGGAGTAAAACAGAAGCCCTTGGAAGCTTTGCAGTTATTCTGGGTTTATCTAGATGGTGTGTCTAGTTGCAAACATAGCAGTTGAGACTGAATATAAACTTAGGGGAATAATCCTTGGTGTATCAATGTATTTGGGACCTCAACAAATTTGGAGGATGTCCCTCTTTCACTATCTGCAGGCAGAAGTTGCCCTTTATGAAGGAAGTAAAAGGCACAAGATAATTGCCTACTTGAGGACAAGGAATTCTGGGGAAGAAGGTCTAATCCTTTGATTCTAATCTGTTTTGGAGGGCAGCAAAACATGCTTTTATCCATCTGGTTGTCTGATATGGCCTCAACTACTTGCTCAAAATCAAACTTTTCCTCTCAGAAAACCAAAACCTTAAATAGGCTTTTGACGTCAAACCACATGAAAGCTAGGGTACAAAAAAAATCAAAAAAGTAAGTGTATAAACAGGCAAAGGACACTGTGCATATTGAATGAGCACAAGGTGTGATGAGCAGCTGGGAGATTTCCTAGTGCCACGATGGGCAGAGTGCACTGAAAAGGCAAACTTGGTTCTTTGGTTATTTCCTTAAGAGGTTTTTGGACTCCTTTTTCAAGGTCACAGGACTGCAGCTTTGCAGTCAGTGGGGAACTGCTGGTGAGAGAGAAGACAGGGAAGACAGTTTACCTACTTTTTGATTAGTGATAAGATTAACGACAGACATTTTAATGTTTAATTTTATTGGGGTTTCATTTCTTTTTATAAATATAAGTGGGTTTAAAGAAGATAACACAATATTTAAGATGGTTTATTGAAATATTAATGCTTTCACAAAAAGAAGAGTAGTGCAGGAATACAGGCAGCCCTGTAACACACAGCCAGTGTTATTCAAGCTGCTGAGTTTCTTAAGGAAATCGAGGTACCCAAATCCATTATCTGATGTTCCTGATTCTAGTTCTCTAGCAAGACTCCTGCTGCCCAGAAACACTGCTGGGAGAGCTTTGCATGGCTGTGCTAAACCACACTAAGCCTGTGGTTTGTCTGCTGCCTTCTTGAAGCTACGAGCCAGAAGTTTTATTTTTCTAGACTCTCATATTTCATTGCTCAAATATTACAAAGTTGTTGTTAAAACTTGGTTTATTAAAGGTTCACATAATTTAATGGCTTTAAAGTATAGCCACAGCATGAATAATTATATCCTGTGCAATTACAGAAGTCAGGAATTTAAGCTTAAGTAGCCATTTCAAAAAATGCGTAACTATACTATAATTTCCTCTGTAAATTAATAAAATGGAAAGGATTTTGTTTCAGAAACTCCCTGACCTTACAGTACTATCTTGAATAAGAAGCTCAGAATCCAAAAGAGAAATCAAATGCTTGTTTTCTGAAGTTAGTTCTGTCACTGAGTAAATCTAATGGCTGTGCTCCTTCTGTTTCAGAACCATTGTGGCACTGGTGTACAACGTGCTGAAAACCCTGATGGAAATGAATGGCAAGCTTTTTGATGAACTCACAAGCTCGTACAAAGCAGAAAGGCAAAGGTACTGACCCTTTTTCCAAGTGCCCACTGGTGAATGTGTGTCCAGGCTGTAATTTTGGATGTTGCTTTGCTGTTGTGGCTGTGGGGCTCTCTGGTGGAGCTGTTTGGTGCGGGGTGTCCCGTGTGTGAGGCTGAGCCCAGGGAGGGGGCAGGAATGCCTCAGCTCCTCATCCTGCTTGGGAAGAGGATATGCTCCCTTCTGGGAGCTGAAATCAGGCTCAGCTGCTGCTGGCTTTGCTGCCTCAGGTGTCTGAAGAGAAGGGAGCTGGATAACTCTTCATGGCTCAGCAAAAACATTGCTTACCTTACTAACCTACTAAGCAGCACTGCTGGAGTCAGGGCACAGGTGACCCTTGGCCAGCTGAGACCACTGCCAAGCCTCCTTGCAGTAGCTGTGTCCTTCCCCCTTAAAGATTCTCAGTCCCTTAATTTGTGTCCATGTGATAAAAAACCTTAAAACAGCAGCCAGCTGTGCAAAGCCACCCTACAGCAACTGTCTGCATTTGCTGGAGCAAAGGTACAGTTTCACCACTCACCATTACTGATTTGTTATGCTCATGTTTTAATTGAGGAAACTGTAATTGCCTCTAAAAATAGCTTTGGAGAAAAACTTCAAAGAGGAATTAGTAGATGCAAATCACAGTTAAGTTACTGTGCTTAAAACACATCTGAAATTGATCTTCTGCTGTTTTCTACAGAGAGAAAAAGAAAGAATTGGAACGTGAAGAGTTGTGGAGAAGGTTGGAAGAGTTAAAGCTTAAGAAGGCGATGGCAGAAAAGCAGAACAGCACTCACAACGTGCTTAATGCACACAATACAAGTGCCAAATAAAAGAAATGACCACCTCTACTCGGCAGACATTCTTTTTTTGTACCCTTTTGAAATATATAAGGATTTGCAAAAGAAACCTCATCAGTATAATAGAAACAGCCAATTTTTTTCTCTGGCAAATGTAAAGATTTGAATTTAAATACAGCAGTTGAGTGATGTCATTACCACAACATAATTGTAAATTTGTCTAATTACTGATATACTGTCACTTCCAATGTTTCATAGAACTGAATTATCATCCTTAATGAGTGAAATAATTATGGGAGTGGTGAGAATTATGACTTGAATTTTTGATTGTGTTGCACATAGGTGGTATAGTTTGCTACGTACACATTTTTCCTTGTTTTATATGTGCTTTTCACATTGCTGCATACTTTGGTTAAGATGATAGAAAAGGCTTCTAGTTGTGCTGTATTTTCTCAAATAAAACCAAGGTACGTTACCAGTAACTTGAGATATTCAGTATCTGCCCCTTACAGCAAGGAAAGGAACTCGGATGCAGTGCTGTCCTTGAATTCCTGATTGGATTCAGGTTTAGATTTTATACAATGCTCACTTTAGGAAGGAGGCGAGGTAGGGAGAGAATCAGCTGCAACAGGTTGGGGTGGCCAGTGCCTCTGCCCCATTCCTGCTGCCTCTTGGGTCCTGGGCTAGTTAGGGATTTCCTCCTGCTACAGCTGAGGATGGAGCTTCCTCTGGAGAGCCCATCAATGATGCTCCTCATCAGCCCAAGGACCCGCCAAAGTGATGCAGTCTCTGAGAGAGACCCATCTTGGATGTTTCTGCATTAGTTTTAGCATCTAATGGACTGAAGAATGAGACCAAAATTGGCATTACTATATATATTTTTTTTTTTCAGTAAGGAGGGAAGGATGTCAAGAAATTATTCCTTGTTTTCTTTAAAGAAAATGCAGTCTGTTTCTTAAAGGTGGAAAGTTGACAATAGAAGTCTTGTCTGTTTACTTGATCAAGTATATTTTCACATCTTTTATCAGAGTACCATTCCAATCTCTTAAATTGCAGTTGTGTGGAAAAATTTTGTAATGAAAGATCTTTGGGGAATTGAGCAGCATTCAATAAAGTCTTTATGTTTGTATTTAGTGCTGTACCTCACATCTTTGTGTTTCTGAAGACCAGGAGAATTAGAATGGCCATTACAACCAACCTTTTTAACTGTCCAATGTGGCTTTTCACTGAGTGGCAAAAGTGGGGAAGTCCCTGCTATACTGTTTGAGTCAACTGTATTACACTTCTATTGTTGTTCCATTTTTGTCTCTAAGTAGTTGTTTCACAGAGGGTCTGGGACTAGCACTGCCTGAAGGGAGAGTAGTACAGTCACACAGGCAGGGCTCACCTCAGTTTAGTGCTTTAGTGCCTTTTTGACCTTAGAAAGAATCAAGTTCCCAGGGTGTGACAAACTTTGTTCAGCTGTCCTAGAGCCTAAAGGAAATAACTTACACAAAGCTGGGGAACCAAGCACCTTGCAGGGGTTCAAGGAACAAATCACTGGCATTTGTAATTGTTACAAGTTTTTCCAAAAGTTACAGATAGAGACATCAGGCTTAAGTAACCAAAAAAACAACAAAGGAGCTCTAAGATACCCTTCCAAATTGTGCAACACTTGCTGTCAGGATTGCTCCTATAAATAGGTATGAAAAGAAAGGTTTCTTGGCTGGGATCACTGGCCTGCTCTTGTAACATTTCCTTATAAAACAAAACATCTTGACAGCTGAGATGTAGTGACTGAAGTGGACTGCTGTGGGAGTTTATTGAGAGGAAAAACATACATATGGCAAAAAGGAGTTTATCCTTTATTTAACAATGCTTTCTTTACCCCACAGCTGCAGCTGTCTTCTAACTTACCTTCTCTGACCTCATAAGCAAAGAAAAGATTCTGATGGATCCAACTGCATTTTTTCTGTTCCAATGGTGGTGGGTTTTTTTTTTTTTTTTTTTGTAAAATCCAAAAAATAGCTGCTGTAATATAATTTGTTCAAGGAACAGCTGGGTGTTTCTCTAACAGTGAGGCATCAAGACAGCTCATTTGTCACAGCATATGCTGTTAGGTAGCAAAGTCAGTGGAGGTTTTCTTGATGTGAGAGGGTTAAGTGTGGGGGATTTTATAGATCCCCTACCCCCTGCCTGGTTTCTGTCCTGTTCCCCATCACCCATGGATGGAGTAGCTCTTCCTGCTTCAACTATGCAGTGTTTGGCCTTTGCTGCTCCCTTCCAGTTTAATCTCATTCCCTTGCTGAGCACTAGGCTGAGCTGCTCTGGAGCCATCACTGTGAGATACTGGATAAGGTGGGGACTGGACCCCACCTTTCTCCCATACAAACAGCTTTGTCCCCTGATTAAATATTTTCCCCCAAACAGCCAGTGCTGTGGTTTTATTTATTTTACTACAGTGCATTGTTGCTCCCCTCTTTAAGGCTGTGTCTGGTCAATGCAGTGCCTTAATTAGCTCTGGAAATCAGCTGAAAGCAGTAAATTTTGTCCCAAAAGGCTTCCTCAGATGCCAAAAACAAGGAAGAAAGGTGAGGGGGTACTTTTGATGCATTTAGTCCTCTGTGTACTCTGCTGGAAGAGGGAGGAAGATGCAAACTGTGAGTTGGCATCCTTGCAGCAAAGCCTTTGGAGCAAACACAAAGTGGTGCTCTGCTCCCTGTAGCCTCCACAAGTCCCAGTCAGGCATCTCAACTAACAAGGGACTTATAAGGAAGAAAAAGACACCACCACCCCAGCACAGCTGGTGAGCAGGCATTCCCCATGGAACAGAGAATCACAGTTCCATGCCATGCTGATGAAAGACTATTTTTCACTTCCTTAGGAAAGAGGGATAAGCAACAGCCTGAGAGAGACTTTGAAATCAACCACCAGCACAGCCCCCCAGGTTGTCCTGTTGCCTGAGTTTCGTTTGAGCTGGACTGCTCAGGAAGAGCTTTTTGGTTTTCACCTTATCCTCGTGCCATAATGCTCCTTCCTCCTGTAAAGCTCCATCTGCACCTGAGAGCAGGTACTTTCAAAGAAGGCACACAATAGCTTACTTGAAGTACTTTTTTAATATTAAAGTCATTGTACTTTAAATCAAAGGTGACATGTCATGGAATTCCAGTGTATTTTGTTTTAAAACATACTTTGGACAAGAGAGGCCAGGATGTTTTCAGAGTACTTTACCTTCCACCAAGCACCATCGAGGCAGTGACTGTGCTACGGGAGCAGCTCACAGCTGATGCAGAAACTAAAGGGTCTGTCTGAGAAACATTCAAACATTGTCCACTTTTTCACAATTTACTACAGTGATGACTTTCTGAACATTAGTGAGTTCCCTCCTTGCCCCACAGTTCCCCCAGACACTGAGGTAAACTTGTTAAACTGGGACTAGAAAAGTGTGAGTTTGTTAGACCTGTCCTAGAGTTAGCTCCTTCTGCAGTTCCAAGGCCAGTTCACTAGGCTGTTCCTCCAGCCAGCGTCTCTCTGGAAGAAAACATACCTGGTTTGCAGCTTTAATTGCTGATTGCAGTTTATTCCAGTTATTTTCTATCCCTCCTGCTATGAACAGTTAAAAGGCAGCCTTAGTCTCAGCTTATGTGGTTCGTTACTTGACGAGTCCTCTTCAGATGCCTTCTCCGGATTTTGATCATCCACTTAACACTTAACTTAGCAAAGTCTGCTGCCTTAAACAGGGCCAGAAAGATACCACAAAGAAGGGCAATCATGTTCCAAGGATTTGCTGTGATAATCTGAAAGAGATGGCAAATATTAGTCCCCTCATCTGACCCCACATATATTATACCAATTTCCAAACTGAAGTGTTTTGCAGCACCTTCCTTTATGCTGCATAGGTGGACTACAGTGTCTTCTCCCCACACCATGGTTTTCTGATTCCTGCCATCAGGAAGAAAATACACTGTACTGGCTGCTAAATTCCTCTTAGAATATTTCAGGGTATTGAACTGTTTTAAAATTTTGGAGGTACAGTTAAATTGTTAAAATTATAGATAACATTATAATGTAATCTATAATTTTAACACTGGATCAAGGGCAGCTTGCAGCTGGGAGGTGGCAAATGTGAGAAATTGCACAAGGTAGAGAGGAGTGAGAGGTGTGGGAATAGGACTGGGCTCTAAAGGCCAAGGAGGGGCCTGGGTCCTACTGGGACAGCAGGAGTGCAAAGGGCCAACTCCTGCCACACACAGTCTGCATTCACACTCTGGTTTTGGGCAAGAAAACACCAACACTGCAGATTTGGTTGCTGTTGGACCTTGGTTGTCAGGTAAATACAGTACCACATCTTATTCTAATAATGGATAAAAAATACACTAGGCTATTTTTATTATTCTTCTTTCAGCCTAGGTTTCTTGTCAACTAATAAAAAAAAGTCATTATATTAGATTACCCAAGCAGACTTATTTAAGCAAAAAAGTTCAGCCCTGACATGAAGCTACACTTTGCTAGAACACAGGGCACAGGTGCTTTTCTTAGCTGTGTGCACCTCTAGCTGCAGGCAGAATGCTGAGTGTCACCAGCCCAAGGAAAAGCATCAGATGGTCCTGACCTCCACACACGGTGCACTACTGGACATAAGGAAGAGCCTACACTGAAATTTCAGAAGTATCCTCACTCTTCCTCTGCATTTCTGCTTGGGGTGAGGAACAGAGGCAAGTGCATGCACACAGAAACCCTGAGCATGCACAGTCAGACAGTGATTCAAGAAGGGACTAGTGGGTTACTCACGTCCTGGACAGTCTGTATGAAAGGATCTTTCCATTCAAACACCACAAAGAACAGCTGGTCACTCCTTGGTTTAGTTCTCTGGTCAATGTAGTTAACCACACTGGTCTGGGGAGGGAGAGAGAAAAGTGCAGGTTACTTTCTTCAGCAGTACAATGAGTCTTTTGTGCAACAGCAAAGGCCTGTAAGAAGGTGAAAATACCAGACTATTTAGGGACTTCCACCTCAGATCTTCTCTACCTAAAACAATGGGCTGCCAAAATATGGCAAGGGCAGTTTCCTCCCTCTGTCTCGTGTTCTTATTATTTTCCTATTTCTCACCCAGTATCACACTACAATACCATTTCTACATTGCCTTTCAAGAGAGGAAAATGAATTTCCAAAATTCATTTACTTGCAGTAATACAACATTTGGAAAGTTCTCCTGAATGAATGTTAAATTAGTTTTATTTGCCAGAGAACCACACAATGGTGGCAGGAAGATTCCTTCTTTTTGAAAAATGGGTTGTAGAATAAACTAGAGGATTCCAACAAGTGCAGAATGAACATGGAAGGAAAGAAGCCCAGGTGTTAAGAACCAAACCCATACTTCCCAGTACTGCCCATTAACTGGGGCACCACTTAAAACTAATGCTGCCCAGCAGAGAGCTGTAACACAGTGCCAGCAGGGAACTGGGCTAGGATACCAGACTGTGTTACAGCCACATGAAACCAGAGTCTCAAGAACCACAACCAGGAGAATATTAAGACATCAGGCCCCAGGAAAACATTTGTATTGCACCACCTGCCCCCAGCTCAGGGGGGAACTACACAGGGTTTGTGCACAGGCAGAAGCCAACACAGTTTGAACTGCCCCCTTCTCCTGGGGGACAACACAAACTGCCCAAGAGCCACACAGTGACCTCAGGAAAGCACAGTCATGGAAGGACTTCTCCCTTCTCCAAACCTCAAAGGAGTGTTTACATCTTGGTGTGTGCAGAGGGGAGTACTGCTGCTCATCCTGTTCAATTCCAAACTGGAAGCAAAGAATCCAGCAGCACTGTGACTTTGTATCAGGGCTGTGACACAAAGATGAGACAGAACATGGAAGAACATGCCTTTTCCACGTTTTGTGAGCCCAGTTTTCCAGGCAGAGGAAGGCTGAGTTGGAAGTCACTGAGCAGACCACTCTCTTCACCTCCTTACAAGCCTTCTCACTGTATGAGGGACGACCTGCCACAAAAGCCTCCCACCTACCACGGTCCAGTTTCTTTACAAATACCTCAAGGTTTCTCTCAGTCTTCTCCACAGTCCCAGCCCTGAACAGATTTTAGGCTTCACACACACAAAAACAGGAGCTAGAACACTGTTTATGGCCAGTCAGAGCATTTGGAGCTTCCCCACCTCCTGGTTCCTGGTCAAACACCTTTGCTGCAGACTTGCCCCACACTTCTACAGCTCATTTCCTTATTGCAGGGTACCAGCACCCCAACCACACTCACCCAAGAAAACTGCACAGCAGGAAACAAACAGTGCACAAGGCTAAATGAAGGCAATGGCAAAGGAAGAAAATACAAATGAGTGACTGCTGGGCTAGTTAGAGAGATAGACTGTTCTGCTTGGCCTAGTATTTGCATCCATCTTTCTGGTATGCCAGCTCCCAGGTTTGGATTTGAGGCTAATGGACTTCCTGGTGCAACTTGAGCAGATGTTGTACTGTCAAACAAAACAAGTGCAATTTATGTCTGAGCTGTTCCAATTTCTGCTGTATTATTAATAGGGATCTGATTCCTGGTTCCTAGGTTTTATTACAAACAAACAAACAAACAAAGCCACAAAACAAACAGAAAACCCAAACCAGCAACAGTGTTCACTTACTCTGATGATCAGAGTCCATAACTACTGAACTAAACAGATGCTTATGGTCACAAAAAACTCGTTTTTTTCTAAAATTGAGCCAGCCTTTTGTTACCACTTTGAGACACATTAGACTTGGGCACACAAAGGAGGGCTTTCAAAAATCCTATACTTGGTAAGCACCAAATGGCAAATGATACAGAGCTGTAGGTGATGAAGGACAGACAGACAACTGCTGTCAGTGCTTACATGGCAGCAGCAGACTGATGCATTCTTTCCTCTCCTCCAAACCAAGGCATTAATTTGGGAATTGCATGACTCTGGGATTTGCCTCTTGTCCTTCTCCAGTGGAGCAGAAGGGTATCCCCCTCACAGTCACAGCTTTGCTCTTCCCTTAAGGCTGTGCCATGTAACACCCTAACCGTGAGAACTAAAGACAGAACTGATGATTCTGCTTCCTTTTTCACTCTCCAGAACACTTTTTCCAAGAGTACCATGGACCAAGAGAAAGTACAGTCTCTGAAAAAGACACTCTCCAGAAAGCACAGCTCTTAAAATTCTCATTTCTCATCACCAATGAGACACTTCCTTTCCAACCAACACTGGAAGCAAAACAAAGTCAAAACACAATTATTTTCCTGTGCATTAATGTGAACAGAACAGGAATGTAAGTCACGCTCATTTCCTCTCTAGATAAGTTTGCATCTTCCACCTACATATTTTTTAGTTTTAAATGATGCAAAAAGTGAAGTTACTTCATATTTCTAGGACACTCAACAGCTAAAAATTCCAAACCCAAACAAAAAGCAGACATGAGAATGCTACAAAAGATACAAGGCTTACATTTACCTCTTCATCCTAACAGCCTAAACAATACCTCTTTCCAACAGCAGTTGTTATTTAGACTATTCCTCTGGCAGTTGTTCTCCACCTTGAACTGCAGGTAGCAGTGTTATTATTTCTGTGTCAGTCTCTTGGGACCCTTACCTCAGACTACAGGTGTCATAACCCATGTGAGGCCTGGATTTCTGGCCTCCCTCTTAGGAGATGTTTTCCTCACATGTTTTCCAACAGCTAAGCACATCAAGACATTTACAGTTTTACAGAATCCCTGCTTGTTGAGAAACAATGTGAGCAACTAGAGCCAAAACTGCTCAGTGCAAAGTGGCATAATGGAAGCAATGAAACAAAAACCAAACTCCCAAAACATTAGAAGAACTTTTTTTTTTACCTCTTGTTTGAATTCAACAGTCTCACTACCATCTTCTTCTTTAGTTTTGACCAAGGACATCTTGACCCAAGTTCGGAAGCCTCCAGAAAACTTCCAGCTGGAGTATGAGCTTTCACAGTCCTTCATGAATTTTGCTTTTTCTGGACTAAAAGAAAAAAAGAGCATTACTTTATTGACCAAAATGAGCACTGTAAGCAGAAGGTCAGACCCAGAGGCACTTCAAATTATGTTCACAATTCCTTTTATCCTCCACCTGCTACATTCAGCATATCTAAAACATTGGGTGTAGTGATGTTTTCATTAATGGTAGCACTGATGCATCTTCAGCTGCAGAGGACTTAACTAGTGCACAACAACCCTGGAGTTCTGCCTGCCTGTAGGGATTGTTCTGCCTCACAGGGAGTTTAGCTCTGCTCATCTGTCACCTTTGGGACAGAAAGGAGCAGAGCCACGACCTCAGGAAACAACTCATCACCACCTTAAGAAAGCAGAAGGACAAGCCTAGAGGAAGGACAGGGTGCTTCACCTCATTTCTGGTTGCCAAATAAACCAGTTGCAATGCAGACATGCTCAAAATGCCTCAAAATTGACATTCAGTATGCTCCTATTATTTTGGAAACACTACAGCTTTGGTGAAAGGCTCCCACTTGCAATAGCTGTTTTCCCAAAATGAAATCACAGCTATTTGCAGCCCCAGAACAGCAGGATTGCTTTGTGCGTTTTGGTTTGGGTTTTGTGTTTTAATACTGTGACTGTAAGCCATTTTAAGGTTTCCAGCACCCCTCATGCTGCAGGTAGTAAAGAGGTAGCTTTAAGGCATATCTGGTGTTTATCTCTTCTCTACCAGCTGCACAGGACATAGTGAATTAACCATGCTGTTTACTTGCAGCTCCCCAGTACTGTGATTTTTAGCCACTTTGATGTCATCCCTGTGACATAAGCCCACTGTGGTAAGCCATAAATCATTAAAGCCTATTTTCACTAAGACTGATTTCAGGTTGTAGAGATATGCCAGGGTATGTTGGTCCTTAGAAGATGGGAAAGGGTTTTGATCTAGACTAAATCCATTTACCTAGGAGAAGGGAAACTGTATTCTTTCCTTTTATGGCAGAGGCTGTTCATGACCGGGTCTTTTAGGAGATTAAGGTGTTTTGGTCTTCCAGGAGAAAGATGCAAAGAAGTAAAGGAGAAAAGCAGAGGTGAAGAAGCAAGCTCTTGTCCCAGAACAGGACAATTAGGAAGATTTGTCCAGCACTGACTGGATTTGCACTTTTCTTGTCCTTTTTTTTCTTAGTTTTCAAACTCAGGGCTACTTCTTGCAAATCAAGATGTCTCATCTGCAAGGACCAAAAGGACTGCACTGATATAAATATCACATTGATGGCTTCTCTGTACTACACCACCTGCTCAGGCTTAATAGATGAATACACATGTGTCCATGGGAGGGAAAAACCCAGCAAAGCCATTGCTCTCAAGTCAGGGCTTCAGGCAACGGGCTCAAACACAGAATTCCACTGTGCACATGCACAGAAAAGAGAAGGGTACCTGGAAAGAAAAACTAACGTGCTTTGCTACCCATCAAGACAGATGCTGTTCCCAGGGTGTTCCAGGGAATTAGGAATGTCTTTATTTGGGACACGAGGTGCTTGCTTAGTGACCCCAACAGGATGGCACCTCTCTACCTCCTACAGGAAAGACGTGGGCAGAGCCTAAGGACAAAGCCCACGGCCTGCCTGCTCCTCACCAGAACAAACCAGCGACACAGGAACACTTAATCCAACAAAACTGCTTCCCCCCTCGGGATGTGGGCAGAGCAGCAGCTGAGGGGACAGCACAGGCGAGCACTGAAGTGCTTTGCCACTCAAGAGGAACACACATAATTAGCACTCTGCCAGCCAGTCATATGCCTAATGGCTGGCTAAATACAGCATCCTAGAAAAGCTTTCCAAGCCAACATGGAAAAATGAGGCAGGAAGTTATGACACAGAGCTGAGTGTTACAGCCACAACTCCCATGGTAGGCAGACAGCAGCAGTGTGCTCTGCCTTTGACAGTAATTGTAGCCTTGAAAAAGAAGGATTAATAATATCTTAGGAGAAGCTGTGGAGAAGTGATCTGAGAAGGCATCTCCATAATCCAGACCACGGCCACAGTGTGAGGGGAAAACAGGGAGGTGGACAGGAGGAACAGAGCAGAGAGGCACAAGCTTTGCACAAATTACAGCAGAGGGCAAATAACACAGCTTTAAAACCCCATACAACCAAGTGAACACAAGATAGGCAAGGGATTTTAAGCTGAAAAACAGTTCCTCAGGCAGTTTCTTTTAATTCCCTCTTCACACCAAAGACAGACAACCCACGCAGGCTACACCTCTTTTTTTGTTGCTGTTTGGGGTTCTTTTCCTTTTTTTTTTTCGATCTGTGGTAGTCACTAACCTGTTTCTGGGCTGGGCTGTAGCACTGCAGTGGATCCTTCTAACACCAGTGTCTATGGACCACCCTGTATGAGCCAGAGGCAGTTTAGGACATCTCACCAGCAGATTCCAATGCAACAGCAAGGGCCAAACCCACTGATGGTTCAAACCCAGTTTGTGTTTGTTGCTTTTGTGTTTCCCCAGAGCAGGAAGCTCTCAAACAGCCTAAATCTAAAAAGGTTGGTGTGGTACTAAAAGTCTCAATCCTTCTGTTTTATTTCTCTGCATGCAGCAATCCAGATCAGAGGCATGAACATGGAGCTCTGTTTAGACCCTTAAATAATCTCTGCTCTGTTCACACTGGTATCCATTGTTTCACAGGACCATAAGTTATCTGACATGCTGCACTAACAATAGTTTTGTCAGGAGTATTTTCAGAGTATTTTCTTCTAAACTCCATGTATTATACTAATGACAGTTCAGAAGAGAAACTCATGTTTTTAGCCACACTTTTTGGGTATTTTGCAAGGGTTTCATTATTTCCCTCCCTCCAATTGATATGGTACAGATAGCAGCTGCCACTGCCTTAAAAAAA
>VZTR01016852.1:923889-967967 GCA_013400775.1 Chaetops frenatus | reverse complement strand
AAAAAAAAAAGGAAGAAAAGAAGCCAGCAGCATCTCTGTCCAGCTCAGAGGCCAACAACAGCACACAGTGCAGCAGTGTTCTGTGGAGACCAGAACAAAACCAGTGAGCAGTGCCAGTTTCATGGAGTCTGATCCAATTTTAACAGAAGAGCTGCAGAGAATAAAGCCCTTGACAGAAACAACGGGACCGTGCTTGAGTCCTCAGCACTTACTACACCATAAAAAAATCTCTTAAAGGTACAAGTCTCTAGAGCTATTTTTTTATAGCTCATGGCACCTCTGCTAGCACTGTACATAAACTGCTGGACACAGTGTTATTCTGGGCTCTCATAACCAGTGAGACACTTTGTTAGGAAAAGCAGTTACCAGAGCCCAGTAACTGAAGTTTTCAGAGGCTGTATGGAAGGACACACAACAGTTTCTACAGCCATCTTAACCCAGACTTCCCATCAGCTAAATTTAGCATCTGCTGATGAACAAGAAATCATTTCTATTTTCTCTACTGCAGGAAGCTGAACAGAATGAGTGCTCTCCACATACACAGTGCAGCTTCACATGCACTTTTCATAGTCAGGAGAAATGTAAACTCCCAACCTGCCCTGAGCCCAGACAGTTCATGCCAGGATAGCAAACACAGTACTGAGCAAGACAAGCCGTATCATTTGCACCAAGCTTTGGAGCATGCTGCAAAAGAGACACCATTGGGCTCTTGCCCACAGCTGGTTCTTTTCCTGTATTCCATCTAGACATGCAGATCATTCACCACTAAGGCCTTCATCCCCTTGCCAATTTTACCATTCATCTGGGTTAGTTCAAAACCAGTTTTAACTACCATTCCAACTACCTGCCTCAAGCAAGCACAAAGGATGCATCCCCAAAGAGACATCCCCATTTCCCACATGGCTTCCAAGGCCTGAGGATGCACAGACTGAGCTGTGCCTTGGTAGCTGGTTAAATCCTGCAAGGAGCCAGGAGCAGCACCAGGGATGGTCTCAGACAGTGCTTGTGTCCGGCAGTACAGAAAGAGCTGAGCTGCAATTGGTCCCACTGTAAGCATTTCTAACCTGAGCACAAGCCACAAAACCAGAAAAAACAACATGTAAGGAACAAGCAGCACTTTCTACACCATTGCTCTTAACTGGTATTCTCTCACCCTAAAATATCAATGCCTAAAATACCCAGAACATTAGCATTTTATGACGTGTTTCAGTACAGTTACAGAAAATAGTTAAAGACTTAGGATCTCTTCACTGAAGTGGAAATGCGTTGTAAAAGGCAAATCCAGCTAACTGGTGTTGGGCCACCCTGAGGCATCATGTCTGAACACTTCCAATATTTGATCCATTTGAAAAACCCCAGTATGAGCATGTTCAAGCCTCTGAGACGGCCTTGCTACAATAAAATCTGTCTTCTTCCCTCCCTCACCTAATTTTATTCTGCATAGGTCCTTTGTCCCTGTCCCTTTTTCACTGAGCATCTATTACCAAATTAAGGCTTTCTATCAGGTGTCACTATGACTAATATTTCTTGTCTAACTTTTAGTCTGGATCACAGAGAGAAGGTGGGAAAAAGTGTGGGTCTTTCTTGAAAGTTCAAGACAGGATTAATTCCATTCTTGTTAAAATTAGAAGAAGATTGATTAGATACTCCAATGGCACCAATGCACAAACAAATACAAAGCAATTTTGAAAACCCCATACATTGATTTATATAATTCTGTAGAATCCTAGATAAAGCCAGTAATACAAAGAAACAGAGTTAATCTTTCAATGAAATCACAACAAATCAGTCTAGGGATCTGACCTTTACAGTAATTACTTTAAAAACCCCCAAATGGTACAGAAATACTTGTGTTCTTGGTGTGCCTCCTGACACACTACCCAGGACAGCACAATTCCTGATCACCCACAGCAGCAGACAGCAGGAACACAGCACAGACTCCAAACATTTAGACAGTGCAGCAATAAATGGTTTAAGCACAGCTGAAGAATAGTTTTTGTCACTGAAAAAGCCCTCAATGCATTTTTTAAAGGCCAGATTAGGAAACAAAGACATGAAAGAGCATCAACATAGTCCAAACATTTAAAAAAATCATAGAAGTCTGCCTGATTTTTACTGCAAAAGTCCTGCTTTCAGAAACTATTGTGACAGCAAGTTCAATGCAGCCACAGGTTCATCCCCCCCTTTACATACCTGCTGACAAACTCTTGGAAAGAGGAAAACAGCAGGTAGTCAATGGCACTAAAATCTTGGTCTGTTTCATTTAAATGGAACTGCAAAAACACCAGTTCCCTTTTCTTCACATCACGAGGGCCTTGAACAACCAAAGCATACTTCTGTAAGTAAACAGAGATGGTGAGAGGAGCAAAGGAATCCTCATTTCCTGTTCATTAATTTGCCATCTGGCACTAACACTCTATAGAAATCTAATACACACTGAGAGTTTCTTGGCTGCTATTAAGTACACATCTGTTAAAATACCTAAGAAGAATGCCGAGTCCCTCCTTTTAGTCTAAAGAGGAGGTCTTTACATCAAGACTCAGTGTCTAAATATTAATATTTAAGCATTAAATATGGTGATTTGTGGGTTTTGGACATTTGTTTATACAGAAGCAAGCTTCCCTGCACTTCTAAGGGCAATTTAAGACAGACTGTCACTCAGTGTACCCATCTGGCTGGCTCAAAGCATATCAGTGTAATGAAACACTTGGTGCCCATTTAAGATTCTTCCAAGTGTGACAAACACGGTGTGTAATTCCCAGCAGGAATTCATGTATGAATTCCCAGCAAATATACAAGAAGAGATTAGCTATCCTCCTTTAATGGATACTGACGCTGCTTTCAAGCAAAGCTAGATTTACAATATCAAGGAAAATGCTTCCTAGTTCATTTAGGAGAAGAATGAAATGAGAGTTTCACTGTGAAAAATGACTCATTTTAACCCATTAAGGTTTTTGTGCTGCACACACCCACAGGACTGCTGATCTTTCATAACACATATACACACTGACTGCGGGTCTTTTACATTTCTGAAAACAAAATGACAGATGGCTTATAAAAAAACCAAACCAGAAGTAAGGATTTTTTTTTTTTTTTACAGCATATAGTACATACTTTTAACTTCCAATAAGATTATGAGGGGAAAACCCACACTGAATAGCTTTGTTCTATTATATTGTTATTACCATAGTTTGATTAGTAAAAGGATCTGTGTAGTTGATCCTCTGAGTGGTGCATTCAATGTCTCCTGGCTGACCTGGATTTATCAGAGGTGGAATGTGATCGTAGTAATGATGTTTGCAGCTAAGCAGCCGAGCCTTGCCTGGGTAAAAGGCAATACCTGTTTGGGGAGAAAAAACATTGGAGAGCACTGATTTCCTTCCTGAGTACATAGATTTTCATTCTGGAATTTAGTCCCACAGGATACTGAGCTATCCCTAAGATCCCACGAAACAATCAAATTAAACCCTGCACTTCCACATTTTTCTGGAGCAGGACAAAAGCACCAACTGCATCAGGACAGAACCCCCATGATGCATTGAAAAAAAATCAGGGTTCATATTCTGTTACAATTCAAGGTTCATAGAAGCGCCCAAGTTTCCCTAGTCTTCCCACAATCCATCAGTCCCTCTCATTCCACATGAATCTGAATTAGGGGGCATCAAATGGGACATGTAGGGCTTTAGTTTTCAGATATTAGCATGTAACACGTCAAATGTTAATTGGAAATAATGTACATACCACACATGACAGATCAAAGTCCACTGGCTGAGCTAATAGAAGTGAAAAGATGCTCCTCAGAATACAGTATCTTCTTTACCTGAATGTAACCTCATGATAAAAATCAAACATGCACTGACTGTCACCATTCCTTATTATTCACATGTAGGGCAGGCTACTACTCCACCTGGATGGAAACTCAAACGTGCCATAAACCTCCTGTTTCAGTCCAACAGTACACTCAAAGAACCTCAGCCACCTAAGCTTTGGAAGGCTAGCAAAATACAAGACCCAAACCTCAAAATCCTTTTACGTCATCTATGCCATATTTATTACTGGAAACAAGCTTGCTGGAAGATAATCTAGTCCAACTTTAAAAAAAACAACAACTACAAAAAAGAGTATGATTGATTAGATATAATGAACTCACACAACTGAGACAACCTGCCCACCAAAATGTGAGATGTCAAAGCACTCAGCATATATCAAATGCTTTATTCCTTTCTTCAGAGCTCTATGCTTGCAACTTGCCATTCCATCATTTAATAGAGCAATAAACTGAAGGACTACATTGATTTAGGTTCTCTGATCTGGCAGAGATCTCCAACAATACTTTTGGACTTATATGTATGCTGCTCTACTTGTTTAAAATCTGCTTATTTTATTCCTGTTGCTGTATGAAAAGCTCACATGGGGAAAAAATTAGGGGGAAAACTTGAGTTTGCTTGCTCTTACATTCATATGGTCCAAACCCAAGGCACTGCTTCCAGAGCTGGGCCTAACTGGCCATAGAGAAAAACAACTACAGTAATACGGCAACAACTCAAAACACTCACCTTTCAGCCACAACTACTGAAGTGGGTATTTGGAAAATGTGGTAACACTTCAAACAGAAGTGTTATTCTTAAACTGGAAACTGACTGAGCTGCATTTGCTACCATGGCTACTGGGCAATTAAAAAGAATAGTAACATCAAAACTCAGTATTCAAAAATGCTCCTGTGGAGCAATTCCTCCTGAAAACTGCAACAGTTTCTGCTGCCACGCTGCATTTTTATGCCAACATTGTTCCCTGCAGTCACACCACAGCTTCATTGCCTACTGACGTAATAGCATGCTGTAAACAAGGCAGGGTAGAAGTAGAAAGTGGCATCGTGGTTATTTTGTGGTTGGTTTGAGAGATTCACCTTCTTTCCTGTGAATGGCTTTTCGCTGCCCAGTGCAGCACTGAGCTCCTGATACACATCCTATGTGTTACCATGTTTGAATGATACAGTTTGGGGAATACTTCCAAAAGGAATTATCTTTCTCCCCTTAAAGAGGACTCATTCTGGAGTCTGAAAACACTTCTAATCTATCAAATGTTGTATAATTCCCCACAGCTTCTGCCATTCATGTTATTGGCATAAAAGCTCCCAAAAATCTCCTGTACAATGTTAACATTTCTGTGCAAAGTCAACACAACTTTAGACTTAAAAGAAAGGAAATGAAAGACCTAGGTCAAAGTATTATATGCACTCTGGGTCCTGGAGAATGAACACCAAAAATTTAAACCAATCCAAGAAAACCATGAAGAAGAACTTGACTCATTTTGCTGGTTACCATTCTTACCAGGTGCATCATACAAGGACACTTCCTTGTAAGTGACAGACATCACTGGGTGCTTGAGCTTCTCCCTGAAGTCACTGATGGTTTGGTAGACAAGGAACACAGCTACAGCCATGAGCAGCAGATAAATAAACAGGAGAATTACTGAAAAAACATTCTTCAGGCAGGTCTTGCTGAAACGCAAAGAAGGGGTAGTGGTACCCAGTTCACCATCTGGAACCAAACAGACCATGGATTGGGACTTTAAAATACAGATATTTGTGCTGAATTTTCATTTAAAGATCAATAACATGAGAGGAAAGTAAGCCTCAAACTCAGCTTGATTTAAAAAACCACAGCTAATTCTGGTTTTGATGATCAGTCAGGCAGATGCTTGCTTCTCAAGTATGAGGCGCAATCAACATTAGATTGTGCCTCCTTTTCACATGCCAGAATTTGGCACTCTGCTTAAGGACGCTGCAGGCAGGAAACAAGGACAACTCAGAAACAAAGTTTTAAGTTCACAAGAAAATCTGTTGATGGTCAATCTTTGCTTCTGTAAAAAAACAACTCCTTTCCCCCCATTTCCAGTCTGAAGTGATTCTTATACACGCTCAGCATAGGCATCATAGGAGTGACTTAATATTCTAATGCTCAAGCCCAGCTCTTTGCATTGCATCTCCACCACAGTAGAAGTCACTAGATACTGGTTGCCCTCTAGTTCATAACTCCTTGTGCATGTTAAAGACTTTCATAGAGGGATTCTTCCAATTACAGCTAGAAAGAGACTGACCCAATTCTCCCAGTCTCCTTGCCTTCAAATCTTGTTCTCTGTAGATCTTCACAGTAGTCTCACTCTCACACAGATACTGCTTTACCCATCCTCCTTGCATTTGCCATTTCTTTTGGCAATACTTCTAAGGATAAAGGGGTGTACTCTGTACTCTTGAGTTACACATCACGTTTTGGTCAGGAGCGATATGCAGATGAGCACACAAAATTTTGTGTTAAAACTCACCGTAAGAAAGGAGGTAAGCAGCCATGGTTCCTGCTGACTGTTCTGTGTGGTGCCATTTAATGAGTCAGGCCCTCTCAGGCCATGCCACTCACTGCTCTCCAACTCTTAATGGCACTGTTTGCTGTTTGTTCCTTCCCACAGCAAACACGAGCCTTTTAGTGAAACCTATTGCACATATAACCACTTACAAAGGTCCACAGGCAATTTACATGCCAGGAGGTGGCAGCCAAGGCAATTAGCACATTAATAAGCATAAAACTGCACTGCTGAAACAAATATGTCTTGAACACCTGCAAGGCATTTAGGCCATACTCCTTTCAGGCTGGTGAACCTCAGTGCCTACACCTGATCTGCAATAAGCCCATTTAACACTGCTCCATGCCCTCCAAAAGCAGCCTGAACTGTCTAACTAAGAACCTCCTTAAAAGCATGTCTGTTCAATATTGCCTCTTGCTTATGTAAATCTGGCACAGACTCTGCCTGCAACCCACTGCCACTCAGGTGAGACACAACATAAAGGAAGATGACATACTAAGCTATCTTGGAGTCAGATGTGCTGAACCTGTTTTGATTGAGCACAGTTCATGACAAAGAAATATTCTCCTATCAGTCCTTGGAGAACCTCCTTGGCTTTCCATCAGTACCTGTCCACATAAAATAAGTAATTAAGTGTTTTGTTTGCTTTCAGAAGTGCAATAAAATAACAAAACCAAAACAACCAAAGTCACACACAGCAGCAGCTGACAGGCCCTAAAAATCAGAAATTTCTGGGCCAATAGTTCTCACCTGGTAAAATAACAGAGCTGGAATCTTCATGAACTTCCATCTCTCCTTCCCCCTCCTCTGTTGGGTTTTCAGATACTCGCTCCACATCTTCACTCAGCTGTGTAGTTAGAACAGGAGTTCAATTTCCAAACATGCTCTCAACTTGCAATTGTTGCAATTTCTATGGTACAAATAAAAGAGGCTCCAACCAAACACAGAAAAACATGCCCCCAAGTCCAAGAGCACCCAACATTTGTTCCACTGGTTCACAAGACAAAAGCCACATCTCTGTAGACTTAGACCCAAAAATTAAGTGACTTGCATGCTGCAAATTTAACCTACTTCTTCCCTGCTGCTTCAACAATAACATCACCCTTCCATTCAAGCTCAAAGTAATTATTTCCCTGGCAGCTCCTACACACTTTAAACCCCCAGTTAGGACAGTGTTCTCTGAAACAAGCAGGAACATCATTCTGTCACTGAAGAATATATTTTTAGGCATAAAGAAACCACAGCACATACCAACAAAGAGAGCATTAGCACCTCTTAATAAAGAGGTGCAAAAAGCACGAGATGCATTTTCACAGGTCCCTGCTACATTGGTAGGTGGGACATTATGGGACAACAGTCAAGCATCTCTATATTTCTGATCCTTATTTGATGTCACTGTGCAGATTATTATACATTAGTGGTTATGCAACTAATTAGTCTTCCAGTGTTTCTGAAACACCAATAGAGACCAGATGCTTTCTTGTTTTGCTATTCAGAGCTCTGGGCTCAAAGTGCCAGGCCACTTCGGTCAGAATCAGAAGCTTGTCACATCAGATACACATTACATAGGATCGTGAAGCACTACAGTTTTTATACATTATAAACATAAAGTATCTCCTGTATGTTTTCCAATTTTCTTTCATGGTGGGAACTGACACAGAGCAAACCAGGGCATGAACTTGCAGCACATCACATTAGCTTTGTTCCTGATTCAAGGAAAATGGGGGCACAGTTAATGCTGCAGCTGCACCCAATACTATTAAACATTGCACCCCTAACTTACTCAGCAGTAACATGCATGTATCCACAAGGAAGTGCTTTTACTTCACCCAACTTTAATTCAGTACTGAAATCATCATTATACCATTGCCAGATCATCATTAGCACCTATTAGGAAAGAGTCTGCTCATTTTACATCTTCAAAGTCTGACGTAAAGCCTCCATCACCTCCTGCTGGATTTCTGTATTCATTTCCACCATGCAAAACAAGAGGAAAGCAGTTACCCAGTTGTTTTTAAATGCTTAGCACATAAATAAAGCATGATTTCCCAGAGCATGAGGCCAGAAGTGAACAGGTAACTGAGCTAAAAACTCAGCTCATGTGTAAGACTCTTACCAGGGTCCAACAGAAGATATCTTTTCCAATTATCACCATAAAATAAGGGAAAACTAATACTCTGCTCCTTTTCATGATGTAGAAACATGCTGATTCTGTTTGTTTACTTGACCCAAAATAGTCTACTCTGACACAGGAAGAGTACTCTCTGAACCTTCTGTACTGGTTACACTAAATCAGCTAAGAAGACAGTTCCAATTGTACTTGTGCAGTTTGCTGATACCAGAGCCGATCCAAGAAATGTAATGTAAATTACAGTCACTGCAGTTCCTCAGCCAACTCTCTGATTCCCCAGGTAAGGGCACCTCACTGGCTGAAGTTATTGGGAGGGTAAGTGAATTCTATCCCTGATGACAAGAAGATCCCAACAAAAGTTTAAACAAGAGCAAAACACGCAACATTTCCTATCCTCTCAAGAGGGCCCACAGTGATGCTTTCCAACAAGCAGGACAAGAAAGATGATCTTAGAAGTAATTCCCAACCTAAATGACTCTGTGATAAGCTCAGAAAACAAAACCTTTCAGCACTCCTTGCAAACAGACCAAAAAACCCCAAACAATAAGCAACTATGTTTTCTTATCTCTGTTCACAATGTTTTACAAGCTTTTCATATAGAGTCATATGAACATATGTCATCATGACATATAGAGTCAGAGAATGACAGCCAGGCAAGAGCAGGACTACTAACATTGCTTCAGGTGCAGTGAGTAGGTTGAGCTGATGTGTAAGACCCGCTCCCTAAAAACAACTATATTTTACTGCAGATCCTGAACACCTGAACTGAGAAGAGGTCAACAAGATCCCAGCACTGTGCATGGCTCAGCCACTGCGTTCTGAGCAGCACACAGCATCCTGACTCTGCAAGGCAGGGCAGCACAGACCCACAAACCCACCACCTCACACACACACACTGAGCTACAGTCTCACAGAATGACAGAGACCTCTAAGATCATTGAGTCCAACCGATGCCCCAACACCTCAATTAGACCATGGCACTGAAAGCCACATCCAGCCTTTCTTTAAACACATCCAGGGATGGTGACGCTACCACCTCCCCGGGCAGATCATTCCAGTACTTTATTATTCTTTCAGTGAAAAACTTCTTCCTAACATCCAACCTAAATTTCCTTTGGTGCACCTTGAGACTTTGTCCTCTGGTTCTGTCAGTTGCTGCCTGGTGAAAGAGACCAACCCCCACCTGACCACAGCCACCTTTCAGGGAGTTGTAGACAGTGATAAGGTCACCTCTGAGTCTCCTTTTCTCCAGGCTAAACACTGCCAGCTGCCTCAGTCGTTCCTCACAGGGCTTGTGCTCCAAGCTCCTCACCAGCCTCGTTGCCTTCTCTGGACTCTCTCAAGCGTCTCAACCTCCTTCCTGAACTGAGGGGCCCAGAGCTGGACACAGCACTCGAGGTGTGGCCTCACCAGTGCTGAGTACAGGGGAAGAATGACCTCCCTGCTCCTGCTGACCACACCATTCCTGATCCAGGCCAGGATGCTCTTGGTCTTCTTGGCCACCAGAGCACACTGCTGGCTCATGTTCAGCCGGCTGTCGACCAGCACCCCCAGGTCCCTTTCTGCCTGGGCACTGTCCAGCCACACCGTCCCCAGCCTGTAACGCTGCAAGGGGGTTTTGTGGCCAAAATGCAGGACCCAGCACTTGGACTTGTTAAAATTCATCTTGTTGGACTCTGCCCATCTATCCAACCATTCAAGGTCTCTCTGCAGAGCCCTCTTATCTACCAATGGCTGTGAGCCTGGCACAGCATTACTGTAGCACAGCTGACTCTAGTTCACACTTGTCACTCCTCTTGGATTCAGGGATTCTGCCAACAGTGAACCTGGAGCCTGCCAACCAGGTTCATCCTCACAGCCAGCCCTTCCTACATGGTGTTTTTGATAAAGGGGTGAAGCGTGGTGCCAATCAGAAGGAACACAGACTGCAAGAGAATTAAGCTTGCAATAGGATGCAGAGACAGGATAGGATGTCAAGGGCAGGAAGGGCATGAACCAGAGTTTCACTCGGCATTCCTCTGGGTTCAGCACATACAGCTGAGGGAGAAACAACCGCAGCAACCTGCCCATGTCCCAGCAGCTCTTTTTCAGTCGTGCACACATAAAGGCACTGGACAAACAGAAGCTCAGAAAAGGCAATTCCAGCCATTTGAGCAGCCCTGACAGGGGCAGAAGCAACAAAGACTGCTGCAGGTCTTGGAGGAGGGATGGGCACACAGGTGCTGCACTTACACACACACCCTATCTCGACTTGTGCCACGGTTTGGTATAAACCTGAAAGTATGGAGAAGTGTCAGTGGTGGCTGATAGTCAAGGTGGAAACAATAACATGCATCATCCAGTCCACACTTCAGGAATTAATGCAGCTTCATCAACTCTCTCAAGTAGCTCCCCTAGGTACAAGCACACAAGTCAATTCCATCTTGATAGTCACGGGCTAAAACCTTCCTACTGGATAAAACCCCCTTAAATAAAAGGAGAACTTGTGCATACACGCTTTTTGCTGATCTGCTGATTCATCACCTTCCAATGACTTCTAGCCTGGCAAGAAAACCAGAAGCTGAAACTAAACAGACAGTACAATACTAAATTAGAATGTATCAAAACTGAGCCTCAAACTGCCCGTCACGTGTAGAGGAAGGAAAACATCTACATTCCTTTTGCCTGCAAGATACAAACAAAAGTGCTCTGCTGTAGCTCTCTACCAGTGCTGAACTTGGTACAAATTGCTTGTGTGTCTACTAAGAGAGATAGGAACGAGCAAGGAAGCCGGGTTGCCGAGCCTGTACATTGATATGCAAACCAGGCGCTGCCTCAGGCTTTTGGCAGGGTGATAAAGCGTCCTTCAGTTTCGGATGCGGGAGCTCTGGTACCCAACTCTCTTCTCACGCCCGACACACCATCCCCTTGTTACCAAACCCCGGGTACAGAGTCCAGCTGCACCCCCCTCACACACCTAAACCCACTGCTGCCCACTGCTTTAACCACGTTCAAAGGTAAAACACCAAACTGCGCGCAGGTGCCGCCCTGAAGCCCCAGGTACCCAGCGCCGACACACGGCGACAGCGCCGGCTGTCACCGCTCGCCAAGGGGCGAGCCCCGGCTCGGGCACCCGCGCCCGGCGAGCCCCCGCAGCCCTGCCCGGCCCCCCGTACCTCCTGGTAGGATGCGGACACCTCTGGCTTTGGCATAGCATCGGCGNGCTTCCCGTCCGCGGCCGGAGCCCGCCCCTTGCCGGGGCTGCCGGGAGGCGTAGTCCGGGCACGGCGCTGCGCTCCGGCCGCACGGCTGCTCGGCACACGCCTGAGGGGCTCTGGGGAGGTTTGCAGGAACATCCCTCCCTCCTGAGAGGTACTGATGGCGAGATGAGACTTTTCTGTTTCACAAGGCAAACTCTGCTAACACAAGCATGAGCGAGGCTTGGAAAGCCGGCTCCACCGAAGCTGCACAAAATATTACCCTTTAATTTTTTTTTTTTTAATTTTTTAAAATTTTATTTTCTTCTGCTCAAGGCTGTTAGCAGAACAACGAAACCAGCAGACAGAACTCCTGCAGGACTCCTGGGGTGACCCACCCACGCTCTGCCCGCAGCAATGGGGCACTGCAAGAAAATAAAAGGCAAAACCACGCCAGGGCTGATTCACGAGCCACCCGGCCACAAATACCCTACACAGCTATATATATTTTTTTTCCTTCCCCAGCGTGGAAGTAATTGTTAATGTTTCATCATCAAGAAAAATCATGTGCAATATTTTTTTTTTTGCATCGAGATGCAACACTGTAAGGGAGTCCCTGCTGAGTTCATAATTTCCCTCTGACTAAGGTCCACACCTATGAAGTTAATAACCAAGATTCGAAGTCCTTCGACAATAACAATCCTATTATACATCTGAACTACAGCACTGTAGTCAGGAAGATTGGGTGCTGCAGGATCAAACATCCATGCTTTAAATCCTCCAGATCCTCACTTGTCAGACCTGCAGCGAGGGATGTGAGATATGTATCTGGACTGTAAAAAGTTTCTAGTTTTCTTAGTTCTATTTAAAATGATAAACATCAAGCTTATTCTTCTGCCAGTCCTAAATGTTCCCCCGTGGTGTATTTATAGCATGGGGGTAACATGTTCTCTGAAAATTTTCTGCTTATTCTCTCCATGGCTAGGCTAAAAATCTCTGGGTTTTTTAATTCACAAAGACGAAGCCTGCACTGCTTGCGCTGATTTTGTGAATAAACATTGAAAACAGCTAGCAGAGAAACTTCAAGACGGGGAAAAGGAGGAAAACTGAGAAATCTTTTATCATTTGATGTCTGTTATGGTGCCGGCTGTGTACACTGCATGGAAGAGAATCATAGACTCGCTTAGGTTGGAAACAACCTCTCAGACCATCGAGACCAATTGTTAAGCCAGGGATGGTTATTCCCCCACTGCCCGGGGCAGCCTGCTCCAGTGCTTGACAACGCTTTCTGTTGAAGAAGTTATCCCTAATATCCGAAATAAACCTCTCTGGCACAATTTGGGGCTGTTTCCCCTTGTCCTATCGATCGTTACCCGTGAGAAGAGACCAGCCCGCACTTGGCTGCCGCCTCCTCCAGGCAGTCATGGAGCGCGATGAGCTCCCCCCGAGCCTCCTTTCCCCCAGGCTAAGCACCCCCATCCCCTCAGCGCTGCGCAGGCGAGGGCGGCTGCTCCAGCGAGCGGCTCGGCGCTCTCCACAGGGCTCCTTTAAGCCCAGTCCCACCCCGCTCCCTTCCCGGGCCGCAGGCCGGGCCTGAGGCCGGGGGCGGTGCGCGCTCCGCGGCATGGCGGGCGCTGCGGCCCGGGGCCCGCTGCCGCTGCCNCCGGGCCGGGCCCGCGCAGCCCCGGCGCTGCCTCCTTCCCCGGCGCTCGGGCCCGGGAGCCGCCGTGCAGCTCGGGTTCCTGGTGCTCTGCTGCGGCGCTGCCCCGCGATCCCTCCCGCCCTGCCGTTCCGGGCAGCATCACTTGCGTTTTGGGCAGCAGTTCGTGAGAAGTTTGCGGGCGCCCGTGCGCTCCAGCCTGTGCCCCTCGGTCCGGCTGGCAGCTGCCGGCGTTGATGCTGTACACGCACCATGAGATAATTGGGTGCCATGTGTCCATTTTAGCCGCTGCCTGCTTGGCAAGGTGCTCCTGCCAGGGAATTTCAGATTATCATGAGTTGGAGCCAAAGTTAAATTTCTCTCAGTAATTCATGAAACCATGTACTTAGGCCTTAAAAAAAAAAAAAAAAACAAACAAAAAAAACAACCCAAAGATTATCAAAATAACAAGACAATTTTAACTTAAGAGAGGTTAGCTTCCTGTGATTCAGAAGCCTCAGCAGAACTCCAGACTCAAAACGATGAAGTCCTGTATTGATACACATCTGCTTCGCTTTTGGAACGCTTGCTCTCTGACCTTCTCTGGGTCTTCTCTAGATACTTTGAAGAGACTAACCAATGTCTGACTAAAATTACATCTTATATATAAAACACAAAGCAGAAGCACTGGCACATTAAGTAAACCAAATGTCAGCAGATCAGATTTACGTGTTAATGTATTTATCTTTGTTTCTTAATCAAATAATGCTGTTGGCCACAGCTCTTTTATTTTGGGCAATATCCATCTGCATTAGGAATAGAAAGATGCAGTCGACAATCTTGAAGCAGACCAGTGTGCAGACGAGGTGGCTTGCAAGAGGGACATGTCTTCTATGGTTGTGGTGTTTAAAATAAAAGGATTCTCTCATTGCATATAGTTCAATCCTCAAAAAATATCAGGGACATTTTAAAACACAAACAAGAAATGTCAAGAGAGGTGTATGGTGGTATAAGAAGAGTAAACACACAGCAAAGAATTTGTGTCCTGAGAGCTTGTGGATTTCACAGCTAAAACTAACTGCTTTTTGCCTATGCCTGAGTGCTGAGGATGTATTGATGGCTTTCCCTCCAGGAAGGACAGCCCATCTACCTGGCAGTGAAGGGAGTAGTGTTTGATGTCACCTCTGGAAAAGGTTAGTGTGCTTCTCCTCTGCTGTTTGCTTTCATGTTATTATTCAGTCATTTGTTTTTAAATATTCCCAGTGTATTGGAAGCTTGCAGTTCAATTGCAACAAAAAGATACACTTTTTCCTCTTCTAAAAAACTTGATTTTCCTCCTCTGATGGCTCCTCCACTAAGGTTTTGTCTAGAACTTACACTGGTCTGAGATCACAACATCCAGACAGACAAGCAAGCACTATCCAGGTTGCTTGGGGACTGCTGATGGAAATGGGAAGACACTTCCCAGACCCCTGAGCCCTTGCCAGATGTGGGGTTAGGCCTCGTGGAAGCTGCTGCTACAGGATTTTATTGCCCTGGGTACAAAACTGAGCAGATAAAAGCAAAAGTGGATGTACCCACTGTGCAATATCAACACTGCTGCAGCTGCATCTTTTCCTTCTGTGCTGGTGTTCACACCCCTTGCTGTTTGTGCCTTCCCTAAGAGCTACAAATGTTTTAATTTGAACTCCTGCAGCTTAATCCAGATTTGCTATAAAAAGTATGAAGGGACCATGAGGGTCTTAGACACTTGCCTTAATGTCATCGTAAGTAAACAGATGGTTTGTTGCTGTGTTTGTACTTACCTTATGTCTGGGCATACATGTTGGGTTGGCCAATCTTCAAATCCTGAATTAGACAAGGCTTGCAAATTCTGAAGTCTGCAAACATCTCATAAGACTGTAAAACACAACTCCTTAAATAATAGGCAGATTTTAAGAATGCAGTGTAGGAACTTCAGCTGTATAACCCCAAAAAGTAGGAAATCCAAGACTCTGGAAAGAGGAGTTGAGTTGAGAAAGACTTGAGTTGCTGCTTTCAGTTCACTGACATGTAACAGGCTGGTGAAGGGCAGGGGCTGAACATACCCTGTACAGTCAGATCATCACTGGATTTTATTTTCTTTTTAATCTGACAGAATTTTATGGAAAAGGAGCCCCATACAATGCTTTGGTTGGAAAAGACTCAACAAGAGGAGTTGCAAAGATGTCTCTGGATCCAGCAGATCTTACACATGACACAGTAAGAAAATGGACCATCAGTTTAATTCCATTTTGCCAATTTCTATTATTATGCAAGATGATCAGTGATGATTTTAGATTGCTTATATTTATATAAGGTGATTCACATATTTAAACCAAAATGCACTAGTACTCTTTAAATACATAAAATAGATATATATTTAGTGTTTGTGAAAGGTGCTAACAGCCTTCAGTTTCAATCTGTGGAACCAATCCAACTTCTGTAAGCATGTAAAGGGGAAATCACCTGCTCTTTAAAAAGATGCTCACAAAGACAGTAAATCCCTTTCTTTGTCAACTGTTTTGGTGTATCCTGACATGGCCATGGATGCTAGCTCTGATGGTGAGTTGTTGCTTGTTGACCTGAATACATTAAAGTTTTGTCAAGGCTGAATTTGAAAGGAAAGAATAAAATTACAGGCTGTTCATCATGCTCTGCAGCGTAAACCCAAAAGCTGATCCTAAGGTTTACAGTAATCATTTAAACAAAGAAAAAAAAGCATGTAAATATCTCTATTTTTATTTCTTTGAGACAGGACTTTAATTTCCCTATTTCCTTCAGACAGGACTCACAGAGGAGGAACTGAAGTCCCTGGATGACATCTTCAATAATGTTTACAAAGCCAAATATCCAATTGTTGGCTATACCTCTCGGCGAATTCTGAATGAGGATGGCAGCCCCAATCTGGACTTTAAACCTGAAGATCAGCCACATTTCAGCATTAAAGATGAATTTTGAGCAACATTTTTGTACCTAGAGAATGCCTGGGGAGAGGCACAGCAGGATATTAAATTAATTCCCTGTGTTGAGGAGTTCATTACTACAATTAGCTATCCTGAGTCAGTTTTCTGCTCAGGAAATATGTGTGTGTGTACACACATAGCATAGAGGAAACAAACAGATCTGTGGTAGTCTCATACACCTGGGCTGTTTGCTGGCAATTATGGGAATTATTTAACCTGCAAGTGTTTTCTGCCTGGATTTCTCTCTTTAAAAGTGTCTAATGTAAAATTAAATTCCTTAGAAGAGAGAAAAAAGTTTTTAATAATTGAAATATGACTGGTCTTTTTGTAAATCCCAAGTCATTTCCCACTCCTTGGAAAATGTAAATGAATTATTTGGACAAGCTAAAATCAATTCTCTGCTTCATGTGAACGTAGATATCACAAGTTCAGACAGGTGCAACAGAAGTTTACATTTTAAAAAGCATTGTGGGGTGTAATATTTGATAGGTTTTAGAATACTGGAAGTAAAGCTACTCAGTCTTCTCAAATGCAGTTACTGTGGAATATTTCTGCAAAACCTACAGTTGTAAACTGAGAAAAAGAAATCTTTTCTTCCCCCGTGAGGACTACTGTGACATTTTAAATAAGAATATTATGTTAGGTTTGGATAAATGACACTTTAATTTTTAAAAGTAATTTTCAAAGATGTCATCTATATTAGATTATGATTATTTCCTTCTACCTTCCTCCAATCTTTCTCTGACAAAAAGAGGAGATCATAGCCCACTGTTTGCCACATACTCTTACAGCACAAGTTTATTAGAGCAGTTTAGTGCCCTGTGGATATTTTTAGCATTTTTATATTAACAATTCCAGCTCTCATTTTTTATGTCTCATAGTTTTTCTTTGTTCTTACTCTGGCTTCATCACTGCTGTTTCAATCAAGTGTGCAGTGCCACAGTCCTCTTCCTCTTAACCTGATATAAAACTGCAGATCCTGCAGGCTGAAAGCAGCCCCCCTTTATGGTGTTTCCCTGGCAGTCTTTCAGTAACAAGAGGACTGTAAAAGCCTGAGCTGCATAAATTCTGCTAACCCCTGACTTTCACTAACTTAAGTAGAATGTGAATTGTCCTGTATGTGGATTTATCTGTCACTTGTGACCATTTTGATTGATATGGGAAAAACTAAGCAGCTCCCAATTCAGTATTAATAATACAGATATAATAAATATATGATTTTGTGTTGTTGTTCTATTTCTTAAACATTTTGGTAATTTTCTTTGAAGGGAACATTTCATTAGATGATTCTCCAGCTTCTGATTTACAGCTGCCTGTCAGTTGAATAACTAGAGAAGCTGTTTGTTTGTTTGTTTTTAGGTATTTGCCCAGTCTTTCAAAATGTTACAGATCCTATTATAGACTTGTTTTGTTTCTTACCATTAGACCACTTCATTTGCAGGAGGGACTCCATGCCACGATTGGGTGGTGCTCTGGGTAGAAAAAATAAATCAGCATCTAAGAAATTACTCTTGCTTCATATAATTACTTTTGTGTTACTATTTATTATTATTACTGCTGATCTTTTGATTAGAGACCAATAGCAGCTGGGAGTTTGTTCCTTGATAATAACTGTTGTCTTTGTGGGAATGCACCTGAGTTTGGTGGTAATGGTGGTCTGACCGTTTGCCAGCATTTCACAAATAATTTTTCAGTGCCTACTGGGGTTTTTTGCCCTTCTCCTCCTTTCCTTGCATGCTTCCTGATGGGGCAGCTTCAGTAGTTGTGCTGCTGTGATTACTGTAAAAGTCTTTTCTTCATCTGGGATCATGGTATCCAGCTGTATTTTAAAAAAAATCCCTTTTAGCTCGATTGGAAGCTCATCACTGCTGAGTGGCTGGGTGTTCCTGTTCTCTCCCTGCTTTTCCTGTTCTCCCTATGAAATCACCTTTGCTGATGTCAAAGCAGGTAACTCACCTTCTACTTGTACTAAATTTCAGGTTCTTTTCAGTGAGGAAATGCTCCTGTTGCAACAGGAAATGGTGATATAAAACCCCCTCTTGTTAAGCAAGATCCTGGAGAATCCAGCGTGCTCTCACCCTGGGCTGTGAGGGAGATGTTTTAGTCCTTCCTTTCTGTTACTAAAGACAAGGTTATCACAACTGAGTGCACTTTAGAATGCAAAACATTTCCTTTTTGGTTTTATTTCCCTTTGGAAACTGAAGGTTTCACATTTAATCACTTCCTAGGCTATTTCACTTGGGCTTCTCACTCAACACCAGCGTTACAACAATAAAGCTTTAAGTGGACATATCCTTAACACGTTTTCACTGACTGCTTTTTAAAAATGCATCCAGGGTACCACAGTATTTCTTTCAGTGTTAATTTAATGACACCATTTTATGTCTAAGGGTGTTTTACTTGCCAAAGGCTTGAAATTTATTTTGCTTAAAAGCAAACTGTCTGCTGTGGCTACTTTGTTCAGGCAGCTGCATTTCCCTGACCTTTGTATTATTCCAGTGAAACAGGTGTCCTCATGATCTATAAATTGCACTCAAAACAAGCAAGCTGTGCAAAGCCCTATTGTAGCCCTCCTACTCCAACCTCCCTTGGAGGGTGTAGAATTTCTTTTCAATTTGCTTGCTGCTTCCAGATAACATTACAAATGTCAGTATTTTTGCTGTGCTGCTTCCAACATGCATCTTGCTAAGTTGGGTCTAAGGTTTTAATGAATTGCTACACCAAGAATTACCTTCCTTTAGTATTTAATAATATTTACTCTTCAGAATGTTAAGAATGATCAGATGGCTTCATTCACCTAGAGGATGCATAATCTGACTTTTCAATAGTCCCTCACTTTGATCCTAACACATTTCTGACAAGATAAATTCTATTGTCCCTACTTTAAGGACTCCTCTTATTAACAACTGAAGCATTAGGACTACAGTAAAATTCAGTAAAGGGGTTATGAAATGCAAATAAAACTATTCTCTTTATTTTTTGCAGTTGTAGAGACTGCAGTGAAGAGAAATCCTAATAATGCGTTATTAGTTATTGCATCCTAATCTAAATAAGACCACCTGCCAGAATGCAGGGGCTCTGAATCCTGCAGATTGAGCAGCTGAGATTTTTCCAAGAATTTAGGATTAGACATAAAGCTATGTCTTTTTTATCCATAATGTGTATATGGACACCACTTCTTTGTAGCCCATTGCCAAAATATGAATCTTTCATTGACTTAAATCAGTTTTTGTATTAGTTTTCTTCTGCAGAAAAGGCCTTGTGATCCTTTGAAAACTGCAGCTTAGGCTAACTTTGTGGTCTGATGGTACCACTGGCTGTGAATTCATCACAACATCAGTGTAGGAATCAATGTGGGATCACAGTTCAGACTGCACTTGTCAGACCTGCCAGACTTACATGTTTTGGTAAAAATTAAAAGAGGATGCTTATCTGTTTAAGGATAGGGCTTTGGAATGGCAGAAGAGGCAAAACAGTTTGTAAATCACCTGCTTTTATTGTTGTTTCAAACCCACTATCAGGCAATACAACAAATGATAGTTTGGAAAGGTATGAAATTGCTGCAGTTTTCTGTTGTAAGACTCCCAAGGACCTGAAGAACAAGAAAAAATGGTTTAGATGACTTTCACATATGTATTCTGTCTCTCATAGATGAATATATTTATCTGAAGTAGGCTCAATGTAATTTGCATTTGCTCAAGAGAAAATGGAAGACATGTGGAAAGATTCACTTAGGAAGCCCAATGCTAATTTTTCAGCTGATGTGGTTGATCTGAAAGGAAGAAAAAGTGAAAAAAACATCTGACTACTTCTGTAAGCAAAAAAGCTGCCATTCAGAAGGATTCAGCTGCACATCAGGAAGATGTGCTAAGCAGCTCTGATTAGTATTTGCATATTTGCAGGTGAACATTAGATATCTTGAAATCCCAGAACTGATGTAAGTGATGACAATCATACACTTTGTTACCCATCATCCATTTATTCCTTTGCCTAATGTTTTCCTGTCCCTACAGGAAAAAATATATAAACCACGCAATTTATATGATAAATCCGTGCTCCATGAGTAATATACATATAAATGCACATGAACATATAACCTGAAAGCTATTTACATAGTATACAGAATGGCAGTTTTCAAACAAACTAGTCCTTGTCTGTGAATGCTTTGAAACAAACAAAAAAACCACTAAACTTTTAGATTTGTAGCACTTCACTCAAAGCTCTGTCTGTGAATGCCCAGTTCAGGCAATTATAATGTAAAATGTATCTGTCTGCTTTGGTAGAAAAATCAGTGCTATATCAAAAGGTGATTTTTTTTTCCCCACTCTATTCAGAGTGTCAAAAACCTAGGTGCATGACAAGTGGGCATCACTGCTAGAAGTACTCTAATAGCATAGGCATGATTTTGATCTTGTCATGTCCAAACAAACCTAACCCAGAAAACAGAATAGGTGGGAAATGACAATTTCTCTTAGTGTGCTACTGGGACAATTTATACTGGCAAGGTAGATCTGGCAGAGCAGGTCTGATAACAGTGCTTCCTATTTCTGCTTCTGTCAAATATGGCCAATGACAACAATGTAAACTTGTACCCTTATCCATCTATTGGGCTTTACGTAACACCTTCTGGTTTAGCTTTTTTTCTTCCTGCTCAGTAGAAAGTGTGAGTCCTGGTTTGCTTGTTTACAAAACTTACCCTTAGATCTTGGCTTTGGTAATCAGTTGATGAGGAATCCAAACTAAGAGCAACAGAGATAAATGTTCTGTGAAAAATAGACCTTGTGCACCTGGATGAACTGCAGAGCCACAGGAAGTACTCCTGAATAAACAATTTCTATTAATGTTTCCTGTAAGTTATTTGTAGCTGTTGCCATCAGAAATTCTGTGCTGTTGATGAATGTTCAGATTACCCTGTTCTGCAGTGCTTCTTGAAACGACTCTTTATAATTCTGACATGAGATATTATCCTTCTGAGAAGTGAAAAGTTTAGAAGAAACTGGGTTCAAGCCATCTTGGAAATAAGCCAGCCAAGAAAAATCAAAATATGACCTAATTTCCCCTCTACTTAAAGGAGCCTCTCTGAAAAAGGAAAAGAAATCAGTGTCCCAGTGTCTATATTTTACCTTCCAGATTTTGCTGAAAGTTTTCCCATACTGTGCAGAGGCAGCAGATAAAGCCTTGAAAAAGGTTTCGATCTAACCCTTGCATTGAGAAAATTTTAATCCACTTCTTGGTGTATCTCCTGGGGCTCTATAGATAGTGGAGTACAAAGAGTCAAACACATGAACTGAATCAAACCAGGCCTAAGCTAGTAGGAATATCTGAATGTAGACCTGAAACTTTGAGCCCTTCACTCTTCTTTTGTAGAAAACAAAATCCTTGAATGAAAAAATTCCTTAAAGGTTGCACTTGTTTCAGCCAGTTTGGGCAGACAGAATTAGATGGTGACTGAAAGCTTCCTTGTGCCATGTTCTGTGCCGCTTTGCAGGGATTCTAAAATCATTTGTGTTGGATACACAGAACTTAGTTACCAAGCAATTCACTGCCTGGAGGGTAACTTTATAGATTAAACTGACAACTGGTTCAAAATAGCCATGGCAGATCAAAAGTATCCAAGGAAAGTTATTTGCATTGTGGGGGACTGTAGCTCCATAGCCTTTATTTTACACTGCAGATAAAAGCCCAGGTAAACTCAAAATTATTCATTACATGTATCCCTTTATTAATTTTTATGTTTGAGCAAAACTCCTAAAAACTTTACTAATAAGAATAAATATCATTCCACAAAACAGCGAAGTGCTCATGCTGAACTGTGCAGCACACCTAAGTACACTTAAGGCAAAAGTGGTAATCAAAGGGATTTTAAATTGAGATTACATTCTGAGGTAACATGTCTTGGAAGTGCCTCAGGCATTTCATGGATTTTTCCTTATTTATTGTTTAACCATGCTCTGTGCTTTAAAATAGTTATGCAAGACTTTTTAGGAATAGGGCAGTAGGACTGTCAAGGCATTTGTGAAATATTTTCATGTTACACAAACATACATGTGCACCTGAGATACACAACAGGCAGATCCAGCAATTTAGACAAAAGCAACAGTCTTACAGTTTTAAAAAACATATTGTATTCCATGTATTTCTTAAACTGAAGAGGTCATAAATAACCCCTGACACAACAAAAATGATAGGCAGAAAAGAGCTTGTAGGGATATCTGAAAAACTCTCAGTATTAATGCATGTAAAAGACTAACCTATCAATTTTAGTGAACTGGAAAGGATTTTAAGAACATAAGCTTAGCAGGGATGTTTGGTATGTTCTGAGCCTCTATGATTATACACATTAAATATTAATATTGTCCCTAAATTCCTTCCCATTCCTCTGAGTGGTATTCTTTGAGTTGAGCATAGAAGAAAACAGGCTGCTGAAAGGTTTACATGTGAAGCAGCAGCATATCAGTGGAATATAACAATGTGAGGCAGAGCAAGGGAAGGGGAGTGAAACTACTTACAAGAAGCAGCAGGAGATTATAAATAAATCACAGGAGAGTGCTGTTTCAGAAGAGGTGAAACTTGCTGATGCACTCAGAGATAAGGTTGAAGTTGAGACCAGAAAATTGTGACATCCTCCTTGGATACAGTTCTGGGGAAATAAGCATGAATTAAACAGTTCATACTGCTGGCTCCTTGCTTGACAACCTCAGCCTCGTGTTCCAAAAATATGATGCCTTTGGCTTTGATACCTTGCAGGTCCCTGGATTCATGGAAAATCATGCTGCTGCTATTCAGTCCATCATAATTTTTTCCCATTTTGTCTTTAAATTATGCCCATTCCAGTTTAAGAAGGAAGGCTGGAGTTTAGCTGATGAAGAGGTGACCTGGAAGACAGAAATGAAGGTGCAGTTCTCAGCTTCACTACAACTTTGCCATCCTTAATGATAGTTTTCCTAGCTGTTAAATAAGCTGGTGTTTCCCTTGAATTCCTTGTGACTTTTATCCTCCTATTGTGACTGTCAGCCTCCTGAGGAAGGTAATGTTGGCTGGACATTTGGGCTGGTAGGACCCTAAGACTGCTATAGTATCAAAAATGCTACTCTCTGGAACTCTAACTTTACTTTCCTCACTCCAAAGACACATCACTTTGAGGTGCTTCATTTTTCAGCTGAAGTGAGTATGGTTTACCCATGTTGATCCAAATAATATGTATTTATGGGAAGCTTTAATACATAGGAAAATAGTTACAAACCATTATTCTACAATACTGTGGCTCATTTTATTGCAAGGCCTGTTGGAGGCAGTGTGTGTAAATTCCTCATGGTACTGTGAAAACACAAATATAAGCTAGTCTAAGTCTTTGAAATGTATCTGGTTAATGTTACTCTTTAAAAAATCCCTCCACTAGGCTGTTTGATTTAAGAACAACAGAAATAAATCAGGGGTTTTCCTAGTACTAGCTGAAAAATTATCTCACTGAATTTGTTTCCTTCTCAACTGGGAACCTGCTGGCCACTTGTATTTTTCATTGTGAACATTGTTCATAGTCACATAATATCACTGGAAGACTTGTATGAATTATTTACATAAATAATTTTAAGATTCTACTTTAAATAGAGATATATTCTGTTTTCCATGGAATTGAACTAGAAGTAGACAGCTAGCACCATGCGACTTGAGAGGTCTCCATGAGCTACTGGAAAGCACTCCTTGAATTATAGACAGAGTTTGGAAAGCCAAATGAATTCTGTGGAATGTTTATATAAAAGCCTTACTCTCCATAACTTCCTCTAACAGGACTGTCCTTTCATTTATATCTTTTTCCATCAACTCATTTAGACTGACTCATTGCACCTAAAAATAGTTTAGATTTACTTTATCTTTTTATACTCAGAATAACACCATAGAATGGATCATGCCTACACCCAGTTATCTGAGGAAACCTACTCTGTTATTTCAGCTCATTCCTTTTGGAGTATGGAAATCACTGGACCGCATATTAAGTTGGTATAAATTTAAATAACCATAAAAGTCAAGGAAGGTATATGCAAGGACCTGATCCCAACTTAAAAATGTAAAAAAGATTACTCTCCAGGCCCTAGAGTATGTCACACCTTTAGATATCCTTTTAGAAACAGCATGACTGCAGTGCTGTTAATGGAATCATCACAGATCTCTGCTGGTGTTACTTCAAATAAATCCAGGCTTCTTGAATTTTAATTCTTTTGCAATTTTTTCCATGTAGCAGGAGGTAGCTTTACACCACAGGAGTTAAAGGAGGAACTGTGAATAGCAGGTTCTTACCCCATCTGAGACAAATCACAAAACAGAAACAAACTCAAATGTAGTTCATTATTCTGTGCCCTGCAACCTGTTTTGTTTTTGTTTGGTTTCTTTTAGAAGAAAACCTAAACAAAACAAAAAAGGGATTAGAGGAACTTCTGAGGGAAAAGTGGGACTATACCTGCACACCAGAGAGTTGGTATGAGCTTTAGCAGTAAGGCCTCTACACATTTGTTTACACATTTTCAGACAGCACAAACCTCAAAAATATTACAAAGCACTTAATCCAAGGGAGAACAGCACAGATATAATATACCTGTTATTTATCTACTTCAGAAAACAGATTTTTGCCTCAAGCTATAAATCATTAAGGCCTCTGACTTTCAAACAGTGCATCACAAATTGGCTTTCCAGTTTATAAAAATCATCCTAATATGCCTCAGCACTGTTTTCTTTCAACAAAGCCTACAGAGAGCCAGCTGTCTGAGCTGGTTGTGCTGCTATGTAAGATTTGTGCATAAGTGTCTCTCTGGGAGTTTTGCTTTGGTTCTGTCATTTAATATTCATGACAATCACCATTAACCTGCCAGCTGAGCTGCCTTAGCATCCTGCCTCCAGACAAAGTCAGAAGTTTACTCCTAGCCCACACAGCTCCTGGAAGCCTGCACTTCCACATTACTGGCTATTTTGGCATGCATTTATTATATTTAAACTACAAGGATGAATTTAAAACAACAACAAAAAACCCAAACAAAACAAACAAAAAATCCCAGAAGAACTGCTAGGAAAAAGATAAAGAAAGAGCAAGAATGTATTCAGTATTTCTGGTTAGCAATGACAGGGTTAAGCAATTAATCTGATCATTCCAGCCAATACACCAAGGTTTTGCGAAAGCTGGCAATTCAAATGTGTCCATTAATAATAAAATGTGATGGGACAAAAGTGAAGAGGGAAAATCCTTGCTTTTAAGCTGCATGGAATGAACTGTGCCACCTTAAAATTACTCACAGCCCACTGCATATCTGTCAAAAAAAATACATAAATATTAGGAGTAGTATATAATTTCAGTGTCACTAAGGAGAAATATATTCATGCCAAAAGCAAGTTCTATAATTACATTATTATTTTAATGTACATATTTTTGCATCAAGAATGTCAGAACAATCCAATGATGGTTAACACTCTAGACAATTCAATTACACACAGCAACTTGGAGAAGTCCAAGGATTGCTAAGTTTCAGCTTCCCAGTTAGGCAGAACAAAATACACAGTGGGACTCCATCCTGCCACTGTGGGGCAAACTGAAAAGCTGTTGGAGAATCAAGAAAAAAAAAGAGTGACAGGAGGAGGAGGGAGGAATCAGTGAAAAAAAGAGAGTAAGAGGCAAGAAGGACTCCCACAATCAAGAGAGCCAGGTAACAGAAATTTTGATGTTGACAGACACAGCAGAGTGAGAGTAGTCCAGAGCCAGCCTCACTGTGTGGCTGGTTCCTGCCTCATTATTTCAGACAAGTGAAGTGGGGAAAGAAGAAACACGTGCTTTAGAGTGAACTGTTGGGAATTAAGCATTATTTTATATTGTACACAGTGATTAGAAGAAATATATATTGGATTGTATTTCTCCCTCCAAGTTCCTGTGATGTTTTTTGTTCAGTTGCAGCCAAATGGACAGAGGGAGGGAGGGATAGACTTTCTTGTTGCCTGAAGGAGGAAAAGTGTTTTTCCTTATTTTACACTACACTCTGCAACAGAGAATCAGGGGTGGATTTGTCAAAAAACAGTGGTTGAGGGAATTAAGAGCTCACTCTTCAATCAAGACTACAACATCATCTTTGCTAAGGAAGCATATATTTATTTTCTAGAGGGAGCCAGTCCCCCAGGGGTATTAATAGCAACAATGTACTTCCAGAGTTAGCTCTCAAAAATAAAGGTTTGTATAAAAGCTCCTATGTAAAACTTGAGATAACAGACCTCTGAAACTTGCCACAACTTTATGAGTGTTTCTTCCCCACTGACAAAGAATTTAGGAAATGTAAGGAATGTGAAATACAAATATCTAACATGATGAACAGCTGTCTATGCAAAGTATGAATTTACCAAAACATGGAACAGTAAAGAAGAATAGAGCACGGCTCTCTTCATTTGTATCTAATGGGCATCCCAAGTGGGGATGCAACATTGTGAACTAAACCACAATTCACCTTCCCTTCCTGGGTGGAACCAGCTCAGCCTGGATGGGGACAGCCCCAGCAGCTTTCACCAGACTCTTCCCTTGCTATAACCAGTGCTGCTCACCCTCATTTCAGCCTCCTGCTGCCTTCTGTAAAATCATCTCTACTGCTTTTAGGCTGTTTTAGGGCTTTGGCAGCAGAAAACCCACCAGGACTCAAAGCCTGTCGTGAAATCCCAACAGGAAACCCAGCTTTCTAGCACGTCTTGTCATAGTGCACGTGTCCTTTCCTGAGCACCACTCTGTGAGCAAATAATGATAGGATTTTCCTGCACCTTCAGGGAGAGGAAAGAGCTCCTATTCCAAGTATGGCTGTTATGAGGCATATACATATTATCATGTTTATGCAGAAAACAATGATTTTATATTTTTAGTGAAAGTTATCAATAGCCTTAAGTGTCTTAGCACCATTAAAATTAAAATCAAGATGGAAAAAAAGGCAGGAAAAATAAAGGAGAAGCATCTCCTACTTCATACCTAATAGCAACTGAATACAAGAAAAATAAATTATTTCTCAGACTTCTTTCTGGAAGACACTTTTTGAAAGATTTTCTCTTCTTCAAATCCAGCCATAAATCTGGCTCTACGACAATGTGGCATAGCTGTTCCACTTTCAAAAAGCCAGTGTGTTCCCATTAGACTGCTTCTGATCTGCCTATAGCCACAAGCTACACTTAATATTGTTTATTTTCTGTAATTTGTGAGATCATGTTTTACCCTCAAGTACATTTCATATAAGTATTGCTCTACCCACTGTTGATTCAAAACAGCTAAAGGAAGTAGGAATAGGACAGCAAAGTATGCAGTAATAGGCAACAGGCCTGGAGAGAAAGTTTAGGGAAGATGGCAGTTCAGAGAGGAGCTGTTTCTGTGTAAGTAGAAATCACCTACAGGCAATATTCTTTGTTTCTAGGAGCCTATTAACTTTGATATTTATGAAACTCTTAAGCTGCTCCTTTGGAAACAATCATAGCAAATGCTCTTCCAGGTGGTTATGAAGCATTATTTTTTCTCTATAAAGCTTCTTTAGAAAGAATGAAAAAAAAAATTAAGAAATTTAGTTTTTGTAAATGTACCATCAAGGCAGCCAAAAGAGGATTGACAGTTTGCTTCATATTTCAGTCCACATTTTCCAGGAACTCCCTACTAGGAAACTTTATTAAATGTAATAGTAAATTTAATTTAGAAAGAGTTTTCCCTGTATTATTCTTCCCCAAATGTTTTCCTAGATGGATGCTTTCATAACAGTGCTTTTTTGTTTGTTTGCTTTGTTTCTATGCAACTTGAAATCATAAACCAATTTTCAAGTATTCTACATCAATAGAAATACAGAGCTACAACTGAGCTATGCTGAATTTCACTACTTTAGAATCAAGACCCCCCTCCATTCCCCGGACCACAGTAACCTCTTACTTTATCAACTTTCATGTTTTTTATGCTGCTCAAATACCTACATATTTTACATTACTTAGATCAAGCACCAAAAAAGTACCTCTCTGATTATGAATATAATTACACATCCACTTTTCTTCCAGTAATTTCATTCTAGAATTAAATGGACACTTGCTTTTGGTTAAAAAAGCCACTTTGGAATATCAGAGCTGTGTATTGCACTGTACATCTGTGTAGATTATCACCCCTTTCCCTTCATTTCCCCTTTTGAAGAATATTAAGACATCCACACTACTGGGAGTTTTGAGAAATATTGTTGCAAGATACAGATGAGATAACTACTTATGAACCTGAAGCAACTGCTAAATCTAGCTAAAAGCTATAGAAACAAACCATATGTTTTGATGATGCTTATTCTTGATTTTGCTGGGGAAAAAGCCCAAACATCCCCCCAAAAAGTTAAAGTAAACATAATTTTCTAAGTTCATGCTAATTTACATAATTAAATAGCTCTCCAGGGGTTTCATTGCCAGTCTAAGATAACAACCATGCAATCTGGCTCTTGCACTGAATAACCACTTCTGATTATTCTTTTTATACCTAGTCAGGATTAGGCAAACAACTTTCTTAATACAAGCTTGGAAAAGCTAAAATCCAGAAGGACTAAAGGCTTTTAAAAATTCGATATAGAAGAATGCAGATTTGTCTGCCTCAGCCTTTAAGAACTCGGCAATGAGCACCTCCCCTGTTTAATGTGTAGTTTAGACTGTTAAACCACACTTCTGATATTCCTTAAATTTCACTGTCTGAGATAAGAGAGAGACCAAAATTTCTTTCCCTGTCTGTTTTCCCGAATGGCCTCCAAGAAACCCAACAGAAAATGGAGTGGAATTAAACCAGTTTGTAGTCCTAGAGAGGAAAATGGGTTTGGAATATAACTGAAGATGCAGACAAATAGGTATTTTCCTCCCAAGCACCAGCCACAAGACAATCTGAGCCATGTGGATACAAACACAAAAGTGTGTGTATACAGTTTTAGCAAAATTGTGTGACCCAGTCGGAAATGTTACAAATCTAGGTAAAAAAACACCCCAAACCAGTGAAGCACCTGATAGAATGATCCTGAATTACCACAAAGAGAAAAAAAAGGGAGCGAGGGTTTTCTGAGTGCAGCCCTGATTGAAAAGAGAGGCTTGGGCTACTGCCAAAGGAGCTGTTTCCTATTGTCTTTTTTCCTGCTACATTCAGGAAAACAGGACCTCAGTTTAATCCTAGTTTGATTACAAAGAATGTACACAAAGATATATCACTTGGTATAAACATTTCTGACATAAATAAACTAGAGGAGCTCAAATATTGGCCAACAACTAAAGTAAAAAGTTATGTAACTCCTTTCATATAAACTGAAAAAAAAAATAGGAAAAAAAAGTTCAGCAAAATTCTGAAATACATCAGACTTTTGGCATTCAGAATTTGTAATCTAAGTTGTTTTTTAACTTAAAGAATTAAAGATATAATATGAATATAAGGAAACATGCTGTTTTACAATATACAGATGAAACTTTCTGAAAACAAGTGTGGGGAACTGAGGAATGGAAAAAATGACCTAGTCATCACATTACTTTGAAACTTAGAGATGTCTATCCACCCTAGTGCCAAATTCCTGTATGAGCCTAGCTAGATCACTGAAACACAAAATTCTCTGCACTCACCTTCATGGGTCCTTCTGAAAGCACTGTCTGAGGCATCACTCCCTGTATTCCCCACCTGTGAGAGCTCTGTGCTGGGAAGCAGTGCAGAACTCTTTGACTGTACACAAGTCAGACACCTTGAGGTTCTCAACCTCCAAAGAATTTCTGAAGCATTTTCCTGCATTCATGTATTTTTGATGCCTCGAGCAAACATGAGCTCATAGTGTGCACACAGAAACATTTTCCTTGCCTTTCCAATGTAGCAGCTGAGCAAGACAAAGACCTGGTCCTTGACTCACAGGTAACCAAAATTCTCTCCTAATGCCTACTTTTCCAGAGCAGGAGTTCATTGGAAGTTTTGAATGTCTATCTCAATTCTGTTTCAAAACAGAGAAAGCAGAGAGTGCAGATTCTTCCAGAAAAGGGAATTCTAGTTCTTGTTTACGTGAAGTTGCTCCCAACTTAATGGATCTGGGCCAGAAACCCCTGGCATGAAAAAAGAACATTTACCTGGTGCATTTCTGCTATTCAGCCTAACAGAGTATTTGCTTACATATGGTAACTATTGAGAAAGGCATTAACAATTTTAACTAATTTTCTTAAATAATCTTCAGTTACTGGCAGCAGGTTTAGTACAGTGGTACAGAGCACAACTGAGAAGAACGGGGCGGGTAAAAAATGCTCTTGTAATGGAAGAAAAATGCATTTCTCATCTGTTAATCTTGCTGATACCTCACAATCTCTTGTGTTGAGAGTTGTGTCACATCACTCCAGTCAGCTGGGCAGCAGTGAGCAGCTGGCTTCCCACACTGGCCCATTTATCTTTCCCAGATATTGTTGGCTCGTCACGCTGAAAGGCTGGTCCCTGCCCGTGGAAGCGGAGCAGGAGAGACATCCAGCGGCTGCACCTTTTAAATGCATTTTTTAACAGAACTGGGCACAAACTCAACCAACTTCTTAGCTGGTCCATGACCTTGCATGTACAAGAAAACATTTATGAGCCAATGACCAGCCATAGAGAAACAGATAAAAAAATTCCAGTAGCAGAAGCACTACTTTAATCTCTGCTGTGTATTTTTCATGCAACCTACAGACTTCCTCACTGCATTCTCAATGTTCCACCCATAGTTCTCCCTTTTTCTCTGAGGCTTAAGTTGATTATTTTGTTTCTGAACTTTACATATGAACTGGGATAGGTATGTTAACTTCCATGAAGCTATAATGTTCTGTGTCAATCCAGGATCTCATTCCAGTGCTTTGCCATTCAGACATGTACTTTTCACATCCACTATCTTCTATTCAAATATTTCCTTTAACCTTAACTCTATTTGTACTACTTATTTTTATCTGCATAGTAAATAGAGCTCCCAGTTAATACTGATAAAAATTCCAGAGAATCAGTTGTAAATCCTAGTATTAAGTGGTTTGATTGTCATGTAAGAGCAAGAAGAAGCAAATTATTAACTTTACTAGTAGAAATTAGTAGTATCTAAAGTATCTGTCATTAAAAAATTTCATGTCTTTCCTTCCATATCTAAACTATTTCTTGTACATAGAAATATAGCTTATTTGGAATAGAAATCAGCACAAAGGGGATTATAAACTCAAAAATCTGAAGAAAAGATGAAGAAATAGAACGGAAACACAGGGATCTTTTTTTTTTTACTAAGTATTAGCACTATTAATTTAGAAGTAATTTATTTGGAAAAACCAACTTTGTCACTGCTACATGTTAAGTAATGAATTTTTTAAGGGGTTTGACCCTTACATACTTGAAAGATCTGTATGAAAAGAGCAGGGAATGGGTTAAGTCTTTTATATGTAGTGAAGAAGTGAAGGTGAGCAATTGCTGACTTCACTGGCAACAATGCAGGCTGAGGTGTTAGGAGTACAGTTAAGGGACATGTTTAAAGAGCTTTTAAAGAGAAAAGTGCATCAGTCAATAGGGTAAAACCAGATAATATGATGGAATGAGGCAAAAGTATCAGGATATGCTACTTATGAAAAAACTGACATAGCGGGTAATCCTTATTAATTAATAACAGACAAGAATCGTTGGTAATAACCAAGGGCTGTTGGTATTAACAGGCCATGAGGAAGAACAAGAGGACAAGGCTGGAAAAGGGGGACCATGCAGAGATAGGGCAGCGTTTTCTGGGACAAACGTCCTTGTTGTAGATCCTGAAGATAAATCCAACCCAACCCAAGTTCAGAAATGAGACCAAGAAGTGGGCATGGACCATAAGGGGAGATTAAGGCCACCAAAGACCCCCAGAGCCCTCTGACCCATTTCCAGAAAGGCCTGAAAGAATGGAGTGTGTATAATTATTAATTTGCTTAGAAAGCAAGAAACTTGTCCAGAAAAAGGTACCCAACCAAGCCCAGATGGAATTCCCAGGACCCTGGAGATCGCTTCAGCCAGACTGATGCAGCTGGATCAATGCTGAAACCAGGACTGATATCCCATCAGCTGGGTCAATGCTGAAACCAGGATGGGTGATATCTTCTGCCTCTTTTTCTCTCTGTAATTAATCTCTTCCTTCCTCCCTTCCCTTTCACCCCACCCCTTTATCCCAAACTCACACCATGTGCTTCTACAGTAGGTCAGTGGTCAACACACAAATTTCCATGCCAAGTGTGCAATTCACTAATAAAACTTTCTGGTTGTTTGCAGATGCTCTGACTTTGATCATTCCTTTTGCCCAGGAGCATTTACGAATCTTAGGCACTTCCCTACTCTTCAGGGTGGGACATCCCAACCATACAGGTGGGGAACCACACGTGTGTTAAAGTCTAAGCAGCTCTTCAGTGACTCAACCCCCTGGATGTCACTGAGCTGCCAGACCCAAAGCAAGCCAGCCCTGCAAGCAGCTCTCTGGGCCAGGGCACAGGCACAGAAGGAGGTGGTTTGTCCGAGCAGCTGCAGCCCTTGCACTCCTGCCATTTCCTCCACAGCAAATCCATCAGGGATGATTTTATAGCAACACTTTGCAACACTCTGAGCTCCAGCTCATTTAGCATAAATCTGCCACCCCTCGAATTGGCTTTGATCAGTGTTAAATTCTCTGCCCACTCAAATGATCTAAAGATGTCCATCTGCTGAGCCCTGAACAGGGACCTCTGAAAAAAGAAAACCACGGATACCTCCTCATCTGTCTTTACTCATGAAAATCATTAAATCTTCCCTAATTGCTGTACTCTGGAGATATAAAGTCCCTCAGACTACAGCTCTGTTGAAGAAAAAAAAGTGATACTGGCTGGAGACAATACTCATTTCTTATGAATTTTTTTATTTCTATACTTACTCCTTTGGAGGAGTGCAGAAAAAATCATGTGAATTTTATTCTATTAGAAGAGTTATTAATTATTATGATGGTACTTGGTAGAATTTTCACCTGTACATCACTACAGTTAGATGGATACCAGACAGTAATGAAATTATTATTACTTCCTAGTTATCCCAAAATAATTTTTTTAATTCAATGGTTAAACAACAACTGATTAATTAATCAATGATTAAATCACTTGGGTCCAAACATATTAAAAAACATATTCTAATACACCTACATGAAAAGTAAAGAAAATTAAATATTTTTCCTTAGTTTTCTTCTGCTTTGTGGTAAGAATTCACTGGCAAACAACTTAAAAATGGTGATCTATGTTTGGCATGACGTCACCTTGATTTTGTGCAAGCATTTAAAAAAATTCAACTCCTGAGAAAGGATTCATTCTCTGAAAGAACTTGGGTCCTATTCTACTGGGAGATGTACTACTGGTTTTTACATCACATAATCTTTGCACTGAGGACTTTGTTTCAATCAACAACCCCCAAACACTGTGATAAAGTAGCTGTTATTGTCATTCCATTCTTCGTAAAGAAAATGGTAAGAAAAAAGCTACATCTGAAGTTTCATCAACACTTTACAGCTGAAACAGAGCAATAACTCAGATCCCTTGACCTAATGTTTTGTACTTTTCCAACAAATTTTCCTCCATTTGAATTCAAGGAACAACACAAATGATTTCTGAGACAGTCAACTAACTTAAAACTAACCCTGAAACCATATTATGTTATCAAAGCCCCAGTATCACAGTTCAAATCAGCTTTGTTACAAAGTTCCTCTGTTAAGAACTTATCACAGAATCATAAAATGATTTGGGATGGGACCTTACAGATCATCTAGTCCCAAACCCACTGTCACAGGCAGGGATGCCACCCACTATCCCAGGTTGCTTGGACCCCCATCCAACCTAGCCTTGACCACTCCCGGGGCTGGGCCATCCCCAGCTTTTCTGGGCAACCTGTTCCAGTGCCTCACTGAAGAATTTCATTCTGTTATCTAATCTAAGTCCCTCCCCTTTCAGTATAAAGTTGTTCTCCCTTGTCCTGTCACTATCTGCCTGAGGAAAAAGTTGCTCTCTCTCTCTGTTTTATAGGCTCCCTCTAAGCACCGGAGGGTGCAATGATGTTTCCCTGGAGCCTTCTCTTCTCCAGGCTGAACAAGCACAGCTCTCTCAGTCTGTCTGCACAGGAAAGGTGCTCCAGCCCTCCGAGCATCATTGCGGTTCTCCTCTGGACTTTCCTCCTAAATGTTTCTGTCACTTTCAGGCAACCTCTCCAGAGCCAGAACAGCAGCACCGCCCTTCAGGGACGGGGTTAAGGCACAAGCAGCACCGACAGGGCAGTGTCTGGCAGCGCCCGCCCTGGAGAAAAGGCTGCATGCAGAGCAGTGACCACGAGAAGGCGGCAGAACACAACCTCCTGGAAACGCTTCCCTGACGCCCGGGAGACTCCTGGGTGCAGCCCAGCTTAGGAATCCAACAGCCTGAAGATAGAGGGCTTCCTGAAGTCAAGTGAGGAGCAGAAAAACAAGGCACACCGCTGATTTACTGGGACATGGCCGGGCGCATCCACACAGACCACAGCAAAGATAACCTTGGGTGGGAGGGTGAGTGCCAGGAAGAGATGGTGCGGTGGCTCTGCTGCTTTGTCAGCCCGGGGCTTACTGACAAGTCTTAGAGACTCTTAATATTGCTACGTGGCACAAACTCTAAAATGCTCTCTCCTGGCCCTCTTCTCAGGCAAATCGTATCAACTTAGATGGAAAAACTGCCTACCTGAGGAGTGAGTAAAATCTGGAGAAAAGCTTCAAGCAGTTGACCAGTTAATAAACCATGGACAGAACTGAAAGGATCAGTGAGTCCATATCATAAAATAAATGAAGAAAAGAGCAAGGGATAATTATTATTCTTTATTCTTTAATATCATTACCTTCTCATAGTGTCACACGGCACAACTGTGATCCCACTTAGGTTTCTGAATCACGTCACTGAACGTGCAGAGTCCTCTTGATTTCTGGCTCTGAGATGAGCCTGTTTCCTTAGATCCCAGGTGAGGGGAACTTCCCATTATCACAGGGGTTGAGCAGGTATCCATCTATATTGCATAAGGACAGCACTGTGTGCTCTGGCAGTAACAGCACAGGAAGAATGTGGGACTGGAAAATCGAAGGGATATGGGTGAGTGTGGTTTCAAGTATGCAGTGCAAGGTGCCTGCAGACATACAGCAGGATTTGGTTGTCTCTCGTTAACTTTAATTAATGACACAACTAATCCATATTGAATAAAAACACGTACCACAGAAACATGACATACAAACACAAAAATAAGCAAATCAAACTGCCAGAGAGAATGGTTAAGATGCAGATTACTTGCGCAGTGGCCTGAAGCCAGGACAGCTATTTAACTATTCCACGCCCTGATGGAGAGCAGGATGTGATTTTATCCACCTGCTACAATCACCTATATCTATTTTTCTGTGTGAGAAATGAGGAGGTGCACATTTAGTTGAGAGAACTTTAAGCAGAAAGCACTGGATAAGGAGCAAAATCTTACTATATTACACCAGGGAAAAGGAAGGCAAGGAACCTCTGTACCAGAGGTAACTAAAGTTCAGGGAAAGTTGTGAGATACCCAGGGAGTGCACAGGCTGTGCAGTTAAGAGGATAGTCCAGGAGGGCTGGTTTACAGTATAAATAAAGGCACATTTGAGGCCAGTGCCTGGAAGGGACACTCATCTGTGCAGCACCACAGGCCACTTGCACCATGTCCTGTGGCAGCAGTGCCCAGGGCACTGTGGAGGAAAGGACATGAGATGACTGCACTGAAGATCAACAGTGTCACACAGAAAAAAATCACGTTGGTTAGGGTTTTTTTTTCTGTCTCCCAGTGAATAAACTCACATCCATTCCATTCTAGCACAGCATGCTCTTCCAGAATTTAGAAGGTGATTCCTGTTTAGTCTCCCACAGAAGAAAGGGATCTGAATGGGGATCCACAAGCACTCAGAGCTAGGTCTCTGTTCTGAGCAAAATAACCACATGTAACCCAGAAATTCCCAGAAGAGTTAGTTACATCCTCTTTCCTGCTGCTCTGCACCAGAACAAGCTGTATTTTCACAAACATCTCAGTAAGAGTGCTGGCTTTAACAACTTGGTCCCTCCAGTTTACTCTCACCTTACACAACAGCCTTACTTGTGCCAGGACAACTGCTGCTACAGGCACATGTAGAACTGTATTGAGGAAAATTACCCTCTCTTACCCCTTCTCCTCCCCCCAAAAAAGCTTTTTAGAAAGAATTAATTAGCTTCCCAATCTAATTCACTGTGCAGTCACATCAACTGTTACACTGGCACAAGTGCCTATGTAGGTGATGGTGGCAGCAGGCAGGAATGAGTGACATGCAGGTGACACTACTGTGAGAAAGAAGGGCTTGTGAAATCACATTCTCATGGAGGCTGAGCCTGATCATTAATCACTGAGAAAGAACATTTAGCTTTGGCACCAGTCAAACTTCTCAGCTCTTAACATTTTAACCTGAGGGCCTCACCAAAACTCAGGTGGTTTTTCCAGTTAGAAGATACTGGTGTAGAATTTAACTCCAGAACAGTGCTGCTTTAACTAAGTTCACAAATAATAATTAGTTTTAACTGTTAGTTTTAATAACTGGTATTAATTTTTAATTTCAAGCCATTCCACTTCCACCTTGCTCACTGGGCTTTTCATCCCATCACTCACAGCACAGCTGCAAAGGTTGCTGGATCAGCCTTTGCGACAGTGGAGGAACAGGAGGGAGCAGCCAGGGAAGGAGTGGGACTCTTCTGCAGTAGCTCTGCTGCTGAAAGCACAGGAACTTTCCTCAGTGCCAGACTCTTCTCAGGAGGTGTCTGACACTGTTTCCAGGCTGTGCTCCACACCGCAGTTTCAGCCTCTCAGCTGTGCCAGCTCCAGGTACTCATCCTCCTTGAGTACTCGCACTCCAGCTGAAGGGTGAGAAACCTCCCACACTGAGAAGGCAGAAACAAGAACTGACTTTACTCTTTGTTTGTTTTGGTTTTTTCCCCCCTCCCAATTTATTTAGCAGCTCTACTTTCAAGATAAAACTAACAAAGCTCTTTTACAGGGTCAGATCTTTCCCAGCTGTGCAAGAATCAAACAAATGCGACAGCTGAACGTGCTCCCAGTGGGTAAAGCAGGATGCTTCTCTGAGAGCTCTTGCATAGCTTTTCTTTACTCTTACCCAAGATAAGCTTCCTACTCATTCTGTGGTTTTTCTGTTTAAGTTCCCAAACCCAGCTCCTTCTGTATGCGTGCTTTCCCCTACAAGATGACTTAATATTGCCCATTAGTACAATTTGTTCAAATACTCCAGTAGCCTCTGCTAATTTTTCCCAGAACTGATTACATGCTTAAGTATCTTTTAAAACACAGTATCATTTCTTTAACACAAAATCACAAGAAACAGGGCATCAGTAAAACCTCCTGATTTCAGGAAAGTGAGAAAGCATCTCACTAGTTAATAATGGAATATTTAAGCACACACAAACACATCTCTTTAGCCCAGCTGCTTCTCCCCCCTGCATACAGTCACATATGAAACAGCTTAAAATGGCCATAGGAAAGGAGATTTTATACAAATAATTGTAAAAAAAACCAAACTTAGGGAAGCTCAGCAGTTCTAGTTTTCCCCCTTGCATATTGTACATTTTGATTCTAAAAAGATGTAAGCTCCATGTCTATCAAGAGGGTATAAAACATTTATGATCCTATATTGCATAATGCCTGCAGATTTGAAGGTAAGTAGGTACAGATCTTTTACAGAGACATTCCCTCTCTTCACAGTTTTGTCAGTTCCAAGTCAGGTTTTTAACCCTTCATTTAGCTGCAGAAAACACAGTGGCAGCTAGAATGAAGCAATACTCAATACATGCGTTGTAAGGTAATTCCAAAGATGTGCACTGTAAAACTGAAAAAATTTGCTCAAGACCACATAAATTAATCCTATAACACTTGAAAAGGCTGAAAAATACATTTATTTAGACTTATTTCTGTTAAAAAAAAAAAATCAATCTTCAGGATGGCATTATACAAACGAAGTTATACTGAACCCTTGTGTCCGACAGTGCTTCTGCTTGCTCTACTCAGTGTTTATTTTCATTTCTGAGTGCATCAGACTGGCATTCCACTTGTAGGTGTAGTAAGAGAAAACCAAACTTGGATTCCCTTTGTACAATGTACAACTTGCAAGCCTGGATGCCTACATAAAGCCAACTAAAGGTCAGAGTAGAGGAGCTGTAACTAAACTCGTCATTTAGAGGAATCTCAGGCCTCACTCCAGAAATGTATCAATGAAATTCCTTAGCTTTCAGTTGCTTGAGTCCAATACAGAAGGTCAGCAGTACTTTCCTGGATAGGATCCTAAATATGGATTGGGATTCCAAGTAGTTTACAGCAGATTCACCTGCATTTCTAGCAGGACTGTTTCCCTCTTTACTCTACTCCGTGCAGCAGTACCCAGTCATGGATTTGCTTAATGCCTATGCAGCCCTCTGCCCATATCACAGCTGCACCTGCAGCTGTATTAGGCAGTTTTAAAGCATTGTACAACATGATTTGTGAGAATTATAGTTGTTGTCCCAAGTAAAAGGTAGTACCTCTAGCAAATGGGCCTTCACATTTCCATCGGTATTGATAAGATGGACTCTTATCTGCTCTGGCTGAAACTATAGGGAATTCTCCAGTTTTGAAGTTTTGCCCATCTTGGCAAGAAGGTGTAGTAACAAGAGGCCAAACACCTGAGCTGTCCTGATGTGCTTTTTCAGCCCTAAAGGTTGTTTTTCCACGTGGGAATGAGGCTGCTGTCCTGTCAGGATGAGGGAAGCGTGCCGTGAAACCGTGCATGTGGGGTCTGCTCAGGGGACAAGGTGTCACTTCCCAGAACTGCCAGCACAGCACCTTCCCACAAGCATGAAATTGTCTGTGTTGGAGGGGGGAAAAGAAAGAAAGACAAGATTCCCTGATTATTATTTTATGTTCCTCATGCTGTCAAGTGACCCACCAGGCTGTGGTGAAGCACGTGAGGCTGGCTTGATCCCATCATGTTATATAATTTGGTGGTAACAGAAGTAGGCATGTTTGCCAAATGACTGAGCAGATGTGGCATTTAAAAATGTGTCAACTTTGCCCCTGGACAATCTGAGAGAAAAAGCAAACAAAACTAACCCAGACTCTTCCATCATCCTGATTACAATCTTTGGTGATTATTTTGCTCCAAATATTTGTCTGCAACGTGATTTTTCCCTCTCCGTCTTCCTCAGACCTCAGCGGTGGGAATTTTCTCATCTCCAGTGCCAGTGATGGGAAAGCAAGGAAAAACTGCTGTTCTGGGACATGATCTGTCACAGAGACCCTGATCCTAACACCAACTGGGGTTTTTTAGTGTGAATTGGGAGGAGCAACACATCTTTAAGTTACAGCCCTTTCATATGATCACAAAAGTCTGAAGGGAGCACATTCTCCATCTCATGACCAAAGCACTGGGTATGATTTTGCATCCTACTTCTGCCTAGCAATACCTGCTCATCTAAATTTCATCTCAAATATATGGGGGGATGCAGCCTAAATTCATACTGAGCACGTGATTTGAATGAAATATGCAATTTCCTGTTCAAGTCCATCAAGTTATATTGCAACACCATTTCTGTTTAAGTGATTTGCAGCCCTCTTCATCTCTAGTAATTCAGGTTTCCACAGAACAGATGGCAAACTAATAGAGGAATGCACAGTCACAAATACATGGAGCATTCACTGCCTGTACACAGTGAATCAGTATATGATTCACCCACTTTCATAAAAGAGTTGTGACCTTTCATCTGACTACTTCCTCAAACAAAATACGGAGGAATATTAATAACATATGGAAACCAGGAACCAACAAATTGGGGGAATAATAATAGCTCATCTCATGATTTTTTTGCTATTTTGCTAATCTTTACTACATGCTCTGCATTTCTCATACATTTCTGTCATCTCTTGCTACCTTTGACTACTTAACCAGATCAACTAAAGCATAGGTTGCTCTTTGTTATGAAATGATTGAAGGCAGAGAATACCTAAAGGCCTAACAAAGAGATAAGTTTTTGAAAAATATTTAAAAAATAAACAATACCATATGAATATGCAGATCTGCAGATAATGTTGTTCTATATTTAGAAATTAACAACACATACGTGTACAAGTTTCCTTTCTGCCCCTTACAGTGTAAAGCTGATAACAAGCAACTCCAAGCACCAAGATTGAATTTAATCAACAAACACATCTTTATCTGAGAATTAGAGATGGCAAAGTTAATGTGCTACAGTATTGCACCACAGACATTTTTGCTGCCACATGTGAAAAATCTCAGGTTTTTAAATAAAATTAAACATGACCAAAATCCTTTCAGGAACCTACTAGCAATATCTCACCCTCTAAGGCATTTTGAAATAATTTATTAAATATCAGAGAAAAAGCCCTACCTGGTCACTAGAAACATAAGGTGATACACACCAAGAGGAAAATGTACTTTGAACGCAATGCAAAGCTTTGGCAGAAAAAATAAAATGGTGCCATTGTCCAAACCCCAAAACAGCAGAGTTGACATAGAGGAGAAACATCAGAGCCCCACTGGATTCTACCTGGACACCACACATGTGAAAGAAATATATGATAAATCTGAAAAGCAAAGGCTAAATATATTTTCAAGGGACACCATCCTGAAAATGTTCTGCAAACAGTGCAAAAATGGTGCATTTTTCTCACAGTATGTAAGACTTCGTAACTTGGTGCTTCACTGCTATTTTTTTCTCTTCTAAATCAGATCAGTTATTTCTTAGTAGCTTGCTCTCATAAATGGTAACCAAAACTCCAGAAGAGGTGGTTCCTTGGAATGCCATGGAGCTTGCTGGTTGCTACCAGGATGTGCTATGAGCTCCTCTCTGGGAGAGACAGTGGAGCCCTCAGAGTGTTAGGAAACCTCCAGGGAGTGGCAGAAGTATGGAAAAAAAGCTGACTACTTATCAGATGAAGTCAGCACAGGGATGGTTTGCAGTAGGTAGGGATCCAAATTTCCAGAGAAGTAGACTAGAAGCCCATCTTGCAAGCCTCTGAGGGGTCACTTCAGAGGCACAGTGCGGCATCTCCCTTTTCCCATGGGAATGTGGTAGCAGTTTGTGCCACCTAGTGCCAATGCTTCCCCACATTAGACAACTGTCTGCATCAAAATGAGTCAACCAAGGAACCAACCAAGGAATTGGATTTGTATTACAAAAAGTCTTATAAACTCCACAAGGAATTGTGTCTCATTACCCTTGGCACTGCACCAGTAAGTAACAAAGAGCTCCCACCCCAAATAACACATCACATCCACTGCTGACAAGATGCCACTGGAGGATGAAACACAGGAACAAGATGGGGATGGATAAGCACAAAAATAGCTTGAGGAAAAGCAGAAGTCCAGAAGTTCCCCTTTTCCTAACGGTTGATTTATATCTTCTGGCAGTGTGGCACAAATGCAGATGACTGAAAGCAACTGTATTCACCCTTAATGAGAAATCTGCCTTTGCCTTACTTGGGGCTCTGTTTCCCCATTGCTTTATCAACAAAAGATTAGCACAGTTCAAGCAGCTCAGATGTTCAAACCCTGATGCAAATTCTGAAAGTCAAGGAATGTTTAGCAGTTATTGGAATGCTGCAACAGGCAGGTAGAAGATGAAATGTGGTGAAATACTCAGGCCTGCAGTAAAGTTTAACTACACTATCAAACACAGCTGTACCAGTCACATGCTGGGGATTTCCCAGCTGCAGACTCCCAAAGCACACGAGTTTCAAACAATTCAGTCACTATGTAATCAGCAACCATGTGACAATTTCATTTTCTCTTTCAAAACATCCAAACAAGTCTGGATTCAGAAAGACTCTGTGGCTCAGCCACTGTGACTCTTAGTACTTTTTCTGCATTTATCATGTCAAACATAGCACTGCTACTACAGTAGGACTGTACTGGTTTAGCACAGAAAGTCCTTCTGTGATCTTCATTCAGGAAGGAAATAAGTGTTCACATGTACTCACGAGACCCTAAAGATTTCCTTAGCAACATGATCTGAACAAATCACATCAAGACCCCAGGTTAAACGTGTGACATTCAGTTTTCTGTCTCTATCACTGGAGAACATGAGATTAAGTATGTATAAGAAGCTGATCACTTTAACAGAGTATAAAATAGGTAAGAATTAGGAAGATAAAAGCCTGCATTTAAAAATCTTTGTACGTCCTAATTCTGCTTGGTTATTGTTCCTCTCCTTCCTGAGTTAGAAACCAGACTGAAAGCCCATGGAAGAAGAGGTACAGTTCAATTTTGCCAACTGTCTTTTCCTCTGCTCGTTATCTATGAGCATTCTGGATAGGAAAACATACTGAAAGAAGTAATTATTTACTTCTAGTTTCCTCTTAGTCTATGTTAATTGGCAGGTTTAATCAGGAATATTACTAAAATAATTATTACTAAAGTGATATTTAAGAAGTTTAATTGCAATGTATGTGTACTAAGGAAACAGTTTTTCCTGGGAATACAGGAGACAGGAGACCCTACAGTGATGATTTATGTATCAGGAAGGAAAGAGGAAGTCAGAGGGGAGAACTGTGCTAAGGGCCCTGCCCTGGGAAGGCATTTGATTTAAAATACTAAAGCAAGGAGGCATGCCCAAGCCACATTTTTGGTTTATCACCTTGAATAGCTATTGTTTCAGAATGCTGACTAAATTTGAATTCTCACTGTAAAATATGCAGTGTGCTCTACTCCTGGGAGCAGCCTTTAACATCACTTACGAGCCAGCTGGATGCTATAGCTCCCTCAACACCCTTTGTATCATCCCTTTTAATTCCCTACATGCTGTTCTAAAAGAAGAAAAATATACACTGGTTTCGAACAAAATGCTGACACATCCTCCAGATTTGTGGGAGTCTGAGCCACAGAGGCAAAATGCACGAAACTAAAGAGGGTCTGCTGTACAAGACTATTTAAAAAAAAAAAATTAGTTTTGGCTTCTGCTGGTAGAATCACAGATTCTACTTTCATGGTATACCACTGTGGAAAGCATGCTGGTGAAAGTTTTGCATAGAGAACATAATGTTGTGAGGAAATGTATCTGAAATCTCACTTTTGCAGCATCACTTCTGGAACAGATAACATTATCCTCAGAGTAAATATGATCAGATGGATAACAGACAAACACGTGCATGACTTGGGAAGACCTCTTTAATAGGGCTCTTATGAAAATACATTCTCTGTGGTAACCTTACCTCTTAGAGAAACTCAAAAAGTGGACAGTGCAAGTGTTTACCACTGTTTGATTGGAGGTAAGTTGGAGTAGGCAGGAGGATATTACAGTAGCAACACTTGAGGAATTTGGCAAGAAAGCAAATCCAGTACATACTCACTCTCTGACAAACTTGAACTAGCATGGCAGTGTGTTAAAAGATTACTTTTTCAGTCCTTTACTGTTGTGGTTTAAAGGACAACAACTTTTTTTTTCTCCTTCCTGGGGGGGGTTCTTTGTTTTCCTACTTCCGCCGGGGCACAGTTTCCAGCAGAGGTGAGGAGCCCATGGATTGGTTAATTTTAAGATGGGCACTTCATGTAGCCATTGAATATTAGGGGCGTCTTTGCGAAGCTTACATTTTTTAGGAGCGGGAAGTTTGAAGTTCTCTTTGACTTCTGCCCGCGGGGAAGGTAACATCGGCGTGGCCCTGGCCGGCCGCTCCGGGCCCCAGGGCCTGGGGGCCGTGCCGGGGCTGCGGCCGGCTCCCCCTTCCCCCACCTCCT
>VZTR01016852.1:912938-923452 GCA_013400775.1 Chaetops frenatus | reverse complement strand
TCTCCATGGTGAGACAAGAGAGACTCTTCTTCCAATTGGACTGATGAAAGCCTATTTCAAGAGTGGTAAATTGACCAGGGGTTTTCTAAGTTTGTTTCTCTGTGTTGTTGGTGAGAAGGATGGTGGTAAAGGAAGATAAATGAGGTGGGAGAAAGGAACCATCATGGGTGGGGGGCTGGGGGGAGGAAGAAGAAACCACCTGGGGGTTGATTTTGATTCTGTTGTCTTTTGTTAATAAACTATTTTTATCTTTGAAGTTTAGGCCTGTTTTGCATTTCTCTTAATCCTTATTCTCATAAAACCACTACACTACACTCTCGCCTGGTGTGAGCAGGCGAGCAGGTGAATGTGAAACCGCTACATTTACATACTGAGATTGGAAGAGGCAATCAGCCAGAGAAGATGGAATTACCACCAGTGCAAGAGAATGATGTAGTTATTATTAGTGAACACTGCATAACTATGTAAAATGCTGATTTAAATGCTAAAAATCCCAACAAACCACACTAACAAGGTATAATGTGTAGATGAGATGAGGGAGACACTGTTGCATAAAGACATGAGTGTGATATGTGTGCTGCAGATGTCAGTAACCTGCAAGTTCAGAATCCTATCAGAGTAATTCAAATTATGGTTGAAACTGATGTAGGAAAGTCAGAAGTGAGAAGTTTTTTAAGAAGAAATCTTGATGGTCATGAATTCGTAATTCCACAGTCAAGGGAAGGATAATTTTTCCTAAGAATGCCGTTTTCTTTCAATATTCAAGTGCAAGCAGAAGTTCATAATAAAAAGTGCTGTATAATAATGAAGATAAACAGTAACAATCCACACGAGTTAGAAGTTACGAAGGGAAAAATATCCATAAAACATCAGCAGAAAGCCCACAGCTGACATCACCAATGTAACATGAAGAATTAAAAAAGCTTCAAACTTATCAAGACTACAGTACCCTAGCAGCTATAGAAACCCTTTGCCAGATGGAAATGATAAAATTTTTAATAGTGATGCAGAAGAGACAGACATTTTTAGAAATATTTCTATTCCATATTTGGACAGCTGTTCTTATCTCACGTGATGAAGTTGAACTATTTTCCAGTCCCCTGGTAACCAAGCAGGATGTTATACAACATGCACTAGAAATCAACATTTTCAAGTCAGCCAATTCATCTACCTCACACCTAAGAACTAAGACAGAGAAGACTTGAGAGCTAATCGTGTTTATTTTACTAAATTAAGGCATTCCAGGGAAATCCCATTTGACTGGAAAAGTGCTAATGTTGTGCCAATAATAACGGAGGCCAGCAGGATGACTCAGAGCTAATGGACAGTGAGTCTGACCTTCCTTCCAGGTAATAAAGCTGTTATAAATTTAATAAAGAATGGAAGTGATGGAATATAATTAATATCATCCCAGTGAACCCAGTGTTGTGGCAAATAGATCTTGTAAAACAAGTCTTTGCGTCGTTTGATGAGACAAGTATCCAGATGATGAAAGTAATTGTATATTTTCAATGTATCTGTGGAGAGCACTCGACTTAATAGTGTATGACATTCTCATTAGGAACACTGGCACAATACTATCAGCAAAATGTAAAAAATAAACTGAAAACTGAAAGATCTAACAAAGTAGTAATAAATGGAGACTTGCAACATAAACTTTAGGGCTTTTGTGAGAAGAAAATAAATATATGAATCCATGATAAGATTTGTGAGATCAATAAAATAGCGAGGATGAAAGATGAAGACAGTAATGCAGAACAATTTGAATCACTTAATAAACTCAGCAGGTTCTAATTAAACAGGGCTTAATACAGCAAACTGCAAGGGGAGTAGAAATAAAGGCTCCACCACTAGCCAAGTGACAAACAGCTGACGTTGTAGCTAAAAAACCAAACCAAAAATCAGTCCTAATATGCTCATTGTATGTGTAGATAAAAAGCAAAACCAGCTTTTTCACTCGTGAAACCTGCTGTGAATCACCACACCAAGTTTCACAGTTAAGAAGTAGTGCTTTCAAAATAGAATTTAAACATTAAAAAGCAGACAGAATTATTTGAAGAGGAAAATGTCTTACAGTGACATGTGTGAAGAAAAGACTCACTTGTTAACGTTATTAACTAGCTTGACTTAATAGAACAGAAAACGCTGGTTCCTAATGGTTACTTAATGTAAACACAAAGTTCATGTAGAAACATGGCCTATTAAACAACAAGTTATTCATAGCTGAAATTACCATGGGAATTCTCGTGGCATCTTCAGTTCTTGAAGTCTTCAAGGCTGGATACATTTTTGAGTGTTGTAGGTCAGCATGTATTTGCCTGCTTACTACTGCAGCTGAACATAAAATACTCTATACAGAGGTAACTGGGTAATAATGACCTATGATACAGACAGCAAATTAACCTGGTAGTTTCTTCCTGCTTTTTTCCCCACATGAATACTGTAAATATATTTTTCTGTCTTTGAAGAATTGAGCAGCCATGACTTCACTAATTTTGGAATATTCTTTGTTGAGATCTGCCAGACTTCACTAAAGATTTTCAGATCCTCAGGCTTATTTCAGAATAGGTATTCCCTGGAAAGGCAAGGGTTTTGTTAAAAGAAAAGGGTGCAGGTGGGGGCAAGAGGAAAACCTAAGCCTGATCCCATTGACATTAACATGTGATTTGCCATTAATTTTCAGTGGCAAGATCTGGAGCAGAGTGTTCACAATCCTATGGAAATAGTTCTAATTTTGGGGTTCTTAATTCCACGCACAATTTCTTCAGGAGTAACTGCTTGGCTCTGTGCATGGTATAATAATAACAGTCAGACCTTCCGCTTTTCCAGAAATAACCGTGTCATAAGCTGCTGCTTCCTTGTTTTATGTATTTACAGATACCAACAAGCCTATATAAAGCCCCTCCATGATTTGTTCATATACAGTAGTCTTCCTTTTGATATATTTTTAGATTAATTGCACTTAAACAACACTTCCTCAACCTACTGAACTTTGCTCTGGGACAGATGATCAAGGGAAATGCAAACACAGCGCTGTTTAAAGGATGACAGCCAACATTTTCCACAGCACTTGTTGAAAGGGTAGAATACTATGAAGGACTAAGGGTTTAGCGTGACTCCAAAGTGGTGCAGCACCCAATTCATGCTCACAAACTCTGCACCTTACCTTTGAGCAGCCTCCAGAACAAGATAGGTATGAATTTATCAATATGCAAGAAGCATGAGTTTACATGATCTCTCATGTAAGATGTCTATGTACAAGAAAATACATGATCTTTCAGTTTTCTAATGAACAGTGCCACTTAGAAGAAAACAAGAGCTTCAAGCCTCTTTGCAAATAATTTTACCAAAGGGAGAAATGTAATAAATAAGATGACTCATCAAGAAAAAGCTGTGTCTGTGCACTCCTTTCCTTCTTTGCTACAAGGTTTGATAAAGCTGAAAAACACCTGGAGAGGCAATTTTCCTATGGCTAGGTTGCTGGATTCTTCCAAGCATATCACCTTAGAATTTCAGGAATGGCAAAACTACCCTTTGTTGAATTTTCCAGTGTAGAGGATATGAACAGGCCCAACTTCTGGTTACTGGCTCCAGTACAGGAAACCTTTCTATCAGATTCTGCCATTTCCCCCAGAGTAAGAGGTGTGGCTAAATACAGCCCTACCTGCAAGATTTTTCATGGTTTGTAAAGCTTGACTGTTAAAGCAGCAGAGCGGACAAAAGTTTAAAAAAAAATTGTGCAGATATCAGGACTTTTTAATTGGGTAAAGTACAAACTAAATTGGTCCCAATTACAGTACTGAGCACTGTTTCATGAATATTTCCCCTCACAGGGTGTAAAGTACACCAAGAAAAACACATAATGGTTTTGAAAAACTATCTATCTTTAGCTCTCTTGTGTGCTGTGAAAACTCCCCTGTTCTCATGGGATTCTCCTAATCCCATGCAGCCAATGCATGTCTTGCTGTGGTGAGCACTGGTGTAGGGAGAGGACCTGTAAGCATGTCCAAATCAATAATTCTTTATGAGTAAATTTTGTTTTAAAACACGGATTAGTCCCACAACAAACAATCTGAATATTGATGAGAAAAGCACTTGGGATAGCTGCAGTTTGCAATGATTATACTTGAGATGAGAATCCACTGTGCAATAGAATTTACACATGCACCTGTTGCTACATATCAGTAAGAAAAAAATGCCAGAATTTCATCAGATACCAGTAAATAAAAATCTTTACAATGTCAAAAAACATTACAATGTTAATTTGTGTGCTAAGTGGAAATTGTTGAGGTATTGTTAGGGATCAGTTGTGAGCTTTAGACAATCCCTGCCTTAAGTTCAGATTATTGGCAGCAGCTTTACAGATCCAGAATGCCCATGTAGACAACAGAGAAAACCAAAGCCTACACATCAGTGCAAAATATAATCAAGTTATGTTTGCTTTGTAGGAACAAGACATCCTCGTAGAAGTGATTGCTTTGCAACCCTTGTCCTGCTGGCAGAAGTAGAGATACATGCAGGTGGAATATTCTGCAGCTGAAAGTCCAGACACTGAAAATGGAGACAAGAGACAAATAGGCTTCGAGACAGAGTGGTACACAATGTGAACTGAGACAGAAAATGATTGACACAGAGACAGCAGGACAAGGACACAAACAGTACAAGAGAAGGCATGGGAGCCTGAAAAGGGTAGAAGCACAGGACTACATCACGTGTTAATCAAGTCAGGAAGAACTGACTCAAAAAGAGGAAGAAATACATAGAGGTAAAAGAATGGCGTTGCAAAGGTTGTGTGTTGGTGCACATTTAACAAGAATCTGAAGCTAAGAAAGTTGGGTGTTAACTTTCACCTATAATTTCACCTGTGTTAGGTGAAATTCACCCCCTTACAACTGAAATGAATGCCTACTGTGAATGCCTGAAGCACAAATTGCCTTTCAGGATCCTGCAGAGTCCTGTCCTTCATGTGGTCTGGATCTTAAAAGAAATAATTTGAAGAGGGTTGTGTCCTGTGAAACTCCAATAACTAACATGAAAAAAAACCCTCTGGGAGTTTCTACAGGGAAAATGGCCATTTCCCAATTGCTCCTTATTCTGACTGCCCCTTCAGAACCTTTGCAAATGGATAGGGCAGTTTTTCCAGTAACTCATAAGGAAGAGCTCCCATCCCATGTCAGCCTATTGGAAAGCAGTAACATGGCTTGCATGAGTTAGGATCGCAGAATCAAGCCTACACAGACTAACTAGGCTGTTCCTATCCACGAATCTAAAACTATTTGCTGGCCTCCAGACTAATATTTTATGTTCTCTCCTGACTCAGGCTCCCTTTCAGTCCTGTATCCTCTTGAATCCCAATCCACCCCTCAGTGCAGTGGGTCACTGCTGAGCCTTCCCTCTGTCGTCACAGTGCCATGCTTTAAGAAAAATGAAGAATGCAGCCTTTGTAGTAGCACTGAGTGAACACCACTTGTAAGGAAAATATCCCAAATCTCATTAAAAAGACATAAAGCCATCTGGATCCTAAGACAGTCAGTTTGAAAAAAAAACCCCACAAAACTATTCTGAAACCAATTTACAGAGAGAAAGAGATAGGAAAACAACTTTGCTGCCAACAAATGTTGTAGCCCTTGTCATCTATTACCACATGAACAAAGCACTCAATGAGTGACTCCAGTACCACTGCCAATTATTATGACAACATACAGTATAACCATATTATGTTTACAATATAATACATGTGAGTATTTGATAGAGCCTGGCAGGACTTCAGTCACTGCCTCTTTATGCTTTAAAAATCAATTTTTTAAACTGAGTTTGCTGTATAACATGTTCCCTAATTACATACTTTACTGTATAGAGAACAAGAAAAGATATTGAAAGTGATTTCAGGAAAACCTCTGAACGTTTAGTGAGATAAACCCTTTTTATTCATACACATTGTACCACTAACAGCCAACATAATGCCTTTATTCTATAAATATGCCCCATCTCACTCCCATTGACATCAAAAGTTTCAGCTTCAACTGAAACTCAAGAACAAAATGTTCAGAGCCTAGTTTTAAAGAGGTTCTTCTTTCACCTTTTATGCTACAATTGCAAAGGTAAACAGGATCATTTAAACATCTGCTTCATTTGTGAATGACATCAGAAAAAGAGTCTGCCAAACGATTTGATTTATATTTCCCAAATCACGTGCCAAATTGAAGCAGGAGGTTGCATTGGAAAATATGAACTAAAGATGTGCTCAGACTCAAATATCCAGTTACTAGAAGGCCCCACTGTCAGTCCACAGCCAATAAGTCAGTCAAATTTCTGAGTGGGCTACCTGTTTTACATATAAATCAGGACACAAGAGCAGAGATATTTAAAATAACAATGTGCATGCCAGCTTAAGTACATCAGGCCTGAGCAACAGCACACCAATATGGTTATACGGATTCTCAGGCAAGCCTGAGTTCAGAATTAACATGGTTCACCAGCCGAACTTTGGAGCAGGTTGTCCAAAGAGGTTGCATTTGCTTCACCCTTAACTAGATAAAGCTCAGAGTATGTACATATGGATGCCATAACCTGAACTTCAGTTACTAACACTGGCTTGTTCTCCTACTGAAAGGTGCTTAAAAGCACATGCCAGCCTTTGCAGGTCCAAATCACAGCCCTGGTTACACAGGGGGCAGACTGAAAGCAACTAACAATTGCAGAGATGCTTTCTTAAATGTGATGCTTGGCTTGGGAATCTTTGTGCTGGCACAGTGGACTAAGTGGAGCTGCTTTGCAAATACCTGAAGAACATCTAGAACCTCTTGGAGACTTCTCTGATTACTGCAGGGTAATCCATTCTTATGCTTCAGTATGATTTATAAAATTTAAGATCCATGCATACACTTAACAGGAAAATTTGGAATATATGCCTTTATATTTCTACAGCTCTAGTTAAAGAGAAAGCCATTCAAACAATTCCAATGTCGGGCTAGAGAGAAGCTGTTAGGGTAATTCCTCACGGATCTGCCTTGAGACATATTTAATATTTTCCCCTGTGATCTTGGCAGAGAAATTAGGTTTGTGATAAGCTGTTAGTACAAAGAAAGACTGTATTCCACACCAAGGGGGAGCAGAGAAGTCTGTAATAACAGAAACAGAAAGAAATTATATAAAGTGCATGGTCATCCCTACAGGAGTAAGAATTCCTGTGACAAGCTGGAAATTACAAATGAGGAGAAAGAAGAGGGCGTATTTAGTGCATCAGAGGATGACTATGAGCAATCACTGTGATGTGGCACAAAGAACAGTAGGATATTCTGGGTGAGATGTTGCCAGGAAAGAGTGTCAGGATACAAAGTGCTAATCAGAATGAAACATAGTACAAGATCTTACCACTCATATTCAAGAAAAATGAAGTCAAAATAGTGCAATTACAGAGAAGTTTGACAGTAATAAAAGTAAGATAAACACTAAGGATATAGATAAATTGACTCTTATGAAAGAAAAGTCTGATCTAACTATCAACATGCTGACAAAATTCCTTTGAATAATTCTTTTGCAATATCTCTTATGTGGAAATAATTAGAGTTTTAAATGAAAGCATTATGTACTACTTTGTTGTTCTAGACATCAGTTTTGGCATATTTTTCTTCTGGATATTGTTTTTTTTCCATCTTCTGTTCCAGGACTATGGATAGCAACAAGTTTGAAATTCATTTCAACATGAATCCTCACAAAGACAGACAAACTTATATTTTTCTCTAAGTCTGACAGGAAAATTTAGAAAAAATACCAGTTCCCAAAGAGAAACAGAAATGACAGGTTTTTTTTCCCTGAAGTCTGTGCAACTATGAATTTATACTTCTGCAACCAGGAATCCTATTGTCATTCTACAGGCAAGACCACTCAAAAAACCCCAAATCAAACAATTTCACCCACTAACATCACAGACTTTGTTTTCAAGGCTGGCACTAAATGTACACTGATTGTTTTAAGACAGACAATGTTAAGCATTACACAGCACTTTGCCTGTTCAATTAATCTCATGGCTCTCCTGGCAGGGAGTTTAGAGACCTGTCTAAGGTCACAAAAGCTGGGATGAAAACACAGCAATTTCCATCTCTCAGGCTGTTCACCATCAGACCGTGCTCCTCTTGTAAGAAAGGATCCTGGCAAATACCAGGCTTTATGGGAAATAGGCTCCGCTTAAACATTTAAAACTTTAAAGCACTTACTGGAATAGAAAAAAAGGAAATAGAAATAGAAAAGATGAGAAATCCAAGTTAATCCAAGAAATGCGATAGCAATTGATCACAGTGCAGTCTGGAAAGAAAATGTAATCAATACAGAGGGGAAGAAATCAAATAAAACAGATACAGCTCCAGTGACTGAGGCACAGATGCTCAGATTGCAGCTAGGGGTGACTAATTTGTCCTCACCCCTGCTGTATGATGAAAACTAGAAAGCTAGACATTAAGAAATGTCATCTAATGACAATATATATCTTTCTTAAAACTGTGTAAGAGTGGCAAAATGCAAGTCGTCCGAAATTGCTATTAGAATTGCTATTTAGATCTTGGGAAGTGCCTTACTCACCAAACACTGCTTAGTCACTGCAAGGGAGGGTTTTGGTGCATCTGTGCTCCTGGGAAATGATGCTAGCATGAAAATTCTATTTACATTTAATGTATTTTCCAGCACTGATATTTTGATGACAAATTGATATTTTTGATGACAATTTCAATTTGTTCCAGGTATTAGGAATGTAACATTGTTAATGATAATAATGTCAACATTAACAAAGCTTATGATGCTATCAGTCTAGAACAAAAGTACCACACAGACAAGTATCCCAAGTACTAAGCAAATACTATTTTCATCTAGGAGATATATTATCATTATTTTTTTAGAATATTATTTTGTACCTAATAAGTAACTGAAGCCAGGTCAGCATGGTTCTGTTCATACCAAGAGAACAGCAGTTCTACAGTGCTATGAAAATCTGAATATTTCATTAGAAAATCTGAGCTTGAGTTTGGGGGCTTTTTGGGGGTTTGGTTTGTTTGTTTGTTTTAAAGAAAGGCAGGGAGTTCCCACCCTGCATCTTGGAAAGCTGAAGTATCATAATCAAGAGCTCAAAAGTCAAGCTCCTTTACTCATATTTTACAATACATTACTCCAGGTGTAGCTACAGTAACTTGCTGCCAACACTTTCATAGCACATTATTTCATAGAACATTATTATTAGAAAAAANATTGAATTTAATTTTAAATTTTTTTAATATAAAGGATTCCATTCTTGAGTTCCATTCTTTATGAAAGTTTTATTAACATTTTCCCTCAGAATTTAAACCCTCCTTTCTTCCCAAGATTTAGATGACATTATAAAAGGAATGCTGTTTCTTTTAAGCTGATACAGTGAGAAGGAGCAGGCTGTCTTAGATTGCAGGCCATTTCATTTCTCATAAGCATGCTATCATTAGCTACCTTTAGGAGAATGAACTCTATTGATTGGTTCAAATCAAACCTGTGACCTGGTGGCAGTATTAGATGTTTGTTACAGAGCATCATCTGGTCATTAATCTTTCATTAGGCAGCATGATCCGANAGAACATTATTATTAGAAAAAAAGCAAGAATGCAAAGTCTACTTCAAAGGCCTTAGAGAAAAGTTCAGAAAAAAATATCAAAAATCTTTTTGAACCTTGAAATTGTGAAAAACTTTTTGAGTTTCCTCATTCTGCCCTCTAATTCTAAGATTGTTCAGACTCTCATAGGATTATATTTGAGGGAATTACTTGAATACAGACCCTCCTCTGTGTCCTAAACTTGCTTTCTGGAATTAACATAGCTGGTATAATTTTTTTCAAAAGCCTCACTAGGTTACATCCACAAGTTATCTGGCCCTGAAGAAGAATGATATTCCAATTTCTCTCCTTTTCTCCTCAGATGGGTCAATGTGGACATAGAAGGGACTTGAACCCCTGCCTTTCATAGGCAGCTGAGTCACTCTAAGGATTAAGAACACACACATAAATGTACATGTGATCTTTAAACACCAAGGTCAAATCAAACTCTTTTCTCTTTCAGATACTATTAACTCTGAGAATACAAGACATTTTTCTTTCCAACTTAAGTTTCATTGAATTTAATTTTAAATTTTTTTAATATAAAGGATTCCATTCTTGAGTTCCATTCTTTATGAAAGTTTTATTAACATTTTCCCTCAGAATTTAAACCCTCCTTTCTTCCCAAGATTTAGATGACATTATAAAAGGAATGCTGTTTCTTTTAAGCTGATACAGTGAGAAGGAGCAGGCTGTCTTAGATTGCAGGCCATTTCATTTCTCATAAGCATGCTATCATTAGCTACCTTTAGGAGAATGAACTCTATTGATTGGTTCAAATCAAACCTGTGACCTGGTGGCAGTATTAGATGTTTGTTACAGAGCATCATCTGGTCATTAATCTTTCATTAGGCAGCATGATCCGAGAAGCAGCAGCAGCAGTCACACCACGCTTACTCTCTCGAGT
>VZTR01016852.1:876920-893023 GCA_013400775.1 Chaetops frenatus | reverse complement strand
GCCCCGCACGCCCCGCACCGCCCGGGTGCCGTCCCAAATGACGGCGCTGCCGGGGAGAGTGACCCCGCCGGGCCCGTCCCCAGCCTGCCGGGGAGCGGTGTGAGCGCAGCCCGGGCCGTGCCGGCCCCGGGTGATGCTCCCCGCCCGTGGTCCCGAGCGCTTCTCTCCATCACCGCTCCCGGCTCTGTCGCTGCGCTTCCCCGGAGCGCGGGAGCGTGGCGGGACCGGGGAGAAGGGAGACGCCGGGTCCTGCCCCGGGGCAGCAGCGCACGGACGGCGTCTGGCCGCCCCCGAGGGGCCAACCGCGAACGGACATCACGGATAAATCGATGCTAGTTTACAAAGGAAAAACGCCTTGATGTATTGCCTCTATATCCCCAGGCGAAACACGAGAGAATCAAATACTACAATGTATAATACTGACGTGTTAGGTATGAGCTGTTTTATACAATAAAACACAATTTTAGTTCAGCCAGGAGCTGAGGGGCTTCAAACTACAGGTGTTGCCCATAGTAGGTTATCTCTGGGTCGGGAATGTGCTCTGACATAAAGCCCCTCACTCATTATAAGGTCGAGATGATGCTGTACCATCATATTTAGATCATGGCTCGTAGAGAAATCTGGGGGGTACTTAGTCACCTATGGCATGACCTTATATTCCCACTTAATTTAGTAACAACAGTTGGTTTCTTATAGGACATGTGAGATTTAATTTATTAACAGTTTCTGGGATAAGTGAAGGGAAGTCAGAAAAGGCATGAGATGAGAAGTCAGCAGATGAGGGGAAAATGCTCAGAGGGATGGAGCTCCCAGAGAAATGTAAGTCTGATCTCCCTCTCAAACAGAACATTAATCTAAATTCAGTTACTTATCAATAAGAAATTTTTATTACATTGCCCTAGGTGATTTTTTTTCTAAATGATTAAAATTTTATGGTTATGATTTTCAATTCAGCTTTTGCCTTTTACTTACTTTTGAGCCTTCTTATTGAATAGCACAGTGGAATCTGTCAGAATACTAAAACTCTTGTGCTCTGAGAATGAGGTTTCAGCCATCTGGGGAAAGAAAAAGCTTCCCTTTACATTCAGATGGTATATCCTATTCAACAGGATGGCACGTGGGAATATTGATATATGTTTGAACATGTAAAATCCTGGTAGGCAAACACCAGAGGAACTTGCTTCTGTATGTTCCAGAAAAAAAGAAGTGCTGCAGCTTAGCCATGAGATATCCAGTGTCTCACAGATGTTTGTCCCCTTGTCTTTAAACTCTGGAACAAGTTCTCCTCTCATTGGCCCTTTGTCTGCTTTAAGCTGGAACCAGACATGTTACAAGAACTTTTAGCTTGTTGAAGGGTTCAGGCTTTTTGCATTATCATCTAAACATGAACTGAGAGGGTGTTGGGGTTTTTTTCCCTACCTGATCACTAGCATTAACTAAACCAAGAAAGGGGTAAAATTCATAAAATATCAGAGGAGGTTGGCTCTGAAATGCAATCTAATTAAGATGTCAGTTTAAATAAATCACTTGCTGCTGTCGAAACTAAATAATGAATGTGAGAAGCTGTTTATGTGCGAAAGATATCTGATGTTTTCTTGGAAAAATAATTGTTTAAAAATTCAGTATTTTTCATTCTTGCTCTGATTAATAATCAGGCAGGCTATTCTCTTACCAATTTTATGTTTCAGTTAATCTAAGTTTAATTGTCGCATAAGCTTCCATGTGAGTAATTATTATGATAATTTCATATCACTCATTAAATGAAAGTTGTTTTTTCCCCTAAATCCCCTAACCTACTTCTATCATGCCAACAGGAGCATTCAGAAACTGGCACTGAGGTGCAGCTCTGATAAAAGTTTTCTGTTTCCCTGTGACTCATTTGACATTAACATAATTATGCTACAGGAGTCAAAGTGATTTTCCAACTATGAGTAATGCACAGCACTAGAGCGAATGTTTACAGGACACCGAGGCATATCAGCCAGCTGAAGTAACCAGCTGCTGATAACAGCTGAAGTAAGTTGGGGAATTAAAAAGTCTTATAACACAATTACCCTTCTTTGGCACTCGGTGGTGGCACGGCTGGGAGGTGTCCTGTGCCCTGCGGGGAAAGAGCCAGAAGCAGGGCTGCAACCAGGAGAAGACCCGAGCCCGTGGGCAGTTCACACAACAAGTTCTTCATAGTTTTCTTCCCACTTGCATATTTATGGCAGAGTCGTGCTCAAAGGGGAGCAGTGATCTTTTCAAGAAGCGGCTGTATTTACCAGAGTTCATTTCAAAACACAAGTGACACACATCCTCTCAGCCAGGAAAACAAAATCAAAATGAAACAACAACAGAAAAATGAGATCATCTCACAAGTGCTTTGAACTATGTGTAGGGGAACAGCACAAAAGAAGAAAACCAATGATGATAGGGCAAAATTGAGTGCTGTTACCACCATGAGATATCTTTCCTCTGTAATTCAAGTATCTGTGCAGGCTACTGATAAAAAGTACAGAGAAGAATTACAATGAATATGTCCTGGATAAATAGCAGAAAGAGTAACTACAGAACCTATTAGCTATATGAAAAAAAATAAGAATAAAAATAAAACTAAATCTTAGTGGTGAAGACTTGTCTCAAGTGTTTCCTGAAATTTTTAGAAATTACTGGCTCCTCAGGATTTTTTACAGTACTTTTAGAAATAGGTTATATTTTTCTGGCTTGGTTTGTTTGTTTGTGTACAAGCAGATCCTTGAATGAAACTGGGTCACTTTGTATTTATAAGTTTGTTAACTTTGGCTGGATATCCTTCTGATGAGGCCGAACTCAGTAACGTGCTCAGCACCCAGGACATCACTGGTTTCAAACATCCCACGAGGATTAGCTGAGAAGGTAGAAAGCTAATTTTGAAATACCAACTCAAACCTACTGCAATTTGCTGGAGTAGTAGAATGAAAAACAACCTGTTAACAACTTCCTTATAAAATACCACAGTAATACAAGTAGGGAAGAGGGTCAAATGCAGAAAGCAGTGCTGGTAGCAGAACTGATAGCAGAAAGAATGTATTCCAGGAGACGTATTTGAAGAATTCAGAAGAAAATTGCACGTTGCACTGTGTTCTTTATTTCACAAGAAAATCTGCTGAGGTCAGATGCTTGGCATGCTCTGATTATCGTCACTGACTCTCAGAGCTGGATGAGGACCAGAAATGGGGAAAAAAATGTTTTTCATGGCTGAGTAAGGCTGGAGGAGGAAAGGTTTGCCACAGTACCTTGTACTTACAACATTCGGCATTTGCCAGGAGAGTCAGGAGTTGGAGGTTTTCTGTTTTCTGTGCTATGGGTTTCATGCTGCATGACAATGGGCAAACTCTAAATCTCTTTCCTTAAGTGTGGCCACCTCCTACTTACTAAGGGATGGCTTGGTGGAGATGGCTTTAGATTCCAGCTGCTACTACAATGACCAGCATGAATGTATTTAACACGTGTTGATAAAATCAGCCAGCAGAACCCAAACAAACCATAAACAGAACAGTCCAAGCCCTATCAACAGAAATAAATTCCCACAGCAAAATTTAGCAGTCTTAAATTTAATCTGATTTGCTATAAGCTCATCCAGGACTGCAGTTTTAAAACTACAAACATTCACCTCCGTAGCATGTGGTGCCACTGGATTTACATCTGTTTTCACCACTTTTAATTACCAATATCCCTAACTACCAGAGCTCAGCCCTCAGCTCAGGTTGCTAAAATGTATTCCAGTGTTACCAGAGCATGTTCCTGTAATTGGGATGTTATTCCTTAGAGTAACACGTAGCAGGAGGTGTTTGTAGCACAATTCTGCTCAGCTCACCTAGCTGGAGTCCCCTAATAAAGCAATCTCGAAAGCTACACCTCTGCAATGCTGTGCATTTCCACCTCTGCCTTTCCCGCTTGGCTCTAGACGAATTGCCTTCTTTTAATGATATTCAGAGCAGCTGTACCAATAACCCATGATTTTTTTTTCCTTAGGGGCCCTACCATTTATTTGTAACATTTATTTCACATTCTGCAGTGAACATACAACCTGTGCAAATTCCAACTATTTAACCTTTGTTCCTTGTCAAAGCTTTGCGAATTAACTTAAAATAGCAGAGTGGAATAGGCACCAAGGGNAAGGCCAAATGTTCCTGTAATGAAAATAGCTATTTTGGTGATAATTGATAATAGGTTACTCTGAAGCAGCAGCAGAAAACAGCTGGAGGTACATACCCATGCCAACAGCAATGAAAATAATTTCATCCCATTCTTACCTGGCTCTCAGTAACCTCTCCCCAAGGGTTTCTTCTATGATGTCACATGTCAGCTCCCTCAGGTGACTCAGTACTTTTCAGAAATATTATATATTGTAATAGTCATACTTAGAAATATTAAATATATTAATATGTGTCTCAGTTTAAATATATGTTAGATACAGATTTATTTTTATAATTTGTTTCATAGAACGACTTCACTCAGATAAATGAATATACCAAGGCATAAATTTTAACACTGAAAACCTAGACATTAGGTTTTGTGCTATATTAAAGCCCAGTTGTGCTGACACCTATGCATGTGCTTAAATTTAAGCATATAAGTACTACTAGACTCACTGGGATTACATGCACAATTAAAATTAATCATGCATGAAACACTTTCAAGGTCAGGATCTCCAAATTCTTTCACTTGTTTAGAGTAAAGAAAAAATCCAAACTAGTAACTTTAATTTCATGCAATAAAATTGCAGTGGTATTTATGTCAATGGACTTACTGTCATTTGATAGGCAAACTAGTGTCTAAAACAAATTTGTGCTCAAGAAAATGAAACCCTCCAACACTGTCATTACTTGCCTGAGTGGCTGTCTTTTCTAGTAGAGAAGAGAAATTGATTCTTAGCACTTTGAATATCAGCTGGGATGAATATGGTTATTTTAGAATAAGGTGGCATGTTTCAAAGAAGAGATTAATTTTTTTTTTAAATGTGTATGTTTCATTTTTCAGGCAGCACGAGTTTGATGTTTTCACAAAAACTCTAAAAAGTATTTTACTTTGGTATGGAAATGTGCATTTTGTTTACAAGTGGTACTGAACTTTGCTACATCACTCATTAAAATGCTCACATGATAGTTAGCTCTGTCACACTACAAGTTCAAAATAGATGGTTATGGAAACATTGAGACTTTCTGCTGTCTGAACATTTCCTCACCACTTTATAAAAGAGAGTTGTCCCTGGTCATGCTGCACTTGGATCATCACAATAGAAAACAAATTGGTTTCTCACACCTTGTTAATAATTGCTTTTCTGAACTGTATAATATAAACTAACTGAAGAGGCTCAGGAGTCCAGAGTTCCCATAAAACCTCAGGCACCCAAAATCCAGCCACAGCAATACCTGACTCTACATCCCGTGTCTTACATGACTTGACTCTCAGCTGGAAGGCTTCAGCCCCTGGAAGTGGCTCCCAAATCAGCCAGCAAGGTGTGCAGGGAGCAGCTCAGCCTCCCCAGCAGGAGCTGGGGAACCACTTGCCCCTCGTGTTGCAGGGAGGCATCTCTGTCCTCTTGAGAGACAAACCTGAGATCCCTGCCTGTGCCTTGGCCTCTTCTTTTGAGTTTAGCAAGGCATCACTCCTCTCTTGCAAGTGCTGGTGGAAGGATGAGGTGGTGCTGCTTCCTTTAAGTATCCAGTAGGGATATGTAAAAGCCAGGTACAATTCCAGTGGCTGCCTGACAAGGTTTAATCTCTTACTTCCTTTGATCTGGGAGGTTCCCTGAGCTATCAGGCTGTAAATGGGGACAGCAGCACTCTCCATGCTCCTTGCTGAACATTTTCTGTATAGAAAATAGAGAGAGGACAGCTGGCTCAGGAGGAGGAGACTCTTCTTTCTGGTTCTCACTTCCAGGGCTGCTCCATGATTTTACACAAACATTTTTTAGGAGCAGAAACATAGCCCAGTTCCTAATCCTTTAAAGCAAGTGCCTGAAAAGGCACCTGGTCTTTGAAAGGCATGACTCCACCATGCAGTTTCTCACTCCCACTGCATAGGATAGGCACCATCAGAAAACACATACCTTGGAGGATCTAGGGAAAGATTTAATATCAGGAACCCACTGGACATTGTGCTGAGGAAGGCCTCTAACTGGGTGGCAGATGTCTTTGAGTATCCATGCAGAAATGAAACTTTGAGTGCATAGGAACATGCAGGTTGCTCAGTGCAGCACATGTGGGATCTGGGTGCCGGGGTGTTTGATAGCCCTGGGAAAGGGTTTTGTATAAAGGAGCTTGGGATTTGCTTGCCTTGGGTTACTAGAGCTTGTCCATTCTAAAGCCCCCCCTCTGATCCATCACAAGAGAGTTTGAAAAGGAGGAGGAGGAAGAGTCTCTCAGGAGAAGCTCACAGAAGGCATATTTCCAGTGTAAAACAAACAAACTATAAATATTCCAGTATAAGGAAAGGATGTGTACTGGGTGAACTTTGAGACGTGCTCCAAAAATATGCTGCTGACCTCCCACTTGACATGATCTGTTTCCCTATTAAACTGTAATATAATTAGGGCTTGCTCTAACCCTGCCACAGATTTAATGCTTACATTGATGGAAATGTGGCCTCACAGATCAGAGAGACAATAAGGTATGCATGTAAAGTCTAAAATAATCCGGGCCACAGCAGAAGGAAGGATGGCCAAGAGAAAATGCTTATCTCTCCTACCTTGCAGGATATTTATATGTCTTATCACATAAGTGTATTTGGATGTCAGGCCAAAGGTCTTTGAGAACTTGGGCTCAAAGCTCACCTCTTTAGTGCAGGTGAACTGCAGCTGAACTGGAGTCTGAGAATTCCCATAAGGAAGTGAAAAGGGAATTGGGAACAAAATGAATTGAAATTGGGAGTTGAGGGCAAAGACTCTAGCATTGACCAAAGAGAGGATTTGGAAGATAGGTGGTGACTCTGCTGGTAGGTAATCATGGTGCTAACAGTCACCATGATGATAAAAAATTGGTGACTTAGCTCATTTTATCTCATCTCTTGTGTCTGCTGAATTTCACCCAACAATTCTCCTGTTGAGCTCTGGGAGATATGCAGCCGGTGCTGGGAGAGACACAGATGGCTCTTGGCTGGGGTAGATCATAGAAGAAGGGTGATCACAACCCCCTGGATTTTGTAAAAATCCCTCTAGGGTAGGCATATTCACAGATAATACTTACAGAATATACTTACAGATAAGTAAGACTTAATGAACAGATTTTGTAGGGAAACTAAAGGATGCTGAAGTCCCTCTGTTACACAGGAATGAGTTTAGAGAGAAGGTCCATTAGAGGACTGTCCTGCCAATAACCTCTGTAGTAAGAACACCCATGGTGGGGGAGAAGCTTCATCAGTGTTCCAGCACATCCTGAGGAGCAGGACTATGGCCAGGAATGCTGCTTTTACAGCACCTTATTTATTTGTAAAAGTCTGTACAACAGGCATTTTATGATAGAAAAAGGCAGCTGTTTATCCACATACTCAAACTGATGATGAAACCTGCAAATGGTTAGACAGCTGCATGAATATTTTAAGTAAACTGAACATTTATGGGGAAATTAATTTATATATTACGTTACATTATTTATAACATAATGTAACATAGCTTGTATTATATCATATTATCATATCATATCATATCATATTATTATTATAGTGACCTTTAATAATTGTAAACCAACCCCCAGCAACTTGAGTCCAAGTTTAATGCCCCTGCTCTGCAAAGAAAACTGTGCACCTCACACTTGCAGTGAGAGCCTTTTTTCCCTGCAAGCACCCACTGCATAACATGTAGCTGATTTACAGCTCAAGTTCAAGAGATTGCACAGACCACTATGGAAATTTTAGAGAAGATTTTGGAGCCTAAACATCCACTTTTGCACAAAGCGCAAACCACCTGTAAAAAGAGACCTGGTAAATTTAAGTGTTGTCTGCTAGGTTGCGTGTTTTCTCTGCTTCATACAGATACTTTTATCACAAAACAAATAATCAACAAAAAATATCAAGCTAAACCATCCCAAGTCAAATCTTTGGGTGATGAAATTAAATGAATTATGCCAATTTATATCTGTGGGGAATTCATGGCTTGTTTTGGGTACTCTGTCATATCTGTACTTTCTGCTCCAGCCACAAAGCTGATTTTTCCTGATATAATGTAGGATATCTTGGCTTATGCAAGGGCAAGAAATCATTCTTCACTAACAAGGAAACTATGTTCCCCTCCAGAACACCACTTCAAAATGGGATGGTAGAGCATATTTTCCTTTGGTCAGCTTTGATTTATGAGGAAAAAAAGAACCAAACCCAAACATTTAAATAGTCTTGAACTACACTTTCCCTTTGAGGGAGATAATTCAGGATCTACCAAAATTCTAAATATTTGTGGTTTTTAGAAAAATAACAGTAATTATTCTTCTTCGAAGATCTGCAATTAATTAATTGATCAGCCCATACTTCTAAGAAAATGTCTTGTCTCTCTAACAAGAGACCACAATACTATACCTTGCCAGGTGCTCTCATCTCAAATGTGTTAGAAGAAATATAATTCCACAGAAACAAGAAATAATATTTATTGAGGCTACATGAGATCTTTGTTAATATCAAGTCTTAACTTAGGCAAGGCTTTTGGACAGAGAATATTTAGCCATGTATTTAATTGCTGTGCTGAATCTGGGCTTCAATTTGCAGTTGAAATATTGTAATCATTTTTAGAGCTGAGTATAAAACTCTTGTATATATAATAAAACCCTTGTGTATATAATAAAAACACACCCAGAATCTTTACTGGGGCTGCTAAATACTACTGCTGCACACACATTCAGTAGTAAGAATAGATAATAATGCATCAAGAAAGCAAAAAAATGCCCATTGGAGTGCTAATCAAAATTCGATGTAAAAATAAAATACAGCATCCTTGTCCATTATTTCCATTTGGGAATCTCAGCTACTTTACCCTAAACTATAAAATAATATCCGTTTCAGCAGAGTGGGAAATTGAACAAAAGGAAGATCATCAGGTTATCTGAACTCACAAAGATGGTGAATAAGGAACCCTCTCATTTCCCAGCTCTCCTCATCCAGATATTATTTCCAGTGTAGGACTAAAGCCCAGCTCCACAGAAGGAGGCTGTGGATGGTGAAAATAAATTCCCATCTCTTCCACTTAACCATCTAACCTGCAACGTGGAGTTGAGCATTGCTGTGACCAGGACATTCATGACCCCAAACTTCCCTTCTAAACTTGGGCTAGGGCTTGAGGTGGTGTTTTAATTAAACCCCATCAGCGAGAACACTTGGTCTGGAGAGAAAGACCTGAGTTAGGTTCTCACATTTGGCTGGGTGGGGGGTGAAACTCGTGCCTCCTCTTTCTGAGCAGAAATGACCTAACCACACAGGGATCATCTGTGCTGTTTGGGAGTCTTACTCAGCATGTCTCTCGCTCAAACTCTCCTGTCCTGAAGTTTCGAGCCGATTAGACAACAAACCAGATGGTGCCTGACTTTTCAGCCCCTTGGTGAGGACATGCCCCAGACAAGGGGCATCCTGCAGTCTGCTTTTCTCTCTCTGTAACCATTCTGCTTCAAAGGGTCACTGCAGAGAAGATGGACCCTACCCCACCATGGATAGCATTCCCCACATGACTGATGTCGCTTGGGAAGCCCAGGTGGGTGTAGTGACACCCTGCATCTTCCCCCCTTGCTGGGGTGGCCTCAGCAGCAGCCTCACATGCCCACAGAGCAGTCAGGGTTTGGGTTCAGGGGGTGCTTTTGGGGTTGCAATCAAGGCGGTTTCATTTTAAAACTGTGTGCAGCTCTATTGGTTTCATTTTATTTACACTTTGTTCTCATTATCTGGGCAAGTTACTGTACAGTTAAAGCCAAAAAAAAAAAACCCCAAGGAAGATAAGAGGCTGAATGAACGGTATGATCATTCATGTGCTCCTTTCATGGCAAGGCACATGTGAAGTAGGTGAGAGGACAAATGATAAGCACAGTGAAAGCTGCAGTGGCAGCCTTCTTTTAATCTTCTGTAAGTTGCAATGTGTGCCATAGAGTGTTTTTATTTGAAATGGTATTAATGTAGGAATCAATGTTTAATAATTAGAAATATGCATTTGTAATTATTATGACAAATTGTAGTTTACATATTTACCAGACAGATGAGAAGAGCTGTTTAAAGTATCATAAACTATATTAAATTCCAGAGTATTCTTTATATATATGCACAGTTCCAAGGGCAATCAATAGGAACAGCTGGTTTTTATAGGGTGTGTGTGTGTGTGTGTGTGTGTGTGTGTGTGTGTTTGTATTTGTGTGTAGCAGGGTGATTAATTCTTTAATGTGTCCAAAATGCTTGTAATTTAGCACAGTAAAAATAGATATATTCTGTCTCTTGCTTCTTCTCATCCTTGGTGTTCTGCTGGAAGACAACGAGGACACAAACCCCAATAACCTTAGCCCACCCAAGGGGAGCATACACCTTCAGCAAGTAATCCCTAGCCTTTCTTCCAAGTCATTTCAAGAGGAGAGTTTTGTATGCTGAGAACCAGTGTGACTAAATGCTGATTTTTCATAGTCCTCAAGAGGGGACTACCTCTCGTTGAAGTCAATGGGAATCTTTCCATTGGTGTAAATAACAGTTGGATCAGGTCTTAGTACTTTCATTAGTGATCATTTTTTTTACAGGACATTGATGAAGTCCAGAATGAGCCTGTAAGTGATCTCAAACAAAATCTGGGATGCCTTTGCAAGGTGGGAAGGATGGTTGAGAGGGAGATGAAGGGCAGGATCTGTGAACAAGTAGTTTTCTTGCCACTAAGTGGAAGGGACTATAAAGGCAATTTAAGGAGATATAATTTACAGTTGCCTGATGGCAGTTAATATACCTGACCTGTCATTTTGCTCGGTCAGTGAAAACAGTGAGTTTGCTTTGTTCAGTCTGGTTGAAGATGTGATTCTTCCCTATGTGGAATCTAGTCTTTTTGTTGCTGTTGTTTATCACCTGGATGTACCCAAAGAGATAAGAAATTTTAATTGCAAGTTATTGTGCTTGGCCAGCTTCTAGGCTGGTGCACAAAGTCCATCTGATAAAAAAAAAAGCCTTGAAAATCTCCAGCAAAAGGGAACTAAAGATATACTTTCCTGAGCCAGTGTCAGGGCTGTCTCTCAGCTAGAGACAAGGGATATTTGTATAACTTGCCCCTCCACCCCACACTTCTGAAACACTGTCCATAATAATGACTGACAAACTTCTGGAACTTTATTTTAGTAAAGTTGCACTAAATGTTGTGGTAATGGTAATGTTGGGCACTAGAATCTGGTCCTGAAATGTACATGTTGCACCCAGTGGTTATTTTGTTATCAGTGCTTCCATCTCATTAAGGGAGAAACAAAAAGGAAAATTGCAGAAAGCAAAAGAGAAATTGAAAATTACTCATTTAAATTTAGGAAGCTTCCAGGCAGAACCAGAAGGACCAATGGGAGAGAAATTGCTGGGAAAAAAAGGAACAGAAAAAAAGGGGGATGATGAAAGCCAGGGATACAGGGAGGGAGAAGAGAGAAGTGAGAAGAGTAGAAACAGGGAAGTGGCAGAAGAAAAGGAGAAGCTGCTGTTTTAAAGAAATGGGAAAGGTGACTTACAGAAACAAAGCAAAAGAGTAGGGAATGGGATTCTAAAGGGAGAGAATAAAAGAAAAGTAAATGAGTTTAGAGGGATTTTGATGGGAAAAGGCAGCAAGGAAAGAAAGGTAAGCTGAGGAGAGAAAAACAAGGAGCAAATTAATTTTATCTTCAGTATTAAAGAATAAAAGCAGTTAAAACAGAGCACCTATTTCCCTTCACAAAACATATACTTATCTGCTTGAGAGGTATTTAATGTAAGAGAGTAGCAGGGTTTGCCATACAGTCTCAGTATATAATCTGTCCTCTAACCCTGTCGTTTTTAAATCCCATTTTTGGACCTTTTAGATCCATAGAGATCCAACCTTTCCAGAGTGAATTTTGTCCTTGCTACTGGAGGTTTGGAGGCTTTTTACTCACTTTTTGGAGAAACTCTTGGAAGTAGACCACAGATGCCCAAAGAGTCCTCAGACAGCTGCTGAAAAACTCTGGGCTGGGTAGAGATGGCTGATGCTACTCCTGCTGCTGATTGCTCCCATAGTTCAAGCAGTAGCCACTTACATCCCTGGAAAAACTAGTCCAGTCATATGGGAAAATTATCTCAAAATTAGTGCATGTTATGGTGAACAGGGGAGCCTTACCACATAGATTCAGACCTGAATGAACCACATAGCAAAAATTATGATGAAGGTTAGTTCCCATCACAGGAGTAGAGAATAACTTTTTAGGTAGAGTTGGAAAATCTGATTCTGTGCTGATTTTACTACATGAGAATTCTGAATTATGGAAATCTATTTCTCTTATATGTGCTGTGCAGGGAAAAACTTGTCACGGTTACAGTAATTTCAAAACTTAAAACAATTCAAGCCACAAAACACACAGAGAGGCAGGTTTTACTCATGTTATCACTACATAGTTGATTTTTTTACATTTCATTATATTTTCATCAGACTGAACAGGTTTAATTGAACTGCATGACCAGAAACCAGCATAGGATCTGGATGGGACATGGAGATTTTAATTGTGTTGCTCTGACTGACGTCCTGCAGTGACGTAAATGTTAGGACAGGAAAAAGCTTCTGCTGTGAGACTGCAAGTCTGTTCCTCTGTATGATGGTGTCCAAAGCTCTTTTTAGTAATGAGACAGCCATATTTTAGTTTTAATCAAATACCCACAGTGTGTGAAGTAGTGTCAAGGGATGTGGAGGCAGGATTTGGTGAGAAAGAGGTAAAGGAAAGAATTCTTTTCTCCACACAGGAGACTGCTGAAGGGCTGCAAGGACCACACTGTGAGGTGGTATTCATCCTGATTTCTCTGCAGAGGGAAAATAAACCAGCACTCATCACTCTGGGTGATGAGCTGCTGTACCTGGCTTAAGGGAAAACAGAAGTTAAGAACATGGATGTTACCTCTGTCAAAAAAATGCTGTTTCAGGGGAACTGCCCCCTGCAGTTTGTGATGAAAGAGAGAAATGGATTGGAAAAGGATTGGTAAATGTTCAGGGGGAGGCAAATGAAAGATATTTTATGAGATGGAAAATTAAACTGGCAAGAACATCAGAGCATCTGGTGGCTGTTCTGGGTGTTACTTTAACTTCCTGGTAGTCTTAATTATTAATTTTATTTTTTTTTAACTGGGGTGTGATCCTATGTCTTTACTGAGATTAACTTAATTTTGGTTTCAAAAGGGATTGGGATAAAACCTGTATGACACAGTGCAGCTGGGTTTATTTTTCATTGTGGTTTCATTTTCTTTTTTCAGTGAAGAATTTCAAGCCAGGACATGTTTCAGTGGCCTAATCTCAAACACGCACAGGAACAGTTTCTCTGTTTGCTTTGCAGGGAGGAGCTGGCTCACTTCGGGACAAGTTCAAGAATGAACACAACTGGTTTGCTGTCAGATTTTAGTGCTGGCTGCAGCTCGTGGGCATCAATGGCACCAGCATTGTGTAACAAGCAAGCAGATGTCAGTTGGATGACAGCATTTGGATTTCCAAAGTACTTCTACCCAGGTGGAAGGAGAGAGCTGCTTTTTTTTTTTCCCCCCCCATTATTCTGCAGCACTGCTTTGCTTAGCTGAAAATACTTTAAATACATTCCCACTTCTGATAGAGCTACCTAAATAAGGACAGACAGTTGCTCAATTTCTGTCATAATTACAGCAGGCACCTGTTCTTGGCCAGTACAACCAATGTTGCTAACACATTTCCACAGTAACTTAGTGCTTAAAACTTTCCAACCAGCTATCTTTTGGGAAGAAATTTTCCACATTTGGCTTCTACTTGAGAGGGATTTTTTTTCTTCTAGGCTTGAGAAAAATGATGCCAGCTGTCCTTGAACACAGCACGGATTATAAAATTCTGCCTCTGAAGTTAAAAGAACTTCTCAGGCTGTACCAAGGTGAAATAAAAAGCTGGCTCTAGACCCTTCTGAAGAGCAAACTTGTTGCCTGGTGTTATACTTGACACTGATTTACCTAGATTAGTAAGAATACAACAATGAATATGTTTTGATAGAGCTGAGAGTGATTTATCTGTAGGTGAGCAAAAAAGAAAAGCTTGCAGCTGACAGGAGCTGTGAGTGGAGAGCTGCCAGGTAGGTCAGAGGAGTTCACTCCTGCCCTCACAAAGTGCACTTCATTGTTTGCAGAGAACAGGGTGCGACTGCACCTTCCACAGGAGGGAAGCCAACGTCACTGCTCCAGACTCCTTCCCTTCCCTTCCCCACCAGATCTGTGTTTTTCTTTCAAGTGCAGGCAACTAAATGCAAAATAAGAGTGCTAATTTTGCAAAGTTACTGGCACTGGGATGTTAAAAAAGCTAAGTTTATTGCTCCTGTCTGTGTGGCCAATATTGTATATATATTTATGTATACACACACACATATATATATTTATATTTATATTTATATTTATATTTATATTTATATTTACACACATATACGTATATATATGCATCCAGACAACCACACGCACACAGAAGTGAGATACAGAAGGACTTTCAAACTGCTATTAGAAATCTATATCCTTGATAAAATGCTCCAAGTAATTAAAATATCCCAGAATATACCACTTGAGACATATACCTATTATCAAAACTGACATTTTGAACATTATAAAATTAATCAACAATTTGGAGCACTTGATTGGGATATGCATTTTTATATGAATGTATACATTTTATGTTGGTTTAGTTACAATATCCTCAAGCATGAAATGTCCTAGTCTTTCCATGCCAAGTACAGAGACTTGAAGACTGGCTTAATAACAAGTTTGCATGTATTATATATGAAATATTCTTGTACTGGATAATCCCATGCATCTGTCTTTGTAAGCTTTCTGTGCCTCCCCTGGGTAAACTTGGGGGTTTTTGTGTTTTGTTGGGGTTTTTTTTTAACATCTTATTTTCTAGCACTTTGAAGGCTGTTAGAAGGTAATTTCTGTCTGTTAACAAACCAGAGGGGAAAAAAAAGAACTAAACAAAACCCCCTTCACCACAGCCACAACCATATTTCCCTCTCTGCTGTAGGAACTCCCTGTTTTTTCATGAGATCATAAGGAAATAGAGTGCTTTAAGAAAAGTTTAAAAAAATACCCCAACAAAACAAACAAAACCCCCAAACCGAATTATTTTTAGCTTTCTATATTTTCAGGAAACGGGTCTTTCCTCCTCAGAGTAAAAACCGAAGGTTTCTTCATAATGTGAAATGAACTTATAGCGGTCATCTGAAGTAGCAGGGGGAGGAGGGGGAGAATGGTGTGGGGGGGAAGCATTAAGCATTTTTTTCCTCTAGAGAGAGATCACACTTTTCAATCTTTTCGAAAAAAACCACAATTGCCACTTCATTTTTTTTTTTCTTTTTCTTTTTCTTTTTAGTTTTCTTTTTCTTTTTTTCTTCTGTGTCCCGAGAGGGACTTGGATTTATTGTCAAAATAAATGGCCCGGAGGAAGAAACTCTCGGAGTCTTAATAGAAAAAAAATAAGAAAAGAAAGAAAAGGGAGAGTGGTGAGGAGGGAAGGAGAAGGGGTCTGTCGGCGTTCCTAGGGATGCTGCTCGTCTCGTCCCGGCTCGGCTCGGCTCGGCGCGGCGGTGTCGCTCCGTGCCGTGCGGTGCCGAGCCGTGTCGTGCCGGCGGGGAAGCCTTGCATCACCGCCACGGGCTCGCTTCCCTCCTCCCTCTCTTTCGGAGAGGCTATTAATAGCATGACATCAGCCAGGGACTCGCCGCCAGAGTAAATACCAGCGCTGCCCGCTCGGCTATAAAAGGGGGGGTGATGCAACCCAGGCGAGCGGCAGAGGAGCGGGGAGCCGAGGGAACTGCTCTCCCGCAGGAGGCGGCGGAGCAGCGCGGACGGCAGCGCGGCGGGGCTGCCGAGCCCCTTCCCTCGGGCCGGGAGAGCGGCGGCGGAGGCAGGAAGGTAGGTTGGAAAGCAGGAGAGGAGCGGCCGGGACCGCC
>VZTR01016852.1:801227-876773 GCA_013400775.1 Chaetops frenatus | reverse complement strand
GCCGGGGACGCGGCACCGGCACCGGCACCCCGGGAGCCGCGGGATGCCCGAGCCCGGCGCTGGGGGCACCGCGGGAACAGGGACCGACCGGGGAGCTGTGGCGGGACAGCCCAGGCGATGACAAACCCGCGCTGCCGCCCGTAGAGTTATCTCTGATATTCCCATAAACCGAGGGGGAACTTCTCGTGGCCGCCAGGGATATTCACTTTCCTTTCTGTCTCGGTGTCTTGACATGAAGTAGGTCGGTTGCTAAACTGTTGCCTAAGCAAATCAGGCGTGACACAACAGCCAACTTCTTTCAGAGAAGGAGTTTCCTGTTGGAAATCAATTTTCCTCCCACTAACAGCATTTGAGAAGCTGGAAGGCAGCAGAAAATGGTTGGGGAGCGATGTGGGATGTCAGAAAGCTTAAGGTCAACTAGCGTGCACTGAGGTTGTGAACTGTAATTGCTCTTAATGCTGTTTAAGATTAACCTCAGTGGTTATCAGGGTTTATTGCATCAGCACCAGAGGAAAAGGAATTCGTATGAAGAAATAGAACGAAGAACCACAGTCAGCCATCTGCTGTTAAGCAAGAAAAAACTGAAAGTGGTCACTTTCAATATTAAAATTAAACAAGAATATCATTAGATAATGAAAGTGCACAGCCAGGAAGCATGTTCCAATTTTAAAATCTTGGCAGATGAGATGTAAAAGCTCACTGTAGATGAAAAGAATCATCTGCAAAACAACAAACAAAAAGCGGGGGGGAGAACGAACGAATAGAGTCGTTTGAACGTACCTGAAATGGGAGGGTACCATGAATAGTAATACTGTTCTTTTTGGAGAATTCCAAAAGTAAGGCTAAAGTAATGAAGCATTAACTCAGCCCGGGAACAAGCTGTACCGGTAGCAGTGCAGGGCTGAGAAGTGTTCAGCACCTCCAGTGGCAGGAACTCCAGGACAGGTCCACGTGCATGGTCGAGCAGAGTAAACAGAGATTGTGTCAGAAAGGCCGTGATGGAATCACGCTCTAAGGCTTGATACTCTTATTCCTACTGTTTCCCCAGCCTTCACAAACCCAGAGCAAATGAGATAGTTGTCTGGATTGACTTATAGACAGAGGGACAATTTGTTCAAAAGCTGGCACAAGGAAGGGCAACTTGTTGCGCACATTTTTTAAATAGTAGAATCTAATTTTCCTGTTTCTGAAACATTTCTAAAAATAGATTTGTTCCTCTGCAGAAGTGCAAAGCATCTACCTTGTTGTTATGAAAAGGGAGCATATTGAGCTTCCCGAGGAGCTTTGACATAAGGGTGATTATTTCTGTCTGTTTGTGTGGTGGTGGCTCCGAGCAACCCCAGAGGCAGACTGGAAGCTGCCCTACCGGGCACTGGCCAGAAGCCCTGCCCCAGTAAAAGCAAACCAGTGGCAAACAGCTCTGCAAAATGGGACTCAGCTCACAGCAGAAATCCTTAGAGAAGCCTCAGCCCCCTGGCAGGCCTCCCCTCCCCACGAGTGTGTGAGCAATGAGAGATGATGCCTTTCAGGATGATTGGGAGGGCAGTGAGCTGCTTGGGCAGGAGAGCAGCAAGTTCCTACTGTCAAGGACACTTTCTCCTGCTCTGGGCACCCAACCAGTCCTCTTTTTCACACTACTGACAGGTAGGTGAGAGGACCTCAGGCCATTATAGTAGGGTTTTGTTGGTGCTTATGGCACACTTAGCACTAACCTCTAGAAATCCACAATTAACATGGTTTCTCAAACACTTTCTTGGTTTCCTCTGGTGCTGCTGCTGACCTCAATTAAAAGTTCACTTAAATTGAAAAATAATTGAATGAACCACCAGAGCTTGAAAATTATTAGCCCAACTAATTATTTTGGAGGCTGGAAAAAACAGTTTTACTGTTACTTTAAGACTCCTGGTTGGATTGAATTATAAAGAATTAACTTTGTTGAATGAAGCCATCATTAGCATTCAAGGAGACTGAGTCAGTGAAAATAACTGAAATTTCTGCTGGCAGTGAGGGGTTCAGTGTAATCTGGAGTTAGCTTGTTTAAATTAGTTGAATGGTTGAGTGTTGGTAAATGGTAAATAATACCGGGAGGACTTCAGCTGGAAATTAATAGGGCCATTTCTGACTTGCTGGAAAAGAGTAACTGCTAGCTTTCTGAGATTATAGGATTAAACTGTATCAGTACTTTAAATGTGACTCATGAGCAGGGGCTTTCTGAAGAGAATTACATAAATTTCCCAAGGTCTTTCTGAATAACAAATTGTTCCAAATAATTTCCCCATCTTGAATAACTGTGGGTGAAATCCTGCCCCCACAGAGGTCAAAAGATAAAGTCCTTTTGATTTCACTGGGGTCAGGATTTCACCCTGAGACTCTGGTAAATGTTCAGCTCTTCTGTGGTGACTGGACGAGGAAGAAGTGAGGAAGACCCTGCATCAGTTGGACCTGATATTTTCTAGCAACAGGCAATTCACTCTCCTCCAAATATGGTTTACCTCACTTAGTGATGAACCAGGTTCTATTCTCATTTGCACCAGTGTGGATTTACAGTGTATTTTTAGATATCTCTGAGCAAATTCTATCTTCTTGTCAAGGCACATGACCCCAGACATGTCTTGCTGGGTTCCAGAAGGAACGTACTGGAAACTGTGCAGTTCTGGGTTGACCATGTGGAAATTTAGCTTATCCACACTGCTACCCTGAGGCAACTGTTTGCTTACCTGCACTGAGTTAATTACAATTGACTCTTCTGTAATTATTGTGGTTCTAATCCAGAGTAGATAACACACACTGTAATTATCCATACAGCTATTAAAAAAACCTCAGAACCAAACAGTAACAACAACAACAAATCTACACACCAAAGAAAGCTGGAAAACAACATAGTAAAATCCAATTTAACACAAGTCACTTTATCAACAAGGGAAGTATTACAATCTGTTTTCCTGTGGATTTGCACCTTTTGTCCCTTGGACCACACACAAAAGGTGTTCAGTTTTCTTCCAGAAACTTTTCTTCACCTCTGCTGGGTGAGAGATGGGCTTTGACTTGCAGGGATGTGTGCACCAGCTAGCCCACTGTGTTTGGATGACTGGCTGCTGATTTTTGCCTCTTTCTCCCTCAGTGGGGTCACCAGTTTTCACAAAGCACATAGGGCCTCTCTCACTTCAAAATTGGCTAAAAAAATAATGATAATGACTAAAAAGAGAAAAGTAGAGAGCACTGTTGGATAGGTTTGTTTTCTTCAGAAATCTACTAGAAATGAGGTTTCTCTGTGGATTTACATTTGCATAGTTCCCCTAAAGTCTCTTCAATCACACTGGTTTATGTCAGCAGAAGATCCAGCCATAAATATTTAAGAATTTCAAGCCTCTCATAGAGGGCACATAAGGACAGTTTCGAATTTTACAAGAGCAAAGGAATGAAACAAACGGCTTCACATTTTTCATGAGTCAATCCCTCCAACTCAGCTTGTGTTGTGGAGCCCCAGAGCATGCAGAGACTTTTGCCTTTCTGCCAGCTCTTATCGTTAACTGTTTTTCAGGAGTTTATAGCCAAATCTGCAACTGTGTGTAAAATTGAGTGTGATGATTTTGTGACAGATCCTGTTGTGCTTAGCAACTTTCGGCTTCTAGTAGAACTCATTGAGCTAAGTGTAGCTGAGATCAAGGTATGCTCTGTCAATTTGAGGCTAGAATTTGTGGTGATATAACTCTGAAGATGAAGATACTCTCACTCTCCTTCTATGCTTTAAATAATAATACTACTGATTTGCTTTCTGATTTTTGTTCTTATTTTCTTTCTCTTCTTAGTCATCTGATTCTCATTTGCCACACATTACCAGTTTTAAACTTAATATTATGTATACTTGCACATGATTTTAAAGTATTAAGTTTCAAAAAGACCTAGAAATCATGTCATGTGCTGATACTATTCTTACTTTTAAATACTAACTTTGAAATAACATAAAGTGGAGGGGTTTTTAAGTGTCCAAATTCTTAACTGCTTGTCTCTGTTCAGAGATTGGGGTGGACTAGAAATGGGTACTGAAACAATGTAAGAACTAGGGTATTATTCACAGTAAGAAATATTAATCTAAGAGATGTTATTTGCCTTTCTAAAGTTGTTGAAAGACTATCATTATTATCTCTTTTTCTCTTTCAGCAAAATGATGGTCCAACACTCAGGCCAGGTATCTGCATTAGAAGTCAGCGCCTCCGCAATTGTTCCCACTTTGTCCCCTGCAGGGTCACTGGGGTTTGATGATTTCACAAATTTAACCCCCCTGGTGAAGGAGGAACTGAGGTTTGCCATTCAGAACAAGCGTCAGTTCCACAGGATGTCTTCCACTTTGGACACGGTGACTGTTTCTGAAAGGCCAGTTGAAACATCCATGATGAAAACAGAGGTAGGCTCTTTAAATAGAATTTTGGTGTGAATGATTAATTCTCTAACAAATTTTTTGCTAAAAGACCAGTAATTGTATCAGCTACAGACAGCCCTCTGTACCACACTAGTTTCCTTTAAGCCAGGTGCTTCACTCTCTGTGGCGTTCTCCAGGGACACCCTCTTGTATTTCTCATAGCTGGATATTTGATTTTCCATTGTGGACTACAGACAATGTTTTACAGTGATTAGAGCAAGTTCTTATCTGGTTTCTCTGCCTAGTGGTGGCTGAACTTGGAATAAGTCACTGCTGAAGTTCTGTTTCCCTGAGGACAGTCTGGCAGAACCTGTGGGGGTTAGAGTTAGACATGGACCTGCTATGTCCACACCATGCTTTTGCTTAAGGACGACACTATCCATGAAAAACATTACTGTTTGAAAGCAGAGAAACAGCTTTGGTTAAGGAAAGAGTTACACCTTGGTCTGAGCCTCCACAGGAAACAGAAAGAAGTGTGTTAATATTCCCTTTTTGGTGCTGCCTTTAATTCGCTCGCTCTCGCTGCCTCGCTCATGATACATCCTCCACTCTGCTCCCTGTGCCCCTCCTCCTTTCCCTCCCTGAGAAAAGGAGGAGAGATGGAGGTGTGGGAGCCTGGGGAGACATTCAGCAAATTTTCTGAGTACCACTGATTCAAATGAGCCACCATATAGATTACATACAATGCCAGTCCTGTCAGGTTTTTATTGACTGTTCTAATGAAGTTCCTACCCCTCTATTGTATGGCAAACAAGGTCAGAATCACATTTATGTAACTCACTGTGTGAGCACTGACAGCACTATCCATGTTGATTTTAAAAATCCAGAATTATAGAAATACAGGTCTGCTATTTACAACATCTTATGGACTGTGTGTTTCTGTTTTTTGTGGGACAGTTTTCTCCTGAAGAAGATGAAAGAAAAAAGAGAAGAAGGGAAAGGAATAAAATTGCTGCGGCAAAGTGCCGAAACAAAAAGAAGGAAAAAACAGAATGTTTGCAAAAAGTAAGTGACTGGCTAGAATTCTTAACCTGTCATCCTGCCAGGATCCAAAGAGATAGCAGAGGGTACTGTCATCGTAGGAAATACAGAAAGATGTCACCCAAAACTCTTTAAACTCTTCCAAACATTAGTTATAAAAAATAAACATGCCATATATTAAATCCAAACCTGGTTGAAGCTGGCATAAAGTGAAAGCATGGTAGGAGTGCAAAGAGATTACTGTTTCAGTGACCAATCTTGTCTAGGGGATAATGTTAATTTGAATAGTACACTGAACACAAAAAAAAAAATAAAAGCATATTTCATAAAATTTTCACTGTGGAGAGCTTGCAAGCACCTACAAGTAATTTCTAACTTCTTTATGAACAGAGTGGTGTGGTCTCTTGAATTCTCTGTCCTAGAACCCCAGCCACACCTTCACCTCCTGTGCTGTGATGTACCACTGTATTTCAGCAGCACCAGGCCTGTGTCTAGGTATACAGGCTGGTATATTCCTATGTCTAGGGGCAGGGAAAGAAAGCTATGTTTGTACTTTGTTAGCTTAGCATGGGTTTATAGATATGTGACCTGATCTTCCAGGGAGTTAAGAAGCAGCGTAGATAATTTTGAGTCAATTTTTGATCCAAAAAGCTCAGTATAATTTTGAAGAAAATAGCAATAATGCTTCAGGTATCTGTCACTGTAAGTGAATATAAGTTTGAATTCAGCTTTTCAGCTTCCGTTATGTTCTCCAGAGGCCAAAGGAGGTAACTCTCAATTTGGTTTTCAGACCATTACCAACTGGGGAACGTATAGTTTAATCATTACAGCACACTAAGTACCTGTAATTCCTTTCTCTGCCACCCCTACTCTTCCCCACCAATAAAAGACCACAACTATTAGAAAAAAACCTGCAACTTCCTCTTTGAACTTCTCAGTGTAAACGTTGTGTCTGTCCTTTGTGCTAGGAATCAGAGAAGCTGGAAACAATCAATGCAGAGTTGAAAGCCCAGATTGAGGAGCTGAAGAATGAGAAGCAGCATTTGATATACATGCTAAATCTGCACAGGCCCACGTGTATAGTCCGTGCACAGAACGGAAGGACACCTGAAGATGAAAGAAACCTTTTTATTCAACAGATCAAAGAAGGCACATTACAAGGTTAAGTGATACGGCAAACATGGAAATATTTATAATGTTTTTAACAGCTACCAGAATCCATGGGGGAGTCTGACATAATGGGTAGGATTCTATTAGTCAAGAGCCTGTAGGAAGGGCAGATCGCTTTCGTAAACGGAAAGAATCATTTTGGCTTGACAGCGATTCTTGCCCTTGGAAGATCTGGTCTCCATCAAATTGAAGAGCCTTCTGCCTCAAATGTAGGGTTTGCACCTGTCATACTTGCTGTTCCTAGGAGCTACAGACAACAGCTTCTGAAGTTTTAGCTCTCTGCTAGCATACAGTATCTGCACTCACGAGGTTTGTGCTAGAACACTATGACTTCCAGTGATGCACGTGGTACAGACAGCTGTGCTGGATGGACACTACTCTTCCTTGTTGCTGGTAGGGAAAGAAGAATGAGTATTTTTGAATTTCCAGGAGGATGGTTTCTGGCAGAATGTACTGATGTGTAATGTTGCATTCTAACCTAACACACACACAAAAAAAAACCCTGTAGTTCCAACTAAGCTTTGTCAATTTTTTCACGACACTCATGTGGGGTTTTTTCTGTGACTCATCTCAGTGAATTTGAAGGGTCTAGTAAGTGTAACAAAGAAATGTTTCTTGTAAAACATCTATGTAGCCTCACTTGTATTTTATGAGCTATCACCCCAGAACTACCCCTTGGGGACTGCAATTTTTCCTTGAACTTCTGAAGAGCGGCTTGTACCATCACTTAGTGACTTGGTGAATTGGACCCACTGGAAAGGGGAAACTAACTGTACAGGGGTGTTGATAGAGGTTTTGCTCAAGTGAAGAACTGCAGGAGTGAATCCCAGGCTCCTGAACCTTGAAGAAAATAAATATTTTTAAAATTCATCTAGGATCTAATCCTACAAGCCTTAATTTGTGCTATTACCCCTCAGTTACAGAAAAGGTTCCATGGATTTCAGTGGGTCTGCTCATGCAGATAGCTCTTACAGGCATAAGAGCTTGACAAAGGTTTTTCCATCCTGGCCAGGATTACTTCCTTATGCCAGGTGATTCAGAGGGAAAAATTATGGTTGTAGCTACTTTTGTTTTATATTTGAGTGGCAACTACAGTTGATCAAAAGTGTTACTTAGAATCTAAAAGAGGCAAGAGTTTTGATGTAGTGAATAATTGTTTTTATTTTTTATTAAATACTAACCTTGGATGTTTTTGAACTGGTAGAAGAGCTGCTAGACAAAACAGTTGGAGCTATGAGTGTTGAAATTCTGATGTTTCTGTGAAATTCTCAGATTGTTTATTTCTACAAAATATACCCTTACAATTTTTTTGTAAAAGAAAATATTATTCTTATTTATCACTAATATCATGAGTAGAGTTAATAAATACTGCGAGCAAGATAAAACTGAAAACACAAGTGTTGCGCTGTCTTTTTACTTTTATCTCTTGGTGTTTAATATTATATATTCCTGAACTTCACCAGTTGTATTTGAGACACCACTATTGAAAGCACTTATCCTTCATCTTTTTTGAAGATGAGGCACCAGGTGTCTTTAATGATAGGGTGCAGATATTGTACCTTCCAAAATTCTGTGTATCCATCTGTGATGTCTGACTTTTCAATGTCACAATTTAAACAAAGCAGAATACAAGTGGAGCTTACAGTGCATAATATTTTACACCAGTTCTGCAGTGTTGAAATTTTGTGTTTGTTCCAAAGGCTAAACTTGAAGATACCTCAGCCATGAGCTTCTTACCCTTCAAGTCTCGCATGAGTCCATCACGTATTGTATCTGGTCCTCATATGATTGTTATATTCTGCAACAGAACTACTTAGTACCATTTCCTAAGATCTGGATATATTGTAATGTCCTATATCATGTGCTAAAAGTATGTACTTCATGTATCTGAAAAGTGAATGTATTGCAAAGATGACATTCTAGGTCCAATTCTGTCTTAAGAATCCATAATCTTTCTGTATACTGGAGGGAGGTTCCACTGACTTTGGTGAGAGTCATGTCCTGTAAGCAGAGTTTGGAGCCTCTGTCGCAACTTCTTTGGCTTAAAGGGCAAGTTCTAGATGTAATTGGGCCAGCTGTTTACCAGACAACAGATATACCTGGGGTGTGTACAATAAACTTCTCAAGCAATGTTCATTATTTGACTTCTGTAATGCAGAAATCCAAAACCAAGGCATCATCCCAGTATCGCACACCTTGGCTTTGCTTTTTGCCTCTCAAATAATGGCAGACAAGGCTGTTTGACTCATAATTGGTTATAAAGTGTTACCACAGGGACTGTAATGACAGAATCCATGTGTCTCCCTTAGGGAATTTGTAGGTTGCTTTTAACCATATCACCGGTGACGCGGGCGTCATGCTTTTGTTGCTTGAACTTATTTACCCGGCATGCCAAATGTCAATATGGTACCACTACTGTTGTCAGAAGATAATCTATTTTTATTTCTTTACATGGGCAGCCATAGCTGCTCTGTGTTTCTTTTGTATGTGTGTGTGTGTGTGTGTGCGTGCTCCTGCACGCTGCTCGGGACATGATGGTACTCAGGTCCTGTGCCCAGGAAAAGAGTGTTTAAACAGCTACACAGGAATGGTATGTTGCATGAGTTTTCTCAAAGTATACTTTATTCAGGAGAACCCTTAAAATGCATTAAAAAGCAGTTTGTTTTCTATTCTCAAGTTTGTTTTGATACTTTAATAAAAAAGAATTAATATATATTTATTCACGTGTCGTTTAATTCACTCTATGTTTCAAGGTCCAAGGGCAGCTTCATTTTTTCAAAACAACACTGAGATATTAAAAAGCAAACACTCCTTACAGGTTTGCAACAATAAGCATCTTATAAAGTGAAATTGGTACTGTTCACTTCTTGTTAAGGAATAAACGAAATTTTGTTATTACAAGGTTGATTGTGAATTCCAGGCTAGCTTCTTATTTGTGGCCTAGAGCTTAGATTAAAGGACTGGAAAATAGTGCTCTAAACCTTTCCTAACCTTGCAACCAACCAGCTGCTAGTTATTTCAACCTTCTCTTTCCCTAATGAATTTAATGATTTTGCTACTGTGAAGCTTTAATAATTCTAGATTGCTTTCTATAATTACAAGGAAAATACTAAAGAAGTATAGCATGATTAGGGCTTTGGGGTTTTTTTCCTCTGTGTCTGTGTATTGATGTGTCTGGGGAGAAACATGAGGAAAGATGAACAAAATGTTCCCTCTTGCTTTTCCAAAACTAAGTATCTACACACCCAGACAGAAGTCCCTGTGTTTTGACAGCCGGGGATGTGGACAAAAACTTTTGGCTTCAATCCACTGCAAGCAGTCATAACTTGTAACACAGAGGCCAGATAGAAGGCCAGGAGCTCCAGGGATCAGGAAATCCATTGCTCTATTGCAAAACCCAGTTAAAAATATCATCTGGAAGGAAGATCTAGGCTACTATGAGCTTGGCAATGTTGAATAGTTACTTCCCTTATTGGTGCATCCATTTACAGCTGTGCAGCCCCCATAAGCACACTCACCTTTTCATGCATTTTCCTATAGCTGCTGTCAAAATTTGCTTTTCAATACCCAGTTCAACACTAAATTGGCAAACTTAAAAATCATCTGCCTGGCCTGGTTTAGAATACCTTGTCAACAAAATTATGGCTATGATTTCCTGAACTGGTATTTTACAATTTTTATTTAAATGGTATGAGTTGAAACCATGAAACCACCATTGGTCTCTGACATATTCCTAATAGCATAGTTGGTACTCCTTGAGCAGTTATATGCTGTACCTTCTCCTCAGGTCTTGGTCTAGATGCTAAATCTCTGCTTACAGGCCCATTTAGCCCTTAAAGCATGCTGGGCTTTACACTATACTTCGAACAAGGAGCATCTTCTATTTCTTTTTTAACTCTTTCCCTGGTGTAAGTGAACAAATAGCAGTTTTGAAGGTGGGTAAAGACAATGATACATTATACAAGGCTGGAAAAGTTTAATGGAACTGAATGGCAACAGATTTAAATTTACAGTACCTTTTCTACGTGGGCCAATTAGGATTTGAAATTATTGATTAAAGGGATAGTTTTTCTAAAGAAACTGGATGATTTATGAGTAATGAAAATAAAAGCATACAATTGTTTGTCAGTAGCAAAAGAGCTTTGAAAACAAAATCTATTTCATCTTAGGAAGTTCTCAAATCCAGGGTGATGACTGTATCTCACATCCATTTTCCTTGGTGGTTTTGGTTTCCCTACCTCCTCCCCTCCAGCACAGTTCTGGTCTAGGTACAAGTCCCACTCAAGCCGGCCGCTGCCAGGTTTCCATGTTTGCCCAGTGCCCCCAGCTGGAGACTCTGAGAATCATCCCGGGATTAAATGTGCAGTAATATTAATTACCATAATTACTTTCTAACAGTCTTCATTAGTTTGTAATTACACCAATAGAATATTTTCATTTCTATAATAGATGCCGTTCCTTTTTAAGTGTAGTTAAGATAATGAGTGACAATATTTTTTGAAAATCCTGTTGTTTAAAATTCATTTCCTTAATGGATGCTCTGAGTCAGAACCGCTGACTCTAGGGATAAAAATAGTTATTTGCTAATTTTCAGCGCTATTAGATCTTCCAAGCCATGGCAGTTAAAAAGAGAATACACTGGAATCTATTCTTAATACTGCATCAGTTCTGGCTGCAAATGTTTACTATTGCTGACAGCGATCCATGAACCAAAAAAACTCCCAACCTAATGATTTTCGGACCCCAGTGTAAGTGTACTAGAGCTGACACTCAGAAAGAATTATTAGATCTGTGAAATGAATAAACAGAAAATGGGAATAAACTGAGAGTTAAGGCTACAATACTTTTCCTCTTTTTAGAATTTAGTATCTTTATATTAGTAGACTCATCCGAAATAATTGGTGCACGACCATGCCCAGCGGGTGGGAGTGCCCAGGCAGCAAATAGGAGCGTGGAACAGCAATATTTCATACAAGCTAGCTGAGTGCTGGGGACATCCCAGCGATGACAGCAAGAATCTCAGCAGAGGCTGGGTGATGCCAGCGGGAGGATGAGCTCTCCGTGCTGCCAGCGTCTGAGGGGGCTCCTCCAGAGCCGGCTCGGGTCTCGTTCTGTTCCCCAGGTTAGCACAGCACGTAGCTGCCCGCATTCCGGCCCTGCAGCTCCACCAGCTCGCTCCCAGGGCCCAGCTAGCCCAGTCCTCTTCCTACTGCTCTGATCAAAAGCAGCTGTCCCAGGAAGAATAAGAGCAGGGCAAGCATGCTTCCCCTGGGTGCTTTCCCACACCAACTATTTTCAGCTGGTGAGTCACGCAAGCTTTCCATGAATTCTTTAGGTAGTACCCTTCCACATATCTTGCTGTCACATATTTTGACCAGTTTCTCATCCACAGTACCAGCATTTGCAGTAGCTTCTGGCAGCAAGTTCCATAGGGCTATCACCACTTAGAAGAAGAAAACAATTCCTTTTTGTTTGACCCCGTTCCCAGTAACTCTACCAGTCCTAGCCTAAGCAGTCTTTTTTCTTCCTTTTTAATATTTTATTTTGGCAGACATTTTACATCGTTGATTATTCCTCTTATACCCAGTTTTTTTCTGGGAAAAATGGGGCTTTTCCTAAGATAAAAGAAACCATTTCCCTAACCCTTTCCTCACCCTTTAACATAAAAGAACTGTAATTACATGTAGTATTCAAGCTGTGATCAAGACATGGATTGATACAGAAGGATGTTGATGTTACTGTCCCTTTCCTAACAACTCCAGAAATGAGGTTTGCAGTTTTGATAACTGACCAACATTTAATCTCACACAATGCAGCTATCTATCACAATTCCAAGACCTCCTTCCTGAGCAGCAATGATAAACTCAAGCCCAACATTTCATATATATGATGCCAGGATTGATTTTCCCTATATGCACTACCTCATGTTTACTTGCATTGAATTTTATCTGCCATTTTCATTTCCAAAATGTAAATATAAACTCTTCCTGACAGTCTTCTGAAACTACCTTTCTCCTGTCTGTCCTGAGTAAAATTACATCATCATCAACCTTCTTGCTACATTATTCATGCTCTTACTAGATCATTTATGAAAGTGTTGGGCTGTGCCGGTCCCACTAAAAGTTCCTTTGCAACATCACTGGATGACCTGCCCCTCATGGGAGAGTTCATAGCTTAGTTTTATTCTCTTTTCTAACTTTTAATCAAGTCTTTATACACACATATGCCTTTTCTCTATTCATAGCTACTCAGTGTCTTCAAATAATTATTTATTGAGGGAATTTACTAAAATGTCTTTAAAGGTGTCATGAAATACACCTACTGAATCTCCCTGATGCACACATCTGCCAACCTTTTCCAAGAACTCCAGATGTGCCTGTAAGCCTGAATTTAATTTTGTAAAATACATTCTGACTCTCGTCAACTTGACTGTATTTATCTAGGTACCTATTAATTGCCAGTTCCTTTGTCTTAATTTCCATTACCTTGCCTGTTCAGATTACAGGCCTAAAGCTCCTTGCATTCTTCTGAAACCTTTCATAAGGTTTGGTGACACATTTGCCACACTCCAGTACTCAGATACCAACAAAGATTAAGCCAGAACGAGAGTGTGAGTGTTATGCATTATTTTTAGGATTTCAGCAATTTTCCTTGTCCATTTTGTTTAAGCCTTTTACTGAAAACTCGCTTAGTTAGTGCTGATCCTTCTCTAAAACTCGAGCCACAGTCATAGTTTCAGACAGATCCTCTGCTTGTTTTCTTCCCTTTGCCCTGTCCTGGAGAGGGTTCTGGCTGGGGAGTGATCTCTAGTTCTTCAGTTTCTCAGCCCTCTGAGTGCTCCTTTTGCACCCGGATCATCAGATCTCACTGGACTTTTTAAAAGGTTAATAATTTCTAACACATCTGAAGGGTGGTTTAGTGTTCTTTTCAGCTCCTTTAGCCACTCTATTCCCCCAGCTTCCCTCTGACAGGCTTCTGCCCTAAGTGCCATGTCCTGAATATCCCCTGCAGAGGAGTCTTCCTCATCCTCTATCACATTTGGAGCTTTTAGAGTCTGTCAGCTGCTCCAAGATTTTCAGTGGCATTAAAGAGTCATTACACATCTAATTATCAGATTTTAATTCCTGCAAGTCTTTGTGACTTAAATACACAATACCTCCATTCCTCCACCTGAAAGTCAAGGATAATGATTGATAGCATTCTTTCTGCCTTTCTTTCATCCCAAGAAAAGTAAAATCCCTTACTTTTGAACACAGGGTCTCTTGAACAAGCCTTATGAAGATTCACAAATTTTGTTAAGTCATTAGAAGGCTCCTGAACAGAAGAGTAAATTTTACTGCCATGTGATTACCACTTACAGTCAAGTGAAATCATACAAAACACCATTAGTTAATGGTACTCTACCAACCCCAGGAAAACTTACAGTGTCTTGGGGTCTTTTTGGTTAGTGTTGGGGGGGTTTTGTTCATTTGTTTTCCTTTATTATTATTCTTTGTTTGTTTGAGTTTAGAAATTTGGGTGGGGTTTTTTGTTGTTATATGCTTTTAATCTTTAACAGCAATATTGACACCACGAGTGTAAACAATTTAATGAATCAAACAAGCATGAAAAGAGAAAAGAATCCTCTGTATAAGACAAATAGAACATCAGTTACCTAGGTTACAGTGCAGTTACAAGCTATTTTGTAACCTAAGTGGAAAATGTACATTTGGCCAATTTTCCTGGCTCCAAAGGATTTATTTTACATGCAGAATTACCCACATGTAGAACTAAAATAGTCCAGTCAGAGTCCTCCTGGACACCCAGAAGACACTTTTCTGTGTGTCTTGGATGCTGTTATCCAAACCACTACCACAGTCCAAACTCTCAATCCATTGACAATTCCTTGGTTGAGAGGTAAGATGAGAACAGGATAAATTATTTGGGAAAAAGTAAGTATACAATAATCCCCCTGCTGAATGAAGTGCAGCTACCTTTCTTTGGCTAAGGCCAGGGATCCTTTCTCACCTGGCTTGGAGAAGCACAGCCCTCTGATGCTGGCAAGGTGAGAACTTTCCCTCTTATTTTAGTCCACCACAACCATCGAAACTGCATCACACAGGGCTGGTAACTCCCACATTTGTAGCTAAGCCCCATGGGTTTATCACACATTCTCCACAACCCAGACATGATGGTGTGAGAACCTCATTCCTCATGACTGTAGAAAATTACTTAGAAAATTTACTTGTGCATACTAATTTCAGAAACCAGTAGAAAATAAAATAAATTTGGTGTATTAGACTGTTCACATTTCATGTTAAGAAACAAATGTTATGCTTTGTTTGTTTGTGCATGGGTGTGTGGGGAGTGTCCTTGTTTGAATGTCTGGGCTTGGCCACACCACATTTCCCTGATAGCAGTAGAACTATCTGTGGACAGAGGAAAGGATGGTAAGAGAAACCAGTTATCTGTGCTGATTCTGAAGGGTTTACCAATATTGTGTTCAAAGAAAGAAATCCTTAAAATTAGTAACAAAAGGAGAGATTAATTTTTAAAAATTAGCCCCTTTCAGGTAATGCCATGCTTCTCTGCATCTAGCAAAAAGCAACGAGAAGCACTCTGTTTTACATTTATCTGTTGTTACTTTTATCTGAGTTTCTTCAAAGCATTTTTTACCCTCCTACCCTCTGTGCACTGATACTTCCCGTCTCTCTAGGAGCTGATACTCAAATGAACAGAATCTTACAAAACTGGTTTATAGCACACAGCAAAATAGTCCCCTTAAAGAGAAGGGAAACTATTCTACAGGAAGCTAAGGCAAGTATTAAATTGCACAAACGCTTATTCAAAAGGAGGAAATGCTACCAAAACCTGGTCACACACACCTAGTACAATGTCCATGGACAGCCATAAGTGCATCAGAGTAGAAGGACACAGAACACAGAGGACCATTTCTGTCTCTTCCCAAAAATATAGTGCCGTCATTTAAAGGCATTCAGAGATTGGCGGGTTCTTTTCCAGGCACTTTAGATGCCTTTAATTGTCTGATTATCCAAACTGGTTGCACAGTGCCCCACCAGCATTCACAATTGTTGGGACAGTTGCTTAACAATTTCCTAAAACACAGGAAAGGTCATTCTGGACACTACTAGCTCAGAAACAGCCATGCAAATATTATATCCTGGGAAATGGATTCCCTCTGAAAGCTCACCTGTCACAAGCAGAAGCAGAAAAAATTAAATTCTTTCACAACTGACCCCTTCACTCTGAATATTCACAGACACTGAATGCACTGTAGGATCCTACTCTCTTTGCCAAGCCTCTAGTCCTGCTGCTCACAGATATTTAATCAGTCTTGTAGCTGCTGAGAGGCTATCCAGTTATGTCTGGTATTCCAGACTGCTCCTTAAGTAGTAAAGCATTAGTGTGCTACTCCTGTGCATGCAAATGAAAGAAGGATATGAATGCAGGGGCTGGACAAGACAGCCTACCAAAAAGAAAACACCTGCCAGAGTTGATAAAGAGCCTTGAGTTTTAAAGAGAGATTTTGACCCCCACAGTCCCCACATCGCCATGTGCCATCCACGTAGCCATTGTGGAAAAACCATTGGAGTGTGAATTTTTAAGCAAGCCTTCTAAATAAACACAGAGCTCCCATGGCACAGCTCCAGGCCCCTCCCTGGAACTGTTCATGGCCAGGCTTGCTGAGTCCTTCAGCAACATGGTCTAGTGAAACGTGCCCCTGTTCATGGCAGTGGGACTGGAACTAGGTGGTCTTTATTGTCCCTTCTAATCTAAACCATTCTATGGCCCCATGAAATGTGTGTGTGGTCAAAATAAAAGTCAAGTTAGATCCTGATGGTCAGGCAGGCAGGCAGATTCCCACTCATATTCCTAGAGCTCTGGGTGTGTGCAACCACACAGGATGAAAATGCAAGTGATGAATCCTGATGTTTGTGCACAGGCAGAAACAGAGCAGAAATTTGGGGGTAGTCAGCAGAGAGTTGGAATTACGGCTTAAATCCTTTCGGGGATTTGAGTGCCACTAAGGTGCTTTAGTGCTTGGGCTAAAATTCAAGCACTAAAGAGTATTTCTAAGTATGGATAAGCGTATGCATTAGTAAGGGAACAGAAGTTAATGCCCAGTTTCCTTTAAAATGAATTCTGTGTAAAACACTTGGTGTGTGTTTTTACATCACCCTAGTAACATGATCAACATTACCATAGAAGCTTCTTATATGGAAACACAGATCACGCTAACCTCATGAAAAGGTAATTCTACTTCTATGACTCATGGCCATAAATCCACACTTGTGGAGTGAAATGGACAGACACCAACCATCCTGAGCTCCCAATGATGTCAGGTTAGTTGGCTATTCAGTATATGTAGATTTGGAAGAAAAAACCCAAAAAACGAAAACAAACCCACAGTACATGTCATACTTAAATTTATAACCCTCCAAAGTTCGGCCTGTTCTGAGCAATTAACACAAAATTACTGCCAGAGCTGTGATATATTAGAATAAATAACTCTTTAAAGAGATACAGATGTTAAATGTGTATGTGCCTTGGAGAGTCATGTTAAACATTTAAAAATAACCTCAGTGATTATTGGTGTGTTTCGGTTTTATAAGGTCTAGGACTGGCAGAGGACTCTGTGGTTCTTGTTCTGTACCACACCACATGTGTGATCTGGATTAAATTTCAGAGAGAGGTCTCTTTTTGTCCCTTCCAGACTTTTACTTAGTAAGAGTGCAGCAAGCTAAATTCAGAAGCAGGGTAGGAATAGGCATCTCCAAAAACTGCATGGGTCACATTTAACAGTGACTAAATAGTGATACAAACTACAATGCTGGTGTCCAAAAGATGCAAATCATCGACTTCAGTGGTTGTTACCCAGAATATGTAAGATGAGAATCAACCGAACACAACAAAATGTTAGCAGATAGGTGCTGAGCAGAGTGACCTGCACAAACTTAACATGTACAGGCTTATAAAATGAATACAGTATTTTCTGCCTGATGGCAAAGAGCAGCAATACCCACGGCAATAGCAGCCTCAGTAACAAGCATTGTGACACTGGGCTGTAAGATTTTCCCGTCAAACTCTCTATTAAATATATATCTATGTCTACCCTCCCCAGCAGGTAAACTACAGTTTGAAGCTGAAAAACAAATTCTCTCTCGTCCCAACAGTGTCACAAAAACTGTTCTGGCAGAGAAAGATGAAGGTCAAGAGGGAAATAAAACATTTCTTTTGTGTTCTGTCTTTCTGGATAAGCAGAACTTGGAAGTATTTCAGTAAAGGGTAAGAGAAATTAGAGAACTACAGTTTTCCCTCCCTGGCTCTTTTTCAGCCCCAGCTTTATTGTAGTCTCCCCTACTACCCTGGGCCCCTACCTCCCTACTCAAAACAGAAACCACCCCCACATCTATCAACCAATTCTCTTTCATGCAGCTCCCAAGACTTCCAGCTCAGCCTAGTGTGTAACCAGTTCCTCCAAACTCTGTCACATCTCCCAGTGGTGCTGCCCTCAGCACATGCTCCACAGGTTCTGCAGGAAGGCTGAGTGCATGGTTACCAGCAATTATTCCAAAAGCACCTTATGTCCATCCTGTGGTGACATGGGTAACTAACAGAGAAGTTTAAGAGTTGTCCCCAAAAGTATAGGTTATCTTCCCTCACTTCTTCCTCTTAAGCATCTCCAGTACACTTGTTTGCATGCTTGCTGAGGGCTGAATTAGCTGCAGTTATTGCATTTTCTCACATGTTCCTCTTTTAGGAATAATTTACACACAATGAGAAACTTACACCATGACATAAGTCATTGTTCAGCTTGTCTCAGTCTTCACTGTAATAAACACTGCTTAGAAACCACACATAAATTTGTGGCTTTCTTATGCCACCAAACAGCAGACAAACACAAAGTAATGGGCCATTCTTTGAAGTGCTAAAACCCTGTCTAGAAAAAAACAGACCTGGTACAGTGTTGCTTCAATTCCCAGTACAGGAGTGAGGACCAAGGAGTTCAATCACAAGGTAGTTTTCCCATTTCAAATGCACAGGAAGCCCAGCCCATGAAGCCTGTTGGGAGATCCGTAGTATTCCCCATATTCTCATTCAGTAGAACATTTCATAACTAAGAGTGAAAATTGTTTTTTTTTAAATAGAAAAAAAATACCCTTAAAAAAAGTAATTAGCAAAAGAGTCTGTTTCAAACTTCTGGCACTAAAAACCTATTGCTATTGTTTTACAATGTGAGTTTTAGTTTTCAGTAAGTTCTAACTGCCACATAACTGTTCCCACTGGACATGGGTGAACAAACCCCCGTAAATGTAAGGCTTCACCAGGTGCAAGCAGCCCAATGAGCTCAAGCTCAGTTTCTTAAGCCTTGGAAAAGACAGAAAGCTTCCTAATACATCATCTTTCATCAATCTGTTAAGAAACAAACCATAGCAAAGGCCATTCAGCCTTTCAAACAAATTCTGACCAATTTGGGCTTAATTGGAGCATCTGAGGTTTAGTTCCTCTCCCAAAAGTACGTGTAATTTTCTTGCTAGTGTGTATCTGAACCCTTCTCTTGACCGTAAATTTTCAGATGGTTAGACACAACTAGAGAGCCCAAATCATAGATTTTGATCAGTTAACAGTTGGTTCCTAGAATCAAAGAATGGTTTGGGTTGGAGGGGACCTTAAAAACCATCCAGTTCCAGCTGTGTGCCATGGGCAGGACACTTCCCACTAGACCAAGTTGCTCAGAGCCCCATCCAACCTGGCCTTGAACATTTCCTGGGATGGGGCATCCACAGCTTCTCTGGGCAACCTTTCCCAGTGCCTTACCACCCTCACAGTAAAGAACTTCCTTCTAATATCTCATCTAATGCTATCTTCTTTGATAGAATCATAGAATCATCAAGGTTGGAAGAGACCTTCAAGATCATCCAGTCCACCCACCACCAGCACTGTAACAACTAAACCACATCAACCAGTGCCAGAGCCAGACACCTCCTGAACACCTCCAGGGATGGTGACTCTACCACCTCCCTGGACAACCTATTCCAATGCCTGACCACCTTAACAGAGAAATTTTTTTCTAATATTTAACCTGAATCTCCCTTTTGAAAGTTTAAGGCCATTCCCTCTTGCCATGTCAGTGTAGGTAGAGCAGAAGAGATAGACCCCCCACCTCACTACACCCCCCTTTACTGAACACAGTACTCAAGTTTAAAGCCATTGCCCCTTGTCTTATCACTACCTGCCCCAGTAAAACATCCCTTCCCAGGTGTCTTGAAGCCTCCCTTTAGGTACTGGAATGTGAGACCCAGAGCCTTTTCTTCTCCAGGATGAACAGTCCCAACTCTCTCAGGCTGTCTGTATGGCAGAGGACCCCAGATTTGTCAGGCACAATCTGTCCTAAGTGTAGCCATGCTGGCTGCTGCAAACCACCTTATTTTCCATGTGCTTTGGCACAGCTTCCAGGATTATCTGCTCCATGATCTTGTCATGCACAGAGGTCAGACAGACTGACCTGTAGTCCCCTGGATCTTCCCTTTTTTAAATCGGGGTTATGTTTCCCCTTCTCCAGCCAGTGGGAACTTGATTGGACTGCCATGATTTCTCAAGTAGGATGAATAGTACTTAACCACTTCCTTCAGGATGTGCAGATGCATCTCATCAGCTCCCATGGACTTGTGCACCTTCAGGTTCCTTACATGGTCTTGAACCAGAACTTCTCCTAGAGCAAGTAGCTCCTCATTCTCCCAGTCCCTGAAAACCTGGATTAATTTCCCGTAAAAAGCTCAGAGGCAGACATTTCTTCATAAAGAGAGGCAAGAGGATTCTCTTTTGCTCTACTGTTGTGAATCTCCATTTATCTAATACAGCAAAAGAGAGACCATTATTTTACCAGAATAAAAAACAAGACAAATGATGGCAAACCTCCCCTGCAGAGACATGCCAGAAATACTTATTAGATTGAATGATTCAAGAAACTGAAGTTTGGCTCTGGGGTTTATATCCTACAATCCTGAGCTGGTAAAGATGGGAAATTATGCCAGAAGGCTATGAGTCTATTTAAGGCAGAGGAAAATATATTCATCTGTTGTTTAAATAGGAACAGACATATACAGCAACATAATCAGCAGACAGAAATGTGAGAGAAAAGTACTAAAAGAGAAAAATTATTTCAGGCCCCCCCTCAGAAATTAACATTCCCAGAAGATGATTCTGAGATACTTCCCTGAAATACCCTCACTTCAGATAAATCACGGATCAGAATATGCAGTCTGTGGAAGAAGACAGTTTCTTGCATCTCCTTTTGACTTTTTAAAGGAAAACAGTCACCAACCACAAGAATCAAGATAGGGAAAGGAAGTATTAGGGACTGTGGACAATCAGAGGGAGAGAACATAATGTGGAATCCCTTCTTTTCATAGGCAACATGACTGAGGAAGGTTTCTGCCCCTCATAAGACAGATTTCGTAAATGACACTGATGCCTGATTTCAAGAGATAAAACAACAGGCAAAATTCAGTTCTTGCAATCTAGTCTTCTACTAGTCCTCTAACACATGGCTTAGTTCTTGTACATAATTTGGGCACTCAACCCAGAAATGCCTAGTTCATGCAAAGACCTTTTGACTCACATGAATGCATAGCACTTCCACTGCTTCAACACAGGCTGTGAGCATGCAGTGAGCAGCACAACACTGAGTCACAAAGCTCTGGGCTATTTCATTTCTAGTGAGGATAGTGAGAAACAAGATAGAACCCAAACGCAGAGTTTCTATCACAGTCTCCTTCTATGAAATGTGGGACTTCCAGCATGTGTTTTTCAATCAAACCACTGGCAGATCAGCTCGTGTGAACAGCTCAAGGACAGTAACCAGACACTTGCTGAATGCATAGTAGGCAACGCCAAGCAGAAGTGAAACAAGCTTACAAATGCACTTCACCCACAGCAGCCCCATTCCTTCTCCCCACTGACTGAAGATAGGACGGCACATTAACACTTAATATCCAAGTGTAAGTAGCCTTTCCGTTTCCTCTCCCTTCCTCCAAACAACACGCACAATTCTTTGAAACCTTACGTGTTTTGCTTCTCAGATGAACTCAGCACTGTGTCAGCAAATGACAAGTACAAGTGCTGGCGCCAAAAAGATGCAGTTATTATGCATGGCTTGTGCAGAACCTTTACATATTTCTGGCACTAAAATATAAGTCTGTTTTTTGCATCATCTGGATGTGATTCTAGTGTTTTAGCTAATTTGAAACAGCATTGCATGCAGTGTGCTGTGTGGAGTTTGGCTCTTTAATGGTAAGCCAACATTAAGCAGATACTCAGTCTACCCACACCAAGGCTGCTGGAATTTCTATTGGAATGGGGATTATTCTCTTGTAACAGTGCTGGTTTTGGCTGCTTGCAGCAGGCTGGGCAGAATCATCAGAAGCAGATCATTAAAGCTCAACACATTCCCAAAAGTCAGACTGAACTGGCTGGGCTGGAAGGCGGTTTATACATTTTCTATTTTTATCCAATAACAAAAACTTGGTGACTTTGGCCCAAATCCCACAGCAGGTTTCCTTACAGCAGCTCAGGGATGTGCCAACCTCCCTCGTTGGCAGGGAGACCCTCTGCCCATAATTTGGGCTGGGCCAGGGCTTGGCCCAAGCTTTCCCTCGATGTTTCACTAGGAAAGAGGCACTTGGATCATTGAATCATAGAGTGGCTTCGTCTGGAAGGGACCTTAAAGATCATCTCATTCCAACCCTCCTGCCAAGGACAGGGACACCTTTCACTAAACCAGGCTGCTCAAAGCCCCATCCAATCTGGCCTTGAACACTTTCAGGGATGGGGCAACTTCCCTGGACAACCTGTTCCAGTGCCTCACCACCCTCACAGCAAACAACTCTCTCCTCATATCTAATCTAAACCTACTTTCTTTTAGTTTGAAGCCATTCCACCTTATCTTAGTTTGAAGCCATTCCCCCTTGTCCTGTCACTGCCTGCTCTTGTAAAAAGTCCCTCTCCATCATTCTTGTAGTTTTCCTTCAGATTGCAATTAAGCGACCCCAAAGCCATTTGGTTTTTTGGTTTTTGGGGTTTTTTTTTTCCCCAGGCTGAACCATCCCAATTCTCTCAGCCGTTCCTCATTAGAGAGGTGCTCCATCCCTCTAATCCACTTGGTGGCCTCCTCTGGACTCCCTCCAGCAGATCCGTGTCCTCGCTGTGCTGGGGACCCCAGAGCTGCACGCAGCCCTGCAGGAGGGGTCCAGGTGGAGCAGCGAGAGAGGCAGAATCCCCTTCCTCGCCCCGCTGCCCTCACTGCTTTGGATGCAGTCCGGGATGGGTGTCCAGTTCCTCACCGTGGCCCCGAAACTCCCTCCGTGCACCGAAAGCCTTTCGCTTTCTGCTGCCGCGGGGCCGGGAGGGCGCGCCGCCGCCAGGGGACACTGCGGGCATGGATTGGGGACACTGCGGGCATGGCCTGGGGACACTGCGGGCATGGCCTGGGGACACTGCGGGCATGGCCTGGGGACACTGCGGGCATGGCCTGGGGACACTGCGGGCATGGCCTGGGGACACTGCGGGCATGGCCTGGGGACACTGCGGGCATGGCCTGGGGACACTGCGGGCATGGCCTGGGGACACTGCGGGCATGGCCTGGGGACACTGCGGGCATGGCCTGGGGACACTGCGGGCATGGCCTAGGGACACTGAGGGCATGGATTGGGAACACTGAGGGCACGGACTGGGGACACTAGGGCACCGCCACAGCCACTGGGGCGAAACAGAAGGGGTCGAGGAGCTCGGCCCGGCCCCGCACAGCCCGGCAGCCCGGGGAAAGGGGCTGCAGCCATTCCTTCAGCCCGCGGGGAGATCGGGCGTGAGGAGCGCTGCTGCCGGCCCCGCTCGCCTCCTGCCCCGGGACACCCGGCAGCGCTCGGCGGTGCCTCCCCGGGGCTCTGGCCCGGAGTCCGGAGGCTGGTGTGCGGATCTGCCCGGGGAACACCCGTGGGAGCGCTGCGGGAGCGCACGGACACGGGCTGCACGTCCCAGCCTGGGACTTCCAGGCATGTCAAACCTGCGCCGCTCTGAGGCACGCACGGGGACTTCCCCTCATCTCAGCCAGCCCGGATCCAGTAAATGAAAATTCTGAGCCTGCTGGTTATCTGGATGGGGAGTTCCTGACGGCAATTTATAGTCTGTATGTTGTGACTAACGATCACTGGGTCACTGGGATTTTCTGAAGGCTCTCAGGCATTGCCCGGCAAGCTGCCTTAACGAGAGTGGAACATGAAGGTTACAGCGGTGACGGGCAGCAAGAAAACTCTGCGTCCATGGAGCCTATTCCACTGCATGGGTATCAACACGACTCGTGAGACAGCGAGCATCTCCAGTGTTAGCTGCACAGCCACGGCTGTATGCACACACTGCACAGAAGCTGTGGACCACAATTGCAGACTAACTGCAGACCCTGAGCCAACTCCCTTAATGTGTGTCCTCAAAGCACACACAGAAGCACTGGCTCAAATCCCCCGAGTGGGATGGCCATCAGAGCAAACCCAGACTTCAACAGCACAAGGATTGCTGCACACTGATCTTGCCGAATTCACAAAACTGGAAACAGTGCACAGTCATGCAGTTTCCCCACCAGCACTGTTCCAATGTAGCCCTGAATAATAAAAACCTTTATTATTAGCTCTGCTGCTCAGCAAGGCTAACTATCCCATCCTCTCAATTCATCTGCGTTGCTTCCCACACAGAGGCTTTTCGTTTATTGAACACTGTGCTGTGCCACACACACTTGATCTTGGGTTTATAGGTGCACTCAGAGAGCAAGCATGCACAGTGATTCTATATAAGCAACCCAGAAGAGAGCATGTGTAACAGATCACATCATCTCCTGGCAGTCACTTTGGTACAAAGATTGGGAGGCAGCTCAAGGAATAGTTCGATCATTATTAAACAATTATTTGGTCTGCTGATTCTGCTGTAGAACTGGAAACTTCCAGCAAGAAGGGAGCAACAAACATCTCCAAGGTCATCTTGACAGGTGTGGCCTCCCCCAACTTAAGCCACATTGTCTTTGAAGGGATGACCAAAGGAATATGTAACTGTTTTTTAAAAGCAAGCAAGTAAAGTCACTAACACAATGGTTAAATGGAGAAACATTACCCCAAATCCTTCTCTCTCATTTGGAAGCAGAATGTATTTCACATCAAGTGCCATTTCTCTTTTTAACAGCTTTATCTTAATGCCTTTAGTATTTTACTTGTACAGCTACTTGTACAATCTGTAGCCAACATTCCATTCACTGCTTTTCAGTCAGTGCTTGGAGTTCCTTTGAGAGACACATAAATCCTGGGCTGCACTGATTGTGCTCACTCAGCAAGAATAACACACACTCAGGGGCTAAAGCATTGTCCCCCAAGGCGGCAAGCTTGGTGTAAACCCTGGAAGGATTCCCTAGGCATTGCTTTTCATGTGATTGTTCCAGACCCTTACACAATATCATAGAGGGCAGGTCCTAAAGGAATTTATGCTAGCCAATCGGTTTTATTTTGTACATGAATATCCTGGAAAAAAATCAGAGAGAACAGAAATATGGGATATGTAGGGGAAAGTACACATGATTCTGTAAAAACAGTCAGTACGCTGAGTGCCTTTTTGGGGAGCTAAGCATCAGCTGAGAAAATTGTTAATGTTTTGCAGCTCCCAAGGGAATAGTGTGGAACATATTCCTGCACGTCATAGACTCATGTCTCACCTGGGAGCCCTGACTCACTGCTTGGGTACAGTGTTCTGTACATCAGATCATGTGAAAGACATGATTTTTCCACTGTACATTATGCAACTTCTTCTGTAATAAAAACTGAGTGAGGAAACTGCAAGAAACTCTCAGTTCCAAATGTGCTTATTCCATTTTATTGGTGCTGGCAAACCTTTCTGCAGAATGGCATGTGGATGGACTGCCTGTCCTGCCTGATTCATGGCATTCAAATGCAGTGTGCATGTTGTGATCACACTGCTGCAAAGGCTACTTCAGGGTTTTGAAATGCTGAGAACAGTTATGAAGGGTAATCTGAGATTACCGAATTTTACTGCTTGAGCAAGTGTTAATATGGAGGTGAACAGGGTTTATCACTTAATGCTTTCTCTTGCAGGCACAAATTTCTTTGGAAATAAAGCTCTGTGTGACATCCAGATGTTCACAACATACCCAAGAAGATACAACCACAAAAAATATCTCCACACATGAAATAAGGAAGTCATCATTCTAATCACAGGAAAACTTCCAAATCAGTCATGAATTCTTCCAAGGAATTCACCTTACTTATTCCCAAAGGAAAGTGGAGAAGGAAAGGAATTTTTTCAGGTCATCTGAATCAAAAAAGCTCCAGAAGAACACAGACCGTAAAAAGCATAGCTCTGAGTAACCAGCTAGTTTAGCTTGGGGAAGAGGAGACTGAGGGGAGAGCTCATTGTGGTCTTCAATATCCTCATGAGGGGAAGTGAAGGGCAGGCATTGATTTCTTCACTCTCCTGACCAGTAATAGGACTTGAGAAAACATGTCAGGGCAGGTTTAGGTTGGGTATCACGAGCAGGTTCTTCAGCCAGAGGGTGGCTGGCCACTGGAACAGGCTCCCCAGGGAAGTGGTCACAGCACCAAGTCTGGCAGAGGTCGAGAAGCGTTTGGACAATGCTGTCAGGCACATGGTGTGACTCTTGGGGTGTCCTGTGCAGGGCCAGGGGTTGGACTCATTGATCCTGATGGGTCCCCTCGAACTCAAGATATTCTGTGATTGTGTCAAAGTGGTCGGTTCAGGAGATCAGTGACAGCACTGCCACTGCCCATCAGTGCCCAAGAGTTCAGTGATTACTGAAGCATGTTAACAAGCCAGCTGAGATATTTATGCAGCTCTCAAACGACAGATGATCTGTCCAGTTTGTGTACACAAATGTTGGATGCCAAATGAGGGTGAAGGGGTTCGTAACACAGTGTGTTCAGTAGCAAGCACGACCTCCTAATTCAAGGCATTCCCCAGCCTTTACTTCTGTCAGTCATAGCAATCTCCCTTCTTTCAGCAGAGCCATTTCTGTTGTTTGCAAAGTCATTCTGAACAGGATCAGGCAACTGTTCCTCAAAAAAAGCTCTTTTTTCACAAAAGATTTCTTTTCAGCCATCTACAGTTCAATGAACAAGTTTATTACACAGCCTATAAGCATTGTGCTGCCAACAGAGAGAGAGCAGCAATATGGGAGAAGGGTGGGAGTGAGAGGTTAAAACCTGCTTCAGCTGGTGTTGCCACCTGGAAAATTGCATGCAAAGGATTGAAATTCTAGCCTAGGTAGTTTTCAGAGACAACCAAAGCTCATTTTTTCCTCTGGATGGCTGAAATCTCTGCCCTTTCCCTTTCTCTGTCCCCACTCTGAGCAGGAGCAGAGCATCTTGGTTGAAACCCTGGCAGAAAGGCATTCCCTGATGACAAATACCACTCACCTGAGGGGTGGAGAGGAGCAGGTTTCACCCTGGTGCTTCTCACAAGATTAAAACCAAAACTTCTCACTCTTTGACTGCACCAGTAATAAACCACAAGTAAGCACACTGTGATGTCTTACCTTAAAGCCTCAGTGGCCTTTCAAAGGAATCAAGACAATTGAGTGAGAACTGAAGTGGGTTAAGCAGAGGCTTGTCCCTTTCTGTCAGTTCTGGTAATCGATGGGCAGGCAGCAGAGTGACATCCATGCAGTCAAAACTGCGGCTGCTACATTTACCAGAAGCTATTTATCAGTGCTCTTACTCAACTGGAATGTACCCACAAAAACACCTCTACTGAAATAAGTTTGTAAACTAGCTGTCATCCACACCCATTTTAAAACTCCTTTGTACTGCCAAGATGGCCTAAAGGTGGGGTATAGGGACAGAAGCAGGTGAGATGTTTCAGTTTATTAAAGTTGGTAGGACCACGACTTTGAGAACAGAAAGGCAAATCAAGCACTTAACAACATACACAGCTGTTAGCAATTTTCCCTAAGATTTTGAGAAAATCTAGACTGTGATGTGCAGCTTCACAGCCTCAATATGGATCTGTGCATGCAAAACTCTTTTGCCCTCACTGGGAGTATCAGCAGAAAATTACATTAAAATATTTACATTTGCTAACTGCAGTGCTGTAACAGTAATGCAAATCTTTTTTTTTTTTTGCGACCTAAGAAAGTCCACTTTCAAGCCAAATACACGTGAATTAAACTTGCCTCGTACAATTCCCTGAGTGGACTGAAGGTGGAAAAGAAGTCTGCTCCATGAAACCCCAGAGAACAACCTCAGAGACCTAACCCCAGGTTGCTAATTGAATGACATCAGAAATCAGCCATCAGCTGTGTTCTGCCAATTTCCTAGACGCTGGAGAGCTTTGTCAAGAGTTGCATTAAATGATCTGTCATCAACTGAATATTAATCTCTCAGTATTTTATTACTCAGACCTCAGCAGGGCCTTCTGGAGGGCATGAATTATTGGCAAAGCGAGGCAGTAATTACAAAGTGAGGTAGAGTGTAGAAAACATGACGAGCGAGTTTAAACGGTGTCTGGGGACCGTTTAATATTGTGCTGGCAAACATTGCATGCAATAAAACCATTTTAGAGAGAACAGATATAATGCAGGAATCCAGCCTCTAAACAACAAAAAGGAATCCCAGAGCAGAAAATTACTTTTTTTTGTTTCTCACATTAAGGCATAGCCCTCCGGGCTCTGCTCCTTTAACAGAGCAGTAGGTTCTGCCAATACCTTACGGATGTGCTGAGTTTCTTGAATGTGCTGCAGGACTGGACACATTTTTTAACACGTAGTAATTTCTACAAATGAGATGCCATGTTCCATGGCCTGCCTTTTGGGTGCCATGAGGCTGATGAGAGTCCTGCTGAACTCAGTGGTGAAGGGGATCCGAGCATGTGCAGAGGTAATTTGAGGAAATTTGCACTATTTATGCGTAACATGGGTGTGATTCTGTTATAGCTAAGAAAATATTCTAGTACAGAGAAAACAAAATCCCAATGAATTATTACAGTTGACATATTGCAACCTGAGCCAAGCATGAACAGACACTATGTATTCTTCAGGGATGGTAAGGAAAAATAAATCAAAGCACACTCATACAGGGGATCAGCTGTCACAGGCAGGGCATATGGCTGATAAAAAGATAAGAGGTTTTGGAAAGCCTCACTGAATTATTAGGAAGCCTCAATCCATGAAACACAGAACCAACCTGTCCAGGTTACCTGATACAACCTGCTGTTCCTACAGCCATCACTATTGCATGAGAAAGTGTGAGTAAAAGCAGAGGAGTTTTGTTCAGGTGTATCAGGGCATGGAAAGACAAGGAAAGTACTGGAGCATTTCCCTGAATTGCTACTCAGTGCAACAAATCCTCTGCCTTGAAGAACTTACATTAGTGGTAAAGTGGGCAGATGGTGTTGGGAAGAGATATATTTAACCTGATAAATGACAAACAGAAATGTACTTTGCAAAGCACAATAGACTTAAATGAAGAACTTTTTTTCATCGAACAAGAGTTGAAAATGCACAGCATAAAAGAAAAAAAAAGTCAGGATTGTTAGGGAAATTGGAATGTTCCAAGCACAAAAAGTAGAGACTCTGCATATTGACTTGGGATAGATTTTTGCTTTCTCACTCACTGCTATTTTTAATTTACAATCAGTGACTGAATCACTGCTCTTTCACATAAAACACTGTTTCAGTATAAAACAAGCAGCAGATGTGCAATGTGATTTTTATTAATAAATATTATTTATTAATAATTAAAAAATATTAATTTATTAATGTAACAGTTTATTATCCTTGTATTATCATTTGTAACAGTTTTTGAGAGCAACCCAGGTAATTGACAGCTAAGAGTCTCTCCATATGCATCTGATGCCAGATACTGAGATAAAAGTGAAGTTGAAAACGCATCATCTGGTTTTTCTTTTGAATGTATACAGCTGGTACTTGCAAAGTAAAATAATTTCATTTTCCCAAACATTATGTAATATATAACTTGGTATCAAAGTAACCATCTACAAACGTATGTTGTTTTGTGAATTTGTAGCTGGAGCTGTACAGAAAAAAAGCACAAACAAATAATGATGGAAAACCAATGAATGGCAACTATGGGAACTGTTTTTCATGTGAATTAAGTGGAATATTTGGAGCTTTGCAAAATATCAATCAAAATGATATAAAAAGCTGATAATCTATTAATTTATGGAGGAAATGTTTTGATGGCACAGTCTCTTAACACGATGGTAAAAAATACAGGTGTGTTCACATGTGAGTGTCATTCAGCATATCTCAGAAGAAATGAGAAAAAAAGGGTATGAAACTTTATATTACAGCCCTCAATCACCCACATTCCCATTTATGCTCCTCTACTTGAATTGTATCCACAGGAAGATCCTGTCCTTGCTGCAAGCTGCTCTGGGTGTGCTGGCTTCACTGACTCTCTGATCTGAAAGTCCAGACAGAAGAAGTGTGGAAGTACCAGCAGGACAAATGTTCAAACACAGGAAGTTCCCCTCAACATTTTATTCACCTGGAAAACAGGACAATAACTAAGTTGTGGTCAGCGATTTCCTCACCTGTATGATCAAAAAGAATCTTTCAGATTTGATTGGTTTTGGCTATTAATCATGTCCTTAAAGACAGCTTTCTACCCCTAGAAGGGCATGGGCAAGGGTGCTTAACCTCTCAGTGCACTGACAGAGGAGGTCCTGGGTCCATACTGGAACTTCACAAATAAATGGGATAACCAGAATTTACAAGTGAAACTTCTAGCTTATGTACTACTATCATTTACAGTAAGAAAAGAAAGAAAGAAAATATTCATTTCTAGAAATTCTTTACCTCGCAACCCAATAGTGCCCTTGGAAATTACTGTACCCTAAAACAGCTCTGATAAGCAAAGATGAAACTCAAACAGCTAAAAGGGAACTAAAAGAGTTCTTGCTTAGTATCAAATCCTGTTTTAAAACTTTCTGCTCTTAAAGACATCCTGTTTATATATTTAATCAATGAACTGGATGTAAGACAAACAAAAATGGCCTGCAATCTTCTGTGAAATGCATATTTGCAAAGTTGGAGTAACTCAGCTCCCAAAGTAAACAGCTAAACAGCTTGGGAAATTCCCCAAATTCCTGTTAGATTTTGTTTCTGTTTCTCTGTGAACAGTGTTCTAATTTTTTTTTTCTGGGAACATATCATGGTTCAATGGTAGGCATTTAGAAAACTCCCTTTCTTTTCTGCTCTTTCGTTACATGGCTCTAATCAAAGAATTCAACTCTGCCTCTGACAAAACCTTACATCTGACCTCCTGTCAAAATGAGTTTCTGGATAGTGAAATTTCAGGGGATTGCTTTTTTTTAAGTTCTGCTTTCTTTTAAAGCTCAGTTACAAGCCTTCTCCAAAGCGAATAAGGATATTGGGACAGGAGGAAATATTTTGGATCATCAGTGTGCTCAATTTGTCCCACATGAAATACATGACCTTCATCCCAAAACTAAGTGGGTAGCACACACACATGCCAACCCACAAAATTGTTTGTATACATCATTTCTGCTGGAAGGCTTTCTGATGCCTTTCTTCTGACAGGCAGAAACTTCTTCACTCAAAACCAAGTACAAATTATACAAATTATATTTATTCTTCTACTAACACTACTACTTCTCGATGACAGCTCTTTCCCTTACATGATCTTTACTCCGATGTTACTACATAGACAATGATCTCACCACTTTTCAGACTTTATTTGTCCCTGAAGTCTCCAAAAAAATAAAAAAGATTCTTCATTCCCCCAGGCTTTGCAGTAGCCCTTCTGTGTACCTGTACTTGTTTTGGTTCATCTTTCTTTATCATGGCTGAGCAAAAATGTATGAAATATTTCAGATGAGGTTTGGCCAGGTTCTTGCATAATTACATTGATATTTCTCTCTTTAAGAACACAAATAAAGAAATAACCCCATCATCTGAGTGCCTATTTGTCTTTTTTTTTGCTCCACTGCATTGGTGCCTTGGCATCAGTTGCTAATCTGCTTTTGTTAGTTCATTCCACTGGCATTTCAAACTCAGGAGTCTCCATCTTGTGACAGAAAGTCTTGTGAATTGTTCTTCAAGTTTGTGACTGTACACTTTGCACCGTGGCAGGATGCTAGGTAACCTCATCTAGGTTCCCTTGTCCCCAGAAGGCTGGAGCAGATGACCTTTCAGGGTTCCTTCCAACATGGGCTGGCCTGTGACTCTACTATTCTATGACTAATGGCATTTCTATTCTCTTCTGCAAGGTCATGCAGTCTCTTTTCCAGGATATTTCAGTCTTCTTCTGCAGTAATGCTCCCTTTGTACCCAAAGCCTTTACCAAAGATACTGAACAAGAGAGGTCTGTGATCAGCCCTCGAGAACCTCCACTTATAAACCATTTGTTAGCCTGATAGCGCGCTTTTCAAAATAACTTTTGTCATTTTCCTTCAGCTAATTCTACTGTTTCAATAGCTAGTCCTATTTTTCAATTCTTGCACAACTTCTCCAGCTGAAGCAATTGTATCTTATATGGCATTGCATCAAATATTTAAGCAGTCTTGTTGCTTATTCCTTATTGTCAATTATTTACCTAAGGCAGATAAAAAATTAGTGCCTTCAATATTTAGTTTATAATGAGAAGGCAAATTTTAATAATCTGCTTATCCCAAGAGAGACTACTTACAACCCTTGCTTAGAATTTCAAGAGCTTTGATATTTTTACGATTTAGAATAATGACAACATGACAACAAGCTCATTATGAGACAGTTAAAGGAGAAAGTTCTTCCACCTGACTGGAAACACCTCTCCATACTGTGTTCCAAGGGGAATGGTCTGGGGTAGACTTAACTGGACTGCACCCAGGTAGATGTGGCAAGCTCTACCAGCAGCCTGTAGAACTTACTAAACACATACAATAAAAGCTCTCCCACTGCAGACTTAAAGCAAACACACCTTTTACAGATGTCATCTTCTCTTTGCCTACATGAAGAAGTTGCTTCAGGATGAGATAAGCTCTGACACTGACACATGGTAGCCATTCAGTACTGACTCAATGAATGAATGTTTTCATTCTACACCAAGACCTTAGTGGTTTAGCTTTTCCACTTCTAGAGAGAACAGTAACAATTCCTTTACAGCAGACCAAACTCATAATTAGCAAGAAACAGGTTATTTGCAACAGCTATGCCAGCTATTTTCACAATACATTTGATGTCATGATTTCAAAGTTCTGCTGTGAAAAAAGATTCCTACTCTATCATTACAGTTTTTTTCCATAGGAGCTGTGTAGGAAAAAAATACCTGAATGAATGCCAGAAATGGAGCATGCAATCCCAGGGATGATTGTTACTATGGTTTCTTTATTAAGACTTACTTACCCACTTCCAGTGAACTTGTAGCTATTCTTGAGTTAAATATTACCCAAGTAAGTAAGCAAAGTGCTGCATGTCCTCTGAGGCAGCTGTAGGACTGTTTCTATTTCCAGTGAAATCAATGTAAATCCCATGTTTCTGCAAAGAATGAACCCAAACTCTTTCACTCCCTTATGGATGTGTGCCCACACCACATGCTGTATGTAAGATGTTTTTGCAGTGACCACTTGACAGTAACCCAGGGTTTACAAACAGAAAACCCTTGCCCTCCTATAAAGAGAATAACATTTAGTCTTTGTGACAGTAAATAAACCCACCACTTCTCCTGACTATCAGACATGCTTCCTTCCTGTAACAGGAATTATACCACTGCACTGATGGGAAGAAGAGAAAAGGGATTTTTTTTTTTTAATGGTTGTTTTATCTATCACTTTCACTGAGACAGAAATTCTAGACTGATTCACAGATGGAAACCCCAAATGCCATGCAGCAAAGCATTCATCTATGGACAGGAAACAGTATGGGTTTGATAGGCTGCAGTAAAGGTTATGCCACCTTCAAGTTCATTTTAAAAGACTGCACACACACCTCCCTTAACACTCGAGAGACAAAACAAGGCACATATCAAAGCCTTTAATCATATACCAGTGCAGTGCAATTTCTACATGGCCCTACAGATTAGCCTTGATCCTCTAATACTGATTCCATTAAGTGATGTTGTCACCAAGCAATGTTGGAACAGAAGGAAACAGGAAGAAGTAAAAAGAAAAAAAAGTGGCATTTGAAACAACGAGAATACAAAGGCTAGTGCAAGTACCAAATGCAGATGAGATCAACAGGCATTACAGAAGGAGCACTAAATTACAGTAAATGGTACCAGGGCAAAGAACAGAAAGTTTGTAGAATAGGCTGGTTTAAATGTATTTTTGAGACTATGTACCTTCAGTGAGACTGGAGGAGTACATGAAGATGCTTAAGACTGTTCACAGGCATGAATGTAAAATATCAGTGTGAAAGTAGAAGGATTTCTAATAAGCTCTCTTGAGGTATAACAATTGATCTCTGTTACACGAGCAGTTCTGGGAAGCTTGACTTTGACTTTCTGTTGTTTTTTTTTTTTTTAGCTTTGGAGGCTAAAATTAACTTTAAAAAATACAATAATTTTCAATCTGACCCCAAAAAACCTACATTGAACCCAGTCTGTTCCTGGAATAAATACTTTTGTCTGTAAGTTTGCAGTAAGCACTTTGCTTCTTCATTAAACTCATAGAAAATGCAGAAAAAGAAAACCACACTAACTGAATCTAGACATACTGTAACTTTCACTGTGAACCTAAGAGGCAAAATCCAGCTTTCTTTAGCAACCCTCACCTACATGACACATCCACAAATAAGACTGCAATTTACAGTGTGCCTGTAATCTGAATATAGAAAAGATCTTCCCTATATACCTGCATCTGAAAATCATGTGAATGTAATACAGACCACATCTTTGTGGGGGATGAGTCAAACCAACTGGAAGCTCTTTGAAGCTACAGTACATCAAGTGGGATTTTAGCCATATATAGATGTGAAACCTTTTCTGTGATGGTTTAACGCTGCTGCAAAAGGAGGGTTTGGATCTGAAAAAGAATTTTGTTGCTTCCTTAACAAATGGGCTTTTCCTTTCTGTTCTCCTTTCTGGTTCCCTATTCATGTAAAAATTATCCCAGGCTCCAGAACACATTTTCTGTTTTGAAGGTTCCCGTAAATCAATATCTTTATGAACAGCTCCTGCAAATCAATATCCTTATGAACAGCTGCTGCAAAAAAACATAATCACTGCATGTGTAGGGACACATAAGCCTGTGCTTTAACAGCCCTTTGTCCTTGTTGACCCCTGATTCAGCTGTGACATTAATTCTATAAATATATCAGAATGTTGGACTTATGTGGCTTGGGATACTAATTTCACTCACTTCTTTTACTTGAGGCTCCCAGCTGCCTTTGAACATTAGTCACACAACATACCGATTGGTGAGGTACCTTAGTTAGTCTGTCAAACAGAAGAATGATGCAAAGGGCCCTTTGGAAATATTCCTGGGAAAATAAGTGATGCAAGAGACGAAGGAAGAAGAAACCCATGTGCTACTGTTACTAATGGACATGATGCACAGGAAGGGCTGGAGCTACACCCTGAGGTTGTGGGAAAAAAGGAGGACAGTGAGAGCTCACAGGGCTCTCATCCCTTCCAAGGAACAGCAACATATCCTTGGACTTGGGTTGTTGTCTCCATCATGCAACATTGCTGACAATTCAGCTGTCTTCCCCTGTACACTCTGCATAGACATTATACAATTAATAAACCAAGAAACTCCAATGCAGAAACCATGGACTAAAACTTTTACTGCAGAACAAGAATAGCCTTTACTGATGGAGATTGTACCGTAGAACTTGGATATGACACCAAGTGATGAGCTGGAGTCAGTTTCTAGACAGATGTTTAGAAGAATACATGCGTAAGGAGGAGGATTTTACATAGGGAATTAGATTTCTACTTCTAGAAGAGGGCATCTGTGGAACAAAAATCTTTAGAAGGATTCTGCAGGGATGGATTGTCTTGGACTAGTTGATCTTTCCCCCCACTTTTGAGGGTCCACAGGGCTCCATATGTGAGACCAGCTTTTGTACAGTCCTGACCCCAATTAGATACCTTCCAGTCAGCTGCACATACCTAGTTATGACATGCGAAATGTTCCTCTCTCCCTTTATCCTAAACGATGACAGATTATCCCAGAGTGAGCATTGCTCATTTCCACAATGCTACTCCTTCTCCATTACATCTCTGCTCTGCCCAAAGTACACAGTGGCATCCAGGGCCTGAAGGAACGTGGGTGTGTGGATGGATATTCATAAGATAGCTTCCTTTTTTAAGAGTGACACACAGAATAGTTTCAAGGACACTACCCAAAATGTGTGTCTTGAACTGTACTGAGACTTTTGTTCTCCTAGGCAGGGACTGCAGCAGATGCTCTTTGTGGAATGACTCAGTTCTTATGGGACCATAAGGAACTTTGAAGACAGCATTTAGGCTGCAGATGCAAATTCTGGAAATTCTCCTGGGAACAACCTAACAAATAACTTAAAGAAGCCAACAGCTCATCTGGAGTTTCTAGCCTAAGGTAATGGTACAAGAGGGCTCTTTAGAAGGCAGAGTTGGGTTTTTCCAATTCTATCTTGGCAGTGATCAGCAATGCACCATTCCACTGAAGAAGCTAAAAAGTTTTTAAAAAAAATTTAAATTCAGACATTTCAGATCATATTCTGATGATAAATACTGTGATCCTGGTGAAGGGAGAAATCAATCCCATGAGTTTAACTGAAAAAAATCCAAATGCTGAAGTGAGAGAGTTGGCAATGGGGAGGAGATTTTTATTATCCAAAGGTGCTCGTTGACTGGGAAATACTGTGAGAAAAGACTCTTTGCTGGATCCCAAGCTATAGGATCCACATTTCTAGAGACTGACACTGCTAGGAGTCCTCAGAGAAAGTAAACACATTTTTCTGTGTATTTCTCCGTAACATTGCAATCATACTTCCTTTTTGTAACAAAAGAGTTAAAGAAAACAGAATGCTTTTCTTTCAAACAATTATCAAACACCTTCAGCGTGGACATAGAACAAAATGCTTAGCAAAACTCAATCCACAGACATAATCTTCCAGAGGCAATAAGCAAGATGAAGGAAGGATAAAGATATTTGTTCATCTCCAGTGGCTGCATTAAAAAAGTAAATTTTAACATCTGCTTTCTAAAACAATGTGTAAAACCATCTAACTCTCTCTGCTTTTCTTCTACGCAGAGCAGACAACCATCATCAGAAACTGGCCAAGCCATATTTTAGGATATAGAACACTCCACGGACTAGTGCCAGCAGGACTGATGATCTGGAATATTAAAGACTAAGAAAACTCTTTGTTAAAAAACACACTTCAGAAGAGCAGCCAATGAAGAGGCAGCAAGTAAATAATAGAACTGATGGGAAGATTAGCATTCAACTTTGGCATTGACCAGCAAATAAAAAGCAGAGATGCTATAAAGACATCGGTTATTGAAGAAGGTGGAGAATATTACAAAGATGAGACATCGCTTTTATTAACCAAACCTGTTTAGAGAGATAAAACCCAGCAGCCAGATCATGACATACATGGGTGACAAGTGACAAAGGGTTACCGGCAGTGGACCCATGGGAGAAAGGCATCCCGGTCTGAGGTCAGTACTTTCCCTGTCTACATTCCATTGCTCCATAGTGGGCTGCACGGCACTGTGACATTTCCCAAGGCAAAACCATGGCTTGAAGAGTCTACCAAGTAAGAAGCTGCTGTTCAAATTGTCTTTTTTTCCCATACTGGTGTTTTCCTGAGATTCAGAAGACTGTAACATTTCAACACGGAGAAGAGCTGAGTGGTTGAGTCCTGCCCTCTTCGATGGAAAGACTGCACCCTAACTAGGCAGTTCTTCAAACCTCCTGTTAGTGGCACTTTCACACATCACAGTCAGAGGTGATTGAAGAGAGCACTCATCTTGGTAGGCAGCTGGCGAGTGCATCAGGCCTTGGTATGGTCACAAAGTTCATGGTGCAGTGCAATAGTGGACAGATCTTTTCATGATCCTTCAACACTTCACTCAGGTGTTTCATTTCATCTGTTAGCTTTCCAATTTCTCTTTTCAGGGAGGTATTTTCTTGCTCAAGAGACTCATATTCCTGGAAGGAGGGGAAAGAAAAGAAAAAAAAACGACTTAGAGTCAAAACATTCCTTTCAGTGCTTCCACCTTGACTGCATTCACATAACTGTAGAAAAACTGTGTGCTTTCCTACTACAACTTACGAAGTGCTGAGGAAAGACAGGCACAGCCTGGGTGCTGGAACAGGGCAAGTGCTTTTCGACCTGTGTCTCAACCACACCGCGGTTCCTTTCACGGCCCTCAAGACCAGGAGGTGTCACTGGTCCTCAGGAGCCCCCCAGGAGCCCAGGGCAGCAGGCATGGATGGCTGTGTCCCCATGGTGGCCTCTTCCACCTGGGCTGCCTCTGCTGGGAAGGGCCAAAATGGACTCTGCACTGTGAGATCAGAGAAAATGAAAGCACTGACGGCCGAGAGGTGCTGGGAAAACCCAGTGCCTGGCACTGCTGGTGAGAGAAGGGCAGCCCCTGCCCGAGGGCAGTGCAGGGAAAAGCCATCTCTCATGGCTAGCACAATATGTCCAGTGCTCTCCTCCAGGCCTGCCAGAGCTTGTAGCCCCTGCTCAGAAGCCCAAGAACTCAGGAGGAGGGAAGCATCATGCCAGCTTGATGCCAGACTCATTTTGTTACCAGAAGGCCAGACCACTGCCTTGATTATCCCTGACCTGGCTGCTTTTGAGCTAAGGCTCCTCTGGCAATAAATAACTACTGTTAACTGCAGGAGAGTTTTGAGTTGCTCTGCAGCATACATGTGATGGACGCAAGGCTCCTGTGTCACATTTTTTGATGACTGTGTCTCAAGTGTCCCTGTTTCTAAGCCTTCTCATCCCAAAGAGAACAGAGCTAGAGTTTCAGAGAGCCAGCCCACTGAAAACCTGCAGATGTCTCACTGCTGGCCCAAGGCTCAACATCCACCCACTCAATCTCACCTCCCTGGGAAAGCTTCTGAGCAAACTTCAAAGCCTACACGTGCCTTAAAAGGCAGCAGGGAGAGCCTCTCATGCAACTTTCTTCTGGGCAGCCCGGCACTGCCTCTGCTCTCCTTTGCTGAAGAATTTCACGTTCCTTTCCCTCCCTCACACCCTTCCACCACTTCTCACAGAGTAAAACAGGCACAGTCCTCCTAACACAGTATTGGAGCCAAACTCCAGCCTGAGTATCTGACCCGGGCTGTCATTTTGTTCATCTCTTGTTGCCCCAAACCCCATGGTCCTGGGTTTTGGAATAAGTGTTACTGTCCCACAGCTCTGTCCCATTTTCAGGGGTGAGACTGTCACATTTTTCTTGCTAAGAACAAATGTCTTCAACCAGATCTGCCTACACCTGGCAAAACCTGTGTGCCTCAGAGTGAAGATTCCCAGCACGAGGAAGGTCCTCAGGTTCAGGAGGAACATCAGAGAGGCTGCAGGATGGCACAGGGCCCAAAAATGATTCCACAAAAGCCAGGCATTACCCCTTTTCAGAAGTACCCTGCACCTGGCTTTCTCAGGCGCTGACTCAGAGGAGATCTGGGAAAAACCAAGCCCAAAACTCCCCACATTGTCCCTCTTAGTCTCTGCTAACTGTTGGCAGATCCTTCCACAATGAGAAAGAAAAAAGCCTGTGAAGAACCTTCAGAGCTGAACAACTGACTCAGCCCCAAGGGCAATGTGCTGCAAAACTGACGCTCACCCCAAAAGCTGATTCGTGGCTACAAGAGCGCTGTTGTGTGAGGTAACATCCAAAACCAGAGAAAAGGGATCCCTGTTCTCCAGTGTTTGCACTGGGGACACAAGAAAACTATACCACACGGTGATATTAAGAGCTTTTGGAAGAATCAGTTACTTTCATTTTATTTGTTTTTAAACACCCACTGTTACTTTCCAAAGCATACGAGTATAACAGCTAGCCAAGCTCAGCTCTCACGCTTGCAGGTTCTCAAGTTTCTAAGAAGCCTTTTTTTCAACTGGGTATGTCTGGGGACCCTGTTGCTGAGTGGCAGTGCTGACACCACAGTTTTAGAACCGATTTAAGCCATCATTGCCACTGCATGGTCCCCTCCTTCTCCATCACCTTCTACCTCGTAAGACAGCAAGAATTCATCCACTGCCATAACAAACGTGACAAGCTTAACACTAATACAGAAGGTAATGGTTCTGGTTTAGCCCAAAGGAGCCCTGTGATCCCATTCTTTGGGTGGTCGCAGGAAGAGCAAAAGAGGGAGGATGATGCAAGGGTTGGACCACGTCTCTCTCTTCCTTGCAGTGTCACTGAAGGCAGAGCTGCACTGTCCGAGAGCAGCATCAGTGTCTGGGAGCTCCCAACCAGGCATCCTACAGCACGTCTTTCTGTGCCTCACACCCACGGCTCTCTGAGCAGGATTAGTGTGAAGACAGGCCCATGCCTGCTATAGAATTCCTTTTTATTGTAAAACCCCGTGCTTGGTACCCAAGCCGTGCCTGCAAAACACCAAGTACCCATTCACCTCGTGAAGTTTATCTGCTTTCTGAGTTTGCTTCTTCCGGCTCCTCTGGGCAGCAACTCGATTTTTCTCTCTCCTCCTTACTTTTCTGTCATCTTCTTCATGACTCTGGAAGACACCAGCCAGAAACACTTCGCTAGTTTACAAGGTGCACACAGAGATGCCCGAAGTCGGGTGTGTAACTTTCTGAGAACGAACACTTCCAATTTCACAGCGCTGACCCCCGGCCTCCCAGAGATCGCATGGTCCCCGCAAAGGGCAGCACATCCCTCTGCCCCACCGCACAGGCTGACCCGAGGCGGAGGGGTGGATGCCGGCAGGCTGCCCGGGACGTGCCGCGGAGCCCCGCGGGCAGTGGCACTACCGCTGATGGGAGAAACTGGGTACCCGAGCGGGGACCGCCGCTCCCGCTCTGCCCGGCGGGCTGCACTTTACACCTGCCTCGCCCCAGCGCGGCCGACGGGGCGGAGGAGCGAGCAGCGGGGAGGAAAGCCCTGCTTCCTTCCCGGCTGCCTGCGGCTGGGGAAAAGCCGCTGACCGCGCCGTGCCCCGGCAGCTTTGCGCGCACCGCCGGCGGCTTGCTCTGTCTCCCACCTGGAAGAGCCGGCACGGCGGCCGCCTCCCAGGAAAAGAAGGGCCGATGCCCAGGGGCAGCGTGCACCCCCGACGCGGGGTGCCCGGCGTGACTCGGCCCCTGTGCCCGCCCGGCCGCGGCGCCGACCCCCGCCCGGTCCCTACCTGCTGGCCGCCCTGGGCCGCCGCACCCCGGGGCANNNNCCCGGGGCGGAGCCGCCGCCCACATGGCCGTCACATGGCGCCCGCCGGCACCGCGCCCGGGCAGCGCCGGCCCGGGACCACCCGGCCCCACCGTCCCGCACCGCTTCCCCGCGCTGCCCGCCCCTCGGGACCGCCGGCTCTCGTCAGCTGCCGGGAGCCGGGGGAAAGTCCGGGTCACGGCGCTGCCGGGCAGGAGCTGCCTGAAAATCCCCCCGGAGAGCCCCAGCCCCGGGGGCCGGCTGAGCTCGACGCCCCTCCGGGAGGCCCGAGTCGCTCTTTCGCCTACAGAAACAAACTCCCCGCAGTTTCTCTCCTCCCCAGGCTACCCCCGGGAGCCGGCCGCGGCCCCGTGAGTCTTCCGCCGCTCACCTCCGGCCGCTCCTGCCCGCCGCGCTCCTGTGACATCGGCTCTCTGAAGCGGCGGCAGCTCCACACAGGGGACAGCCAGCCCAGGCCGGGGTCATGGGTGTGAGGACATGGCATCCGTGCTGGGATAAAGCGATTTTCACTTTCGCTACTCACCCTGTTCCTTTAAATAATAAGGAAATGCGACAGACTTCTTGTAAAGGCAAAGCCAGACAAAGACTGCTGGAAATACAGTTGCTGCAGACACAAATCTTTCTGTTCCACTGTTCTGTCGAGAGTATTTTAACAGACTGAACACTGTTTCTTTTACCTCTCGGAACACCTTCCTTGCATTTTAATTGCACTGTTACCTTGGTCTTATGCTCTGAAAGGGGGTGTTTTGCACTGACAGCTACTTCAGTACTCTTGCTCTATTGCAGAAGGATTTGTAACTCGTGTACCCACCCTCCTGGCTGCGCTCAACACACAGAGGCGAACACACGACCATGCGAGGAGGGTATGTGACCCCCAAACTGCAGGGCAGTTGGTCATAAAGCCCCAGGTATCTCAATAAATCAGATACTTCCCTATTTTGCTGGTTTCCTCAGCTGCTTGAGTCATCCAGTTCAGATGAAGTTAAATAGTTGGCAAGCTGAGTAAATATAGACTATCCTTCCAGGAAGATCTGGCTAACAGTTCATGCTAAGGGTGAGAGAACCATGTTCCCTGGGAGTCTAAGACTCAAACCCAAGTCTGTGCTCTGCCACAGGTTTCCTGCTAGGCTCTGGGACGATGACCAAAAGACTTGAGCATGACTTCCTTGGTTTGACGAGCTTCTTCCCAGCCGTTTCACCCCAAAGAAGCTTGTGTCTCCACTCTTCAGGTTATCCATGCATTTATTTGCTTTTGCACTTTTCAAAGAGCTTCTCCAACCCTGGAAGATCGAGTCTCTGAGTCTTCCCACCCTAACAGCCATGGGGGTCACAACTGGCAAGTGCACCTTTGCCAATATACCCTGACCTAACCTGCATCCCCAGACTATGCTGGGTCTCCCAAGCAACTCACAGGGCATTCCCTGGTTCCTTCAAAAGCAGTCTCGCTTCTTTCTCCCTTTGTCATTGAATGTCCCAAGAGCAGGATGCTCACCAAGGGCTGCTCATGGAGGCAGCAGGAGGTGTGGGTTCAGTGCCATTCCCCAGATGAGGGGATCCAAACCAGCAGCTCCTGTAAAGCAGCCCTGGCCACCAGGCAGAGAGTTGTTAGATGGTGAACAGCTCTCAATTGCTCCTTTGAAACAGCCTACTCTTGCATTAACTACAGCTCACGAAGTTAAAGGAAAGCAGTAGTGGTGTGGGCACCAGCAGGAAATTAGTTGGGACCTGTGCTTAAAAAGAGAGCACTGGGCTTTTGCTGCCTTTGTAGCTTAAGCCCAGTTGAAATAAACAGGACTAGAAGCCAGGATTTTCACAAGCTCAGGGAACAGGTGTATTTCCTTGCAATAAACCCTATGAACCATGTGGATAAAACACCTCAACAGCCCTCCAGAGTGATCTGTGGGAAAGAAAGTCCCCTTCCATAGAGGGACTTTGAACTCCATGCTCCAGGAGCAATGCTGCTGCAAATGGCACCTGCAAAAGCTACCTGACAGCATCAAAGCATATGCAGCTCACCAAGAATTTATTAGTCCTGAATAAATATGTACTTCACTGAATAATTCCCAACAGCTGCACAATAAGATTTCCAGGATAACACAAGCATGGGACAAGTCAGGGGACAGTCCCCTTGAGCCTGAATAGTTTCTTATTCAGAATAAATGACAAAGGAAATGACAAGTCAAAATTTGCTTGTGGGAACAAGTTTCTACTTAGTATTAAAGCTATCTCTGGTACATCTGTAGAAATGCCTACACAGTAATTCCAGGTAGTGCAGCAGTAAAGGCAGAGCGTTTCTGTGCAGGAGAAAAAACCAGCCCAGAAAGCAGCCTAGTCAGCTGAGCTTACATTTTATAATGGCAGTTTTTCAGTGATTTTTGTCTGCACTGAAGCAGCCTACACACATGCAGACTGGAGCCTCTGATCCCGGCTTAGCACAGCACAGCTCTTCTGGAGAATGGCACGTGTCAGAACTGGGTCTCAGGGCGCTCAGGCCTCCTAACAGATGTCAGGGTCCATGTGAAGATTTCTGGAAGAGGAGCTTCCTCTTTACGGTTTGTTATCCCCTTTGTTCAGAAACTACACACAGCAAAAGCATGCGTGGATGCTGCTCCAATTTGCAAGTTTTTCTTGGCTGGGGATGGCCCAGCCTCATGAGCAATAAGCACATTGCAGACAGTACACACTAACAAACAGTGAGATGTTCCATCTCGCCCCTGGAAGCCAAGAAATTCAAACTCAGTTTGCAAATGAACCCAAGCATCCATCACCGTTGAGCTTACAAAATTCAAAGGCTATATAAAGAAAAACTACCAGACATTTCTTGATGCAATACCAATTCGCCCCAAGTTAAAAATAAGAAGTTTGGCTGTTGTGACATTTCAGTAGAAGCCTGATTAGACATGTCTTGCACAACACTGCCAATTCCTATGAAAAGTTAACTGAAGGACAAAAGGCTACTAGAACGGGGGAAAATGAAGTGTTTTCTATACTTCTGCCAGTGGGAAGAACACCTAGCTGCAGGTATCGCTGGCTGTAGAATTTTTTAATAACCATTTCAAAAACTGCTGAACATTCCCATGTTGAGTTTAGCTCATTCATAGGACTTGCATTTAAAGGGAGGTTCTCTGACACCTTCCAGTGCTCCTTGGCCAAAAGTAGCCATCAGAGATTTTTAAATTCCTAGTTTATATGCTGCACTTGGAATCCTGATTCCTTTATCTTTTTCTTTACACAATGCATTTGGCCAGCATTTCCAGATGCATTTTTCTTTTTCCACCCAGTTGCAGCTGAAACATGGGCCATAGAACAAAGACTGACTGCTCCATCTCAGGGCATCCATTCTCATTTACTTGAAATCCTGTGCAGGCCAACTATCCCTCAGTCTCTACTTAGAAACATGGACTGTAGTGTGAACATATTAATTTATTTATTAAGTCTTAAATCACAGTGCTTGCCCTTCTTATTTCTTAATGCCATTTGTCCTACCCCAGCCATTTTTTAAGGGACTTCTTCAAAGAGGTACCTATTCCTAGCTATTTTCTGTACTTGCCTATCATTTGCAGAGAAGAGCAGAGAATCTTCCTATTAACAGAGGAAATGGCCAAATACTGCAATAGTTGCCATGCAAGATCTTGCAGGCCTCACCTTAGCCCAGCAACGCCCAGGATCCGTGTGAAGAAAGCCGTAGCGGGGATTTTCAACACCGCAGAGAGCACGGGCACTCAAAATAGCAAGTGGCTGTGTGAGAAGCCTTCTGAGCCACACGTTCCACAGCTCTGCAGCTCCAGTCCCTCGCACATCCTGTCCTCTCTTACACGAGAAGCTTTGTAGCCCCGAGATTATTAACAGTTGTGAGTTCAAAGGCAGTAAATGGAACTACTTCAGTTACTCAAGCCAGAATTTAACACAGATGTCCTCTGAAGTATGCTCACTGCTCGGCCACCATCTATTCCAGGATTAGAACTGACTAAATTATCTGAAGCTTTGATCTTCCTTAATCAATTTAATTTACTTCATATAAAAACACACATTTGTATATACAAGGACAGGAAAAGTATTTACATATGATTACATATACAAGTCTCGGTACAGATGCTCACTTTTACAAAATAAACGATGCTAAAATCTGTTTTCTTGAGAATTTTCAGTCTCTTAGACATTAGGTTGGACCTGTCTTCTTAGCACAAAACATGTCATTAATAAAGCTTCTAAAAACCCCCTCCATCTACTGTGTGAGAAACACGTTACATACTAGATATGAGTATTTACTGCAGGCACGTGCAACCATAAACTAGAAAAAGATATAAATGGCTAAGGCACAATGCTCAGTTTAGTACTACTGTGCAATCTTCTAGGTACTAATGAGTGAAGAAAACAAAAGTAAGCTAGCTCCGGTGAATACTATTTACTGGTAGCCTGTACTGATCTTTAAAGTTTAGTCAAAAAACACAAATGCAAACACAACCCAAGTCAAGATCCTGTCATGTGTAGAAATATTGTCCAGGAAAACCCCAGGCTGCACAATTGGATTACATGAAATGAAATATTGGACCCTAAAATGCTGATGGTTGAATTCCTGTTCGAAAGCGCACACTGCAAGTAAATATGTACAATTACTAAAAATCTAAATTTCAACAAAAATTACTGTAAATAAGCCTAGATGATCTACATTCAGGAAAGGTAGAATAGCAGGGAGTAATGTCACATCTGTGCACAGACTTTCTTAAAACTCCAACATCACATCAAATCTGGTGATTTCAATATGCTGCAGTGTCAATTCATTAAAATAAATGCCACCTGCTTCAGTAATTAATGAAGGTGCATTAAGAGAGCTAGAAATTCTCCAGCCTCTTTAGAGACATGCTGAATGTAAATGAGCAATTAGTGGTTTCCTAAAAGATTGCCCACATATATAAGCACACGAGCTCTGAGAAGCATAAGGACTCAAGCTAAAAACTGCAATTAAGAGCAGAAAATTAGTTAAATGGCAAATACACTCGCCAGATATTGGATGCTACTGGTACTTGTAGGCTTTCAGATACCATCAGCATGACAGTAAAAGTAGAAATATTTAAAAGGATCAAAGACAAATTAAGGAAGCTCCCATGTATAGCACTGAGGAGAGATGAGTTCCAAGAAAAAAGATGAAACACATGGAACAAAAGTACAACTGAAATCCCAATGTGAAAACACAAAATGAGAAATTCATGTGCTGAGAGTGATCTTCCTCCGCCTCAGTGGGTAGCGCCTTCTCTCAGGGGAACGTACAGCTTTTCTTCTTTTTAGCAAAACATAAGGATTTTTACTGGAAACAGTTCCTGTTGGTGTGACTTCTCCTGGTGGTACTAAATTTTGGACATTGTTTTCCTCCTTTGCCTTGCAACCAGAGAAGACTTCTTGCCGCAGCTTGCAGAGTTCCAAGGTTGGTTGCAAAGTCAATGCTTGGGAAAAACCTTCTGCTTTTTCTATGAGTGCTGGAATAGACTGCAAATACAAACCCAAGTATCTCAAGTTACATGGAAAAAGCAATGCTTACAAGGCATGCAATATGCTAATGAGATTCTGACAGGCACAAAAGCTTCCATGTCTGCAGAGATGATGCTCAGCACTGCGGGTGAGGGCTGGGAATGCAGAGCTACCACCCCAATAGTGAGGTGTCTGCACTCAGTACCCATGCAAAGAGTATGTCAAGATAAAGTGTTCCCTCATGAGACCTCTAAGCTGAGAAAGTATCACAGGAATACCACACCTGATGCCTAAGCAGGTACTGAAGTAACAAATGTCATACTCCAGATGTAGTTGTAAAGATGTTGTATTTTTCAGATGCTGCAGGTTCCAAAATCTCAGTAAAAGTATTTGCTACAGCCAAAGGGTAATCTTCCTTACTACCATGTGATGGGGAATGCTTTACCTGCTTCAAACATATACACACAGGCTTTTTTCTACCAAACTGTAAGGAAGAAAAAAGCCTGTTTTGTGACATCTTACCAGATCACAGAGATAAAAACATTCTCTTGGAGCAAAACGAGGTCTCACCTGCATCGCTTTGCTGATCTGTTTGGATGCCACTTCTGTCGCCTGCTTCAGTTCTGTGATGTAAGCATCTACAAACAAACACAGAGCCCAAATCAGCTTCTGAAACATAACTCTTTCCCTCAGTATTCACCACCAGAAATCGGACAGAAAATCAGTGAGGTCCCTGTATAAAACCTAAACCTGCAGCATATCCCTTTCCCTGTAACACTAAGGATAAGAGCTGCCATGGTTTATCTTACTAGTGTTATTCTTTATCACTCAAATTGCAGTAGATGCTAGCAGTCTCAACTACAGAAAGCCCCAAAGTTCTTACCTAGAAAACACAAAGCCAGTATTTGACATAGAAGAACAGTTGTAAAGTAAAAAACAGAATTACAAAAACACAAACAAAACAAAATTACAGAAAAATATTTGTTTTAAAAACTTCTAAGCTCATATTACAATTGATAACCACACAGAAAAGAGAGAATAGACACCACTGTGGGGAACATGAGATGAAGAAAACCCATTTTAAGGAGGGCAAATAAATCATTCTATGTCTCCAACAGGTTGGCTTTTACAATAAAGGCTACTTTTCTTTTCTTCTGGCTTAACTTACCAAGCATTAACACCAAAAAGAACCAAGCATAAATAAATGAACTGCATTCATTCTGCTGTGCTAATAGGGAAAGAGAAAAAGTTCATGTTTCAGGAACACTGAAACAGGCAGCAGGCACAGAACACCAGGGGGAACACAGCATCTATTCAATGTGGTAGCAACATGATAAAATCATCAATACTTTAATTCTGTACTCAAGGGTTGAACTCTACGCTGTTATGAAACTGTTTTGCATGTTCTCCACCATCCACAAAACTTAAAATCAGCAGACTAGCATGCTTCTGGGAAGTAAGGAGCCTCACATCCACTACTATTAGTTTTCTGTAGGATTTCACCAGTGTCTGCTGTAGGACACAGTGTCAGGTGCACACACCCCTAAACCCTGTCAGGTTTCTGACACAGCGTTCTGTTTTGAAGTCAATCTTATTAGTGCTGCTGGAGGTAATTGAAGTCAGTCACTGCATTCTAGCTCAGGGTTACAGTGATTCCCTACTGAAACATGGTAACCACCAAGGGATGGAAACCGTCCATGTGTCCAATGTGCTGGTCAGAGCTGGTTTAGGAACACATGATCCCTATATGAACATGGACACTAAAATGCACTATCATTCAGTTGGAAGAATGAACAGTCCAGCAGCAGCCTCTTCAAACACAACACAGAGCCCTATGGAAGGGCACTCTAAAAGAAGGATATGTCCATAATGAAGCATTCTTACAGTAGAGCATTGGCGTGACAAGACTGGTGACCTTATGAAATGGCAAGGAAAGAGTTAAATAAAAGTAGAAATAATTATTTGGATTATTATACAGAAAGATTGACACACAATTAAATGAAATTTGCCTGCAGGAGTTCAGCTTGACATAGATGGCATTATATTCCTCAGTGTTCAAGGCTTTTCAAAACATAGGGAAATGAAACAAGGAAATGAAAGGTATTGAGTAATCTAAACATTTTTGGTTTCTGGCCACTGTACTTGCTAAACTGGGATACATAAACTTCCCAAAGACTAAATAATACTAAAATTCTGCACAAACTCCACGGTATCTTTGCTACAACTTTGCTGTTACCAAATCCAAAACCACAAAACCCTAGTGCAAGCTGCTACTAACTTGCAAGTAGTTGACTGACATCAGAAAAGCCTGGATTTGGACTCTAGAAACCAAAAGGAACCCAGATATGAAGTGACACACTGTACCGCTCCTACTGGCTGCTTTGCTGGCACTGCTGGAAGCCATGTCTCCCACTTACAAAGAGGAAATGATGCTTAGAATGAAGTCATAACAGCAAGGTGAGAACTGGAAGATTCAGCTCAGCTCCTCAAACTCTGAGCACCACTGTTTGTTACACCAGCTTTACATCATGTGTAGTAATTCATGGTGAGTGTTCTCACTTTTCCAATTAGAACTGCACTGCTAAAATCTGTCATTTTTCAATACTTTAAAACAGGCAACACAAAACTTCCCATTTCTCAAGGCCAGTCTCAAGAAAGCACATCCCAATCACCCACAGCAAAATCCACCACCTTGATCCCGGGAGTCTGTAGAAGGCATTGTTCCAAAGCATGCAGCAAACTTACAATGTTGTTTGCAGCTCTGTTCCTTCATCAACCCTAACAAGTGGCACGGGCAGGATTAAATCTGCATCCTACTTGGCAAATTAGGAGAGTCAACACTGCCATCACTGAGTCCTACACAAAAGCCTTCGATTCCCTGAAGGAACTGATTAGGAAGAGAGGTTGAAGCATTTCTAGTACTCATGTAAAAGGAACACAAGAACAAAGTGTGTTCTTGTCAGTGATGCATCCAGTTCCCCATCTGGCCTTCATTCCAGTGGTGAAGGAAAGAAGTAAGGAAGCCTTCTGGGGGTAGCTGTGTGACAATTTGTCCCCAATACACACATGGAGTGGGCAGCTTTTGCCTTTAAGTACAGTGCCTAACCGCAGGCAGCACTCAGAACAAGAGAAATGGGCACAGCAAAAATCAGGCAGCAATACATTCACTTATGACAAACTTCTAGCTTTTTAGTCAATTATTTAGACAGCCAATTTTAAACAAGCTTTAAAGAAAGGTAACTTCTTAAACATGTACAGCTAGCTAGTAAGTGAACCAGTGTTTCCTCAGTATAGCTGCTCTCCCACAAAATCTTTACCTTGAGATGGCTGAGGTCTTATCTCCGCTGGTTTTACCACAGGCTGGTAGAGCTTCTGCATATTAAAAAAAAAAAACAAAACTGTGAAATACCCTCTTGGTTTAACAGATATCTAATATACATATAGCAGCCAGAACAATGGAGATGGTGGTGGAATTATTTAGATCAGGAATGTATCAGAGGTACAGTTTACAGATACTTAGTTACTGAAAATAGTATTCTGGTTAACACAGTTACACTCACTGTAAACACATCTCCAGAACCTGCTTTAGTTTGCAGAATTCTAATCATTAAAGCAAGAGAACTGACATCCAGGCATTTTGGAAGAAGCACTGCCACCTGCTGCACAACTGAAGAAAAAGAGCTGGTCTAGCTTCTCAAGAGCCATTCACAGAACCAGTATTCTTTCACAGAGCCAAAAACTCCAACATTAAGACAAAAAGCTAAGGAAAAGTACTTAAATGACTACACTCTAGCCCTGCAATTACTTATATAGAACTAAGAACACTCAGCTTCACAAACTCTGAGTCTTGTGACCTCACATCAGCTAACAGACTTGAAGTAAACTAATAATAAATGAATACAACCCATACTTAGTTATATTACTGGAGGAATCAGAAGCAACTAACAGGGAAGAAGGAAACAAAGAAAAGCCATGGGAACGTAAGTTACATAATTGCAAGTTAAATGTTCTCCACTTCAGGAGCTGTCCCCCAACCTTCTCCAAGCAAAAGCAAGTAGGCGAAAGCTAATTATTGCTCACTGTAGTTTTGCCAGAGGAATTTTTCACAGTTCACACAACTTCTTAGCAAGCTTGCAGGAACAGCTCCAAACAGAAGAACAAACATGGCTTGCATTAGCCTCAAACTCTACAGAACATACTGACTGAAAACCCACAGGATGATCTCTTGCTTTGCCAGTTAGAGGGAGATCACCACTATAAATGAGTGGTTCTCACCAGATAAATCATATCTTCGTGGCTGCTCTTTATGCCCCACAGGATTATATATGGTCATGAAAGAACACAAGAAATCCTCAACCAAAAGCAGAGAAACCACTGGTACCTTTGCAGAAGTAGCTGAGAGATGAAAAAAAAAGACCGCTTACAGAGATAAACTAAGCTTTCCATATTTCTTATATGTATTTCTACATATTCTTACAGGGATAAACTAAACTTTTGCAGACAATTTTCACTAATCATATAGTTGTGGTGGTGTAAACTTTGAAGAGATCAGCAAGAGAAAAAAAGTGGTATGAGAGGCATTTTAAATAACTAATGCACCGTGGGACTTGGGTAGCAGAGAGATTAAAAGGTTTTATTCAATCTTGGTGTTATGCAATAGTGTATTTTATTTTAGTTGATTTTGTTTATGTACTTGATATATTGACAAAACAGAGCGATCACAAAAGGCAATATACATTAGAAAAAATCTCAGGTGTAAGACAAATGTGTATCCATGCACTTTTCCTTACTGTAAATCGTCCCTGCCTGGCTAACCTAGAGAGTTAACATTTGTCAGTTTTATTCCTCAGAAATGCAATGCAGGCTCTTACACAACTTTCTAAAAAAAATCTCTGTCTTCTTTAGTATAGAAGAGCTGAAGTTGGAAAGGACCAATAGACACCCTCCTGAAAGCTGGGCCAAATAGTGCAGGTTGCTCAGAGCCTCATCCAGTCAATTTTTGAGCATCTCCATGAACCTCTCCGCAGTTTCACTGGGCAACTTGTGCCAGTGGTTGACTCCGCCTCAGCCTCTTATTTTTTGCCAAAGGAATCCTAATTAATCAGGAGCTAAGCAAAAGGGAGGCCTAACACAACTTCAGGGAAGAAACCTAGCAGCCAAAGACATGGCTGGGTTGTTTAATGCCAGTAATTACTTTAAACCGTGTGTCAAAAATCCCACAGAATTTACTCTGCTGATTCATTAATCCACACTGCCTTGCTTTTTCATGCTTTACAAAAAGCACTTACTCAATGTAGTTATTAGCTCCAAAAAAGTGCTTAGGAAGCCACTGACGTGTTTTTTAAACAGTCACACAGGGCACGTGATACTGTGTCTCTGTATGTAGTGTAGCAGTTAGCAACTCAACCAGCCCTTGGGCAAGGACTTCAGGAACTCGGATGTGGCAAGATAAATAGGTGCTTACTGGTTTGTAAATCCTCAGTCACTAGGTTGAAGCAATCTGTTCCAGTTTCTTTTTGCCACAGACCCAGTTCAGACACAGTCAAAACACTCTCTAGCAACCCTTAGTTTACCACAGTATCAGTTAATGAAAAAAAGCAATTTCATTTTATGATAAAGAATCAAAAGCAACTATGGGAATGAGCTCAAAGATCAACACTGGATGACTGATTCCTTAATGCAAAGGTTTTCTGAAAGTCTTAGGTTACTCACCAACATCTCTTGTTCTGCTTTCATGGTTTGGATAGCATGCACCAGGATCTTCTTAGGCCACTGTTTACGCCTAGTTGCTGTCTCTACTATTAACTCATCAAATTGATCCTCCAGAATTTTAATGTTGGAATCTGAAAGTGACAAACACACACAGCTACCGTGGAATTCTCAGACCTGTTTTTTTTTTTTAAGACAAACTCAGCACGAAAAAGAAGCTTTAGATCTCAAATCAGAAAATCATGCATGATTATCAACATAAGAGATAAATGTATGTCTTGAATCTCCTTGCTAAGGCTGTATAGAAACTGGAGCATAACTTGATGTTGGCCAGTTATTTGGAAGTAAATGATCTGGGGGGGAGGGAGGCAGAGAACCATCCAGGCTAAAAAATTAAAAATTTATTTCCCCATGAACTCTGAATCCGTGAACAAAGCCATACAAAGCAATGGCTGTCTTTGGAAGGAACGTATTTTTCAACTGAAGCAAAGCAATGCAAAATGCAGCAGAAAGAAAGTCTTATCTTTGTGATTTACAAGCACTAAACAAACTCCAACTGTACAAACAGTAATTGGAAGCCTAACTGATTTTTATACCACACAGTGCACAAATATGCAGTTTTACATTTAAAAACATTTAAATTCACTGCTCCTGCTAATGTGTTGAGTACAACTTGCAAGCCATGCAATGTTTTGAATCTAGTGGTAAAGAATGGATTTTGAGCATCCTCTCTGGGTCACTCCCTGCAGAACCAAGTGATTGCAAAACTCAGAAAGGCAAAATCAAGGTTCTAAAAGTTTGTGAGTTTGTTTTGGTTGTTTGTTTTAAGACCACCATGAAACCATTTAAATATAAACAAGAAAGACTTAAGCCACTGGTCAACATAAACATGAAAGGCACAAAATACCAGATCTCTTGGTGACTCAAACTGGATCAGAGACAGGCACAAGTAAATCTATATCAAATTTAAAAGGACAATACAGTCCTTACACCTGCTTTATGCCAGCTGCAGGCAGATGACAGCATCTCAGTTTAGCATTTTGCATCAGTGCATTTTTGACCTTGTGGTCAAAGTAGCTGGAGTTTTATCACTCTAGAACAACTGTAGAAACTTCACAGAATCAGAGGCTAGTCTGGGTTGGAAGGGGCCTTTAAAGGTGATCAAGTCCAAACGTCCCCACAATGAGCAGGTTCATCTTCAACTAGATCACACTGCTCAGAGCCCACGTTTGCTCAGAGCTTCCTGACCAAAAAACAGTTCAGGGTTTCCAGTTCAACAGCTCCTTAGTTAGCTCAGTGTATCTGTATTTTCAGCTCCGTGTAAACTGTAAAAAGCACCAAGCTGCAGGCAGAGCACCTAATGCCAACACAGGTGAGTGAATGAATCTCATTGAAATTTTCTTTGGATACCTGACTACCAAGAATCTCCACTACTATTATTCAAAAGACAGTAGTTATAAATACGTTGTTTCTATTACCTACATTTGTATAACAATAATTTTCAACGCTTAATCTGCATATTAAATAGCAGGAAAGGCAATCTCCTAAGGTCTTTTGATACAAGAGATCTTGGTCACTATCCCCAAAATGCAGGCTGGAGAGGCCCTCCAGAGCCTCCTGCTCACAGCAGGGTTAACGCCCATTCCAAAACTGGTTGCTCACAACACTTTTGTCCAGATGTTTTTTGGAAGCCTCCAGTGCCGGAGACAAGCTCTCTGGGCAGGCTTTTCCAATGCTCTGTTACCCTAAGAATGAGTTCTTACCTCCTTACATCAAGTCAGAACCTTCCCTTTCAGTCGGCCCCCTTTTACCTCTGGGCAAAACCAAACCAAACCAAAACGAACCCACCCCGGCAGGAAACGAATGGAAACCGACGCCTACCGCTCTGCAGCCGGGAGTCATCCGAGGCCTCCTCCCAGGGCTGCCCGTTAATGGTGACGTTCTCCCGCACCGCTGTCTCGAAGTTCTGCAAGGCACGGGACAGGCTGAGAACCCATCCATCTATTCATCCGTCCATCCATCCATCCATCCCATCCATCCCTCCCGCGGGAAGGGCCCCTCCCGCCTCACCGCCCTGCCCGGGGGCCACCCCAGGGCACGCCGCCCCCTCACCCCGGGTGCCCAGCGCTGCCAGCGGGGCCCGCTGGGCCCTGTGCCGGCACAGGACGCTCCCGCTCCCCGCTCACCCAGAGCGCGTCTGCCTCGGCGGCGGCCCCGCCGGGCTGTCCCTGCGCCAAGGCCCGCACGAAGGGCGCGCACNTGGCCGCGCCCTGCTTCCAGCCGGTGAGGCGCGGCGGGCAGGGGGGAAGGTCCCGGCCGCGGCCCCGGCGCTGAGGCGGTGCGTGTCTCTTGCAGGACGTGGCGGCCGTGGTGCGGGCGGCGGAGCAGGTGAGGCGGGGCCGGCCCGAGGGGACCCTCTCCCCGCGCCCCCGCGGCCCCGCCGGTCTCAGCGGGCCGGGGGTCTCTGTGTGCCGCAGGCGGCCGTGTCGGCGCTGGTGGTGGTGTCGGAGCAGGCGGGCGAGTTCCGGAGCGTCGTGGAGCTGTCGGAGAGGTGCGAGGCCGGCGGGGATCCTGGCGTCCACCCGTGTCCTGGGCGCGGGACCGCGCATTGGGGATGGACGGGGGATTTCGCTGCCCTCCTCAGTCAGGCCGGCCCACCTTGTCCTTAAAACCAGGGTTCTCTGTGCTCTCTTGGCGTTAAACTTGGTTTCTCTGTGGTCTTTCACACTCGCACTATCTATTCCATGCCTAGATTCCCAGGGTTTGTGTTGCCATGCCTGGGAGTTCACCCCGTTCAAGAGGTTTCTCCAGAGGAGCAGCGCAGTGTTACTTTGAAGGTAAAGCACGGCCTCTAAGATACTGCTGGGACTTTTCAGGACAGTCGACAGGATGCTCCGGTCTGCCTGATTTACCTTCAGGTCTGCCCAGTGGTTTCTCTGCGCTCTGTAATGCAGGAGACCCAGCGGACCAAATCCCAGGATCTCCCAGCACATTCATTTGTCCGTGTTAGTCCTTAACGCCGAATTGTTCACTGGAGTCATCTGGCCGTATTACTGCAGTGAAACGGTTTTAAAAATCCCAAGCGTGCTTTGCTTACAGCAAACAGCATGTGGAGATGTTCCTTTGTTAACATGGGAACTGGAAGGCAACTGTTTGTGGCCTTATCCCGAAAATCTCAGGGAGCTGTCTGCAGACACTTAAGGTTACCAAGCTATTTATGGGCCTTGTTTTAATTACCTGTGCTGCTACTGTGAAAAGTTTGCTTAGAAGTAGGATTATTTAGAATAAGGGAGATATATATATACACACATATATATGTATTTATAGGTAATGAAAGGGTTATTAAATATAGAAGGTAAATCCTTCAGGTTTCTAAAATCTGACTGCACAGCTCACAGTAATGGCAGCTTCTAAAGCACAGAATTTCAGAACAATGAAGGAAACTCTCACTTAATCATAATGCTGGGTTAGTAACCCTTCCTCTTTTAAGGGCAGTGAGAATTGCATCTTTTATTCTTGCAGGATCTGGATGCTGCGCTGCCTCTTATAGAACTTTACAAAGACAAATTGGTGGGGATTGGAGAAGTGAGTGGAATTCCATAACTTGTTTAAATCTCTACAGCAGCAGCTGTCACTGGAATTACAAAAACTGAGTCATGCTTGTTTTTTCTTTATGTGATAAGAATTGCTATCAGCCTGAACAAGCACTAAGTCTGATTGGTAGTTCTCTTAGTGTGCTTTCCTTTATAGATTTGCCTGATTCCTTCTTTTCCTTTGTTATCATTATTAGATGGAATTTATGGTGGTGGAGTTGTAGGAAGATTACATGCTTACGCTATCTCGTTTTATACCCAAAGGCAGATCCTTCCTGCCTTCTTCTCTGACAAAGTTAGGCTAAGCTGTGATTTCAGTACACCACACTGTCTTGTACAGTCCTTTCTTTAATCCTTTGTCTGTCTCTATCCATCTGTTGTCTCCTGTCTTACATTTGTTTATAAATGAATTGAGGCTTTAGGATGGAGTCTGCCTCTGTTTGTGTGTTGGTACCAGAGGGACTCACATCTGGTTCTGCACTGGCTGCAGAAAAAGCAGGTTTTGGCACAGCTTTGTAGCTAAATTTGCCATGTTGTACTGTATATGAAGGACTTTCCTTTGTGTAACTGCGAATGGGACTGTTTTGACAAACTTCTAATTTTGCCTGAACATGTTTAGATCAAAAAAGTATAGAATTAGTGGGTAATTTTTGCTAGAGATTGGACTAAAGCTATGGATTCAGGTCAGAAATTTTACTTACACTGGAGATCCATATTTGAGACTTAATCTGACATAATATTCAATGGACTGTAAACCCCCAGAAAACCAGTTACAGACTAAAATGTTGAATACCCTTGTTAGTAGCTGTCTGCCCACAAATGCTTTCATAGTTGAAAAGCCTGTGGTTGAGAATGGATTCTTTTTTTGAGATAAGCTGCAGCTGAGCTAATTTTAATTGCAGCCTCTAGTATACATATTTTGAAATGCCTTGCAGTTTTGAAGCATTTTGTGCCTTTTTGTGTCTAATTATTGTTTTGTTAAGTGCTAGGTCTGTAAACTTTGTCCCTTCTCTTCTTGTACTGTAGGTTGGACTAGATTTCACTCCCAGATTTGCCAGCACCGATGAACAGAAGGAAGGACAAAGACAGGTTTTGATCAAGCAGATTGAGCTGGCAAGAAGACTGGATTTGCCTTTGTAGGTTTTGTTTATACCAGAAGGAGAATTTGCCAGATCTCAGTAACATGTCGAAATACTTCCCAGGATTTATGGTTACTAAGTGCCCACAGAACTTTTCTTAGATGGATTAAACTGGCATTAGTGTCCTGTCAGTTTCCAGTCTGAGATTAATTATGGAATTTTCCTTATGTTTGCACTTCTGTACAGTCATCTTATGTGTCCATGCTGTGTTATAGCTATATCTTCACTGTAGCTGAAATGATTCATATATATTTCTCTGGGTTTTTTTCTTGATAAAAGGTGTAAACAAATTCATTATTTTCATCCCAAGATACTACTAGTTTGTTTCTGTTTGCAAAAAAAAAGGAGATACTTGGCTACATTTCCTAATGCTAGGCCTCTCCTTGCTCTACAGAAATGTTCATTCCCGCTCAGCTGGAAGACCAACCATTAATCTCTTGAAGGAAGAAGGTATGCTTTTAATGCATTTCCTCTGCCATGGCTTTTGCCAACAGGATTTCTCCAGTTGTGCCATGTCCTCACATCAGTTCGTGTGTGTTAAATTTGGGAGCAGCAGTGCAGAGGTTCTGTGTTCATTCTGTGTGGGACCAAGGTCCATAGGAAGCTGGCATGGCAGCCGTGCTGTAACTGTGCTGATGATGTAGTTTGCTTTGTTTCTCCAAGGTGCTACCAAGGTGTTGCTCCATGCCTTTGATGGGAAGCCCTCTGTAGCCATGGAAGGGGTGAAAGCTGGGTACTTCTTCTCCATTCCTCCTTCCATTATAAGGAGTGAACAGGTAACATTGTGTCCCGGTTCCGGCTGGGGTCTGCTCCTTCTCCGTGCATTGCACATTTTTACTTTGGCTGAATTTCTACCTGGGGCTTTTGCCTGAGCTGGAGTTCAGGGGGAAATTCTGGCTAGAACAGCTCAGCTATTCCTGAGAAACAAGGGGGATTTCTCATTTTATTCACTCATGGTGAACTTTTCTTTGGAAGATTCTGTCACTGTATTATTTTACAGTAAGGACATGACATGTACAGGAGGAGTAGTTGCTGTGATAGGATAGGTTTCTGTGATAAGCTCAGGAAATGTAACAGAGGAAAAAGTTTGATTTCAAAGTGGAGGGAACATGAGGGGTGGTTATAAATGGGAATAAGGTTAGGAACTTAGGAGGAAGGAAAGCAAACTGGGGTTGAGAGGTAAAAGCAGAGGTGAGGAAAACATACACAAATATACGCACAGAAAACAGCAAATTAAAATTGTATTGGCAACTCTAAACATTGGGTGTTTTGTGCAATATAACTGCATGTTTTAATAAATAACAATGAATTCAGTGTTGAGATAATAGTACTTCAGACATTTAGAAAATAGGAGAACCCTAATTTGAAAGGACTTCTTGAGCAGCTCCTGGTGTTCTTGCTTCCATTCAGAAATTGTTGATAAAATGTCGACAGTGGCACCAAAGTCTTTTGATGTTGCCTTCAAATGCAGGGAATATCCTCCCTTCATAGTTTTATCTCACAGGTTTAAGAGGATAAAGCATTTAATGGCTTCTTATTTTCTTCAAGAAGCAGAAGCTTGTGAAACAGCTGCCTTTGGAAAATATGTGCTTGGAAACTGACTCTCCTGCTCTGGGGCCTGAAAAACAGGTAAATGATGGGAGGCAGGGACTTCTGTATATTTGTATCCAAACCCACAGCTTGGGGGGGTCAGTTACTGGCACAGGAGAGTGAAATAGTATATGCATGGACACAAGAGAGGAAAAAGGCTACAAAGGGAACATAATCCAAGAGGAATGGATACATGTCATTTCTCTGCCACACATGCCACTGAAATCATGTCAAGAAGTACTGAATCTGAAACACCTGTGATCTCTAGAGGTCTGTAACTTGGTTGATTTGTTTGTTTTTCAGGTGAGAAATGAACCCAAAAACATTTACATTGCTGCTGAATACATTGCCAAAATTAAAGGAATTCCAGTTGGAGAAGTTATAGAAGTGACTACACAGAATGCACTAAAAGTATTCCCCAAACTTCAGCACTTTCTTCGGATATAGATTCAGAAACTGAAATACATCATGTTGCAGAAAGTATTACTTGTGGTGTAATTAATAAAACCAATATGCATCTTGTGTTAAAGGGGAGTTTTGCTTTTGGAAGTTCAAGAAGCAAGGAGTGTTACATAGCTGGATAGGATGAAAATAGGGAATTTCTCAAAAGCCTTTGGTGTGCACCATATTAATCTCTTGAATGTGATAAAGACACATTTTTCCTTTGCATCTCTCATGTCTCTGAACAAATACTTTGTAAAGAAGAGCACCATAAAATTTTCAGTTTAGTTTCTCAGACTGCTTGCCAGCTGCTCCAAGTCTGAGATGGCTACTGTGCAGTGCATTATGACCCCTTCATTCCTTATTTCTGCTAACTGAAAGTCACAAGTTGGGGACCCAGTCATGATAAGAAAGTTCTTGTTACAGCTTGCAGACTATGCATCCCTTTCTGAGCCATTAAAAAAATCCAGCTGGATGGACATTCTGTGTATGCTGTGCTGACTGGACTCTGGTGCAGAAGCAGCATATCTTCAAAACACAGTGGGAAGGAAAGAATTACAGCCCTTCTCTCCTTTCCCTTTGCATAAAATAACTTAACAGTTGCTAAGATCTTGGCTATTTTGAGAAGGATTTTCTTGGATTTTTAAAATACTTTGTTTTTATAAATGTGTTCAAAGAAAGAAGCCTGGGTTTGGTCTTAGTTCAAGGACTCACTCTTCTAACTGCTCACTGAAAGGGGGACAAGCTCAATTTTGTGATATCTTGGAGGTGGTCTCTGGATTCTGCTATCTTGGCCAGTGTCCTGAAAACTAAATCTTGTGCTCCTTCACAGCACCTGTGGGACATGGGCCTGTGAAATACTGATCAAAACTTTGTTGATTATAAACCAGCAATTGAATGAGGTGGGTTTTGCATGACACCCAGCTGTTCTGAGGGCCACTAAGGAAGTGGAGGTTTTCTCTCTCTATGGGGAGTTTTGCCAGGTCAGCAAAGAAAATACACAAGTATTAACTTAGTTCATTACCACCTCAGGAGGAGCAAGGGGCCAAAACTTGCAGTATAAGTGATGCCCCGTCCTTAAAGTTTTGTTTTCTTCCATGTTGTCTTCCTCAGTTTCTTAAAACCACATTGTCAGGAGGTTTTTTTGCTGTCTTTATCAGAACATCTCTGTTCTTCCTTTTCGCTAGAGGTAGCTTATTAAGTTTAAACAAATGTTCCTAAACAGCTTTCAGCCTGCAGCAAACAACCAAACTTGTATAATTTGTCTGTATTAGAAGGTGTATTTAGAGCAGCCAGCAGCTGGGTCTTTGCTGAATGTTTGATCCAGAGGAGTTAGAGCCATTCCTTATCCTGGATCTACAGGCATCATTTCCACTAAATTGAGCAAAGGATGAAGTTTGCCTCCAGATGGTGCTAGGGCACAGGTGTGCAATATTATCAGAATATTAGTGTGATTCAATTAATGATGTATAATAATGGCACTGGAGATGCTAAACATGTGATACCAGGCAGCCTTACATGTGCTTCCTGCTGCCTGTGTGTTGGGAAGGCTCCCAATATCACTTTGAAATGCAAGTATGTACAAATACTCTCTGGGTAAGAAGTCAGGCAGCATCCAAACATTTGCAAAGTTTTGACCTAATTATTTTTCTCTATGGGATCCTTAGCATTGGATGAAAACACTGGTTTTGCAGTAAGGGGATTATTAAGTAGTCCCCTCAAAATCCCTGTCTCTGGGGAGGGGTGGCATTGCCCTGGTTCAGCCTTAGCCTTGCAGTAGGGTGATCCCTGAGCATTTGAATCCCTTTTGCTGTGGCAGAAACCTTGGACACACTCACATGCAGGAGCTCCCGTGCGGGCAGGGCACTGCTGAGGTTGGGCAGCCCCTCGTGGGGGCTCTGGGACAGCCCGTGCCCCTGCTCCCGGCAGCAGCAGCCCTGGAGCTGCTTGTGGTGGTGCAGGAGTGTGGTTGAGGCTGGCGAGGGAGGCACGGAGTGGCTTCCCCCCGGGCCAGGGAGAGCTGGCATTGCAGCAGCCGTGGGCAGGGCGAGCCTGGCAGGGGGCCCGTGGCCAAACAAGCCGGCTTTGTCCTCTCCTTAGACCTGCGGCGCCAGAGCTAAGTCATGGAGTGGGTGACCCGGAATTCCAGAAAAGGAAAGTGCAGTGTCATTCCCACCCTGCCTTGGCATCCCTGACACACAACAAGGGTCAGAAGCAGCACCCTTTTCCCAGTGCTGCTGGTTTGGCCATGTGAGCAGCGCCCCAGTGTCTGCAGTCAGTGCTGGGGGTGGGCAGCAGGCACTGGAAATAAAGTTATTGCTCTGCACAGGAAACCCAACTTTTTAAGGTGCTCACTCAGGACTGGTGGTACAACTGTGCAGTGAGGAGGAAGTGTGTTTTCTGAGCTGGAAAACATCGCTGATCCTCGGCAGTCGTTCTGTAACTTTACCTCAAAGGGGAATCTAACAGAGAGCTTGGATTTCTGCCTGCAATCCCAGGCTAACACCTGGCCTGGAGGGGCTGGGGAAGGCAGGATGGCTGTGGGGGAGCTATGTGGCTGCACACTGTGAAGCCCTCCATCCACACAAGGGTTGGCCTTAGCAACATCAGTGTATGTGCTGAACCCTGTTGCAGCCTCTCAGGGTGTCTGGGTAAACCATACCTTCCCCTAGGTAACACATGACACTGAAGTGGCCAAGGATGTATTGGAGGAAGGACACAGTGCAAATTTAGTTTTTGGGGACGTTAATGGTGACCCGAGTTTTCTTTTCAGCCATGCCATTAATTCTGGGGTTCACACACAGCCCAGGTGACCTCTGTCTCAGAGAGAGAAATGGCACATGTTGTCTGCAGCAGTGTGGAAAGTGGTAGGTCCCAATCTCCACCTGATACCTTCAGCCATCAGCTTTCCTTGGGATGCTACAAACAGCAGATCTAGTTGCCCTTTGCAGGACTCCCCATGTTGCTTTACCTTGCAGGAGGTACATGGAGTGACAGAAAAACCAAGAAAGGGTTCTATCTGTGCTCAGTTAAATAGTCTTTGGAGGGCTGCACCTGGGTCACCCCCCCAGGGCCTTTCTTCTGAAATTTATTTTTAGCCATGGATTAACAGGGCCTGAATCTCCTGAACTCTGGGACAAAGTGCTCTGAGTTTTTCCAGAATTTGACATGAAACAAGTGAGATGGGGATGAGGCCAAATGGAGGAAATGCTGCTTATTCCTGCTGTTTATCATTGTAAGAGTTTAGACAAATTGACTGAAGACTTTTACTGGAGGTGCTTCCAATAGACTCCTAGGCAATGCATAGAAAGGCTCTTTAGAGGCAAAAGCAAATAAAGAAATGCTTGGAAATGCAACTTTCATCACTTATGAAGTTCTGGTTTTGTTTGTTTTTCATTAATGCAGGCTAGGGTTTGATCCTCTGTTCCCATTACAGAGCAGGAAAATGAATTTGGGAAAGTCACTGGCTTAGCATAAAGCTTTATTGTTCTCCTCTTTGCTTTCTATATGCAATACAAAGATACTGCTGAGATCAAAGAAAGGGTAGGAATTGCCATAGCACCCAGTTGTCTCAACATTTTCCTCTTCAGCAGGTGGTTATCCATCTGTTCATTTTCCCTGCTGGGGCTGGCTTTTCTATTAGTGTGAATCTCTTGGGGCACGGGCATAAAAACCCTGAGTGCACTGGGTGATGACCCCGCCATGCAGTGAGGGCCAAGTGCCTCATCCAGGAGCTGGTGGGGTTTTATGCCCCTTTGAGCTACTGTGAATGACAAAACAATGAGAAACCATAGCGAGGATCATGGATGAACCCATGCCTGGGGCAGGACCTGATATCCATCTCCCCAAATGCTTGGTGCTGTGCCCAGAGAGACACTGCTTGGTGCAAGCACAGGGGATCAGTGTCACTACCCTGCTGATGGAAACGGAGGCGTGGTTCCCCTGAGGAAGCAGAAATGAGGGGGCACTGGAGTGCCTCTGAGGACAAGGAGTCTGGAGGAGCATATCTGATGTCCTAGCAAAGTGGCAGAACCAAAATATGTGGATTTTGTCTGCCGAGTCTGGATGAGATAGTGTGCCTTGTACCGTGCCTCCAGGGGCAGGTGAGGTGGTTGTGTGGGGTCTGTGGTCAGTGATTCAGATGAGCCCAGCCTGCCACGGCAGAGCACCGGCTGTGTTGTGGCTGAGCAAACCCTACAAGGGCGAGTTCAGCTGCCTGAATGACCATGAAGCAGCACAGACCCGTGGGGAAGCAAGGCCACATCCCCCTGTTTTGGAAGTGCAGGGGGTGAGACACGGGAAAGTGCCAGTACCAGCAGTGTGGCTGAGCCCCTGCTGCCCCAGCTATCACCTGGCAGGCGGGCTGGGCCAGCACACAGACCGTGCCCGGGCTGGCTGCTAAAGCCTGCCTGCAGTGCAGGGAGAGCTCTCTGTGCTCCCCACCCTGCTCAGCCCCTCGTGCTGAGGAGCAGCAGAGCCCTCCTGCCTCCTCAGCCCCCCGGAGGTATCCTGACTCCATCGCTGTCTGTGCTGGGGTTCATCCCACTCGGAGCAGAGCAGAGGGGCAGCGCAGCACCACAGTCCAGGTGAGTGCCCGCTTGTACTTTGTATTTCTGAGAGAGAGTGTGGACACTGGGTTTAACTTGTCTAGTGTTCCCATATGGACTTTGCATCCACCCTTTGGGCTGTGCCAGGGCTGTGTACTTTGTCACCCAAGAGTGCAGATGGGTGCTGGGTTCCTTGTCAGTGCCCAATTAGCTAAACTACATGATCCCACATTAATGAAAGTTGTTTCACAAGCAGCACAACTGATACTGCTTTTTTGCCCAGGGATTCATGGTCACACCATAGCAATCCCAATCTCCTGCTTCCATTACAGCCCAGCACTCCCAGTGTTGCATTTCCAGCTCCCTGTGTGTCTCCCTGACCACTGTCATGGTACCACCAGCTTCTCCATGTACTTTCTGGGCTCTGCCCATCACGGTCACTTGGCTTGCTTCTGTGTCTCTGTGGCCTCTCTGTAATTCCCCATCTCTCCTCCATGGTGCCTCCCTGAGCCTGTTGGATAGTCATTTAGGCAAGATTAGTCTAGGCAGGTCATGTTTGGATGGCTGCTGGCTTCAGACTCAGCAGCTGGGTGTGTGACTCATCTTGCTGGCCTTGAGAGGAAGTGGAGACGGTCAGTGTCATCTACCTGTCCACAAACTCCCACAAAGCTTCTAGGGACTTCTAGGGACTTTGTATCTCCAAGAGGTCTGTCCCTTTGCCAAATTTTGTTGACCGTTGTCAAAACCTTTGAGTTGTGGATGTGGGCGAAGGGTCAGCATGACCATATTAAGTGAATTCCATGGAAATGTGTGTATGTTGGATGCTGCATCTCCTGGGTAGAACTGGACCCGTTGCTTGAAGCCTCCCAGGTCTGCTCAGCCTATGACCACTGGTGAACCTGTGAAATGGACCTGGGGTTATCTAGCAGGAAGGTCTGTCTTTGTGAAGTGCACTGCCTGGAGAGGGCAGCTTTGAAGTGCTGGTTGGCACTGGCTTTATCATTATAAACTTATAGAGAGCGCATTTTTGTGCTCAGATCATTTCTGGACACACAACAAAGGGTGAGGAAGCACACAAAGGGAGTGCTGTGGGAACAAGTTAATTGGAGCACCATCTGGGGAGTTCCAATCACAACACCACCAGATAACTTCCCATTTCCCTAGGGGTCGGTATGCCTGCCTGGAAAAGTCAGGGTGGAAACTCAGCTCTGTACTACACAAGATGTCTGTGCTGAGTTGAAGCAATGGTGAGTGCACGAGCTGTGGGCTAATGGGGGGTGTAATATGCACAAGCAGATGTCAGCACTGTCCAAAATAATCCCTCCTGTGCTCCTGGTGAGTGCAGCACATCCACTGGCAATCCACATGAGTGACATTTATCCAAAGGCAGCGTTTCCTGACCATCACATGGAGGCTGCTGCTGTTGTTCCAAAATAGGTTCTTTTACTTTCTTTCCTTTCACCCAGCGTGCAAGAGGCCAATCCTCACACAGAGTCGAGGTATTTGATTTATTTACAGTTCTGTGCAGAAAGCAAATCCAAAACCCAGCCCTGTACCAGCCACTTTGAGGAAAGTTAACTCTACCCCAGCCCAAACCAGCACAATAGCCCAAAGTGATGAAGGGCTTGGCTGAAAAGGCAGTGGTTTGTGGGACTGGTCTGGAAGGTTGGTTCAACAAGGCCTGTTCCTTGGCACTGAGAACTGCCTTTCCTCTGGAAAAGACACCACTCAGGACCAGGCTGCCAGAGACCTATTAAAAGGTTTTTCAGAGGTTTCCCAGCACTTACAAGATGAGGCTCACTTCAGCCAAATGATGAAGAATAGGGCTTTTGTTCCTCTGCTCACTAGCAGAGTTACCTGGACTAACATCCCTCCAACACCCCCTGAGTCTATCTTTTAATTTTTTTCTCAAAGGGCTGAGGAATTAGGTTATTTAGAAGCTGTCAGCAACACATAATAGTGGTACCCTCTGTCCTGGACAGTAATTTTCATGGTCTGCTTTTTGAGTTGTACAATAATACAGTTTTGTTCTGTGGCTTTGTTTGCCATGGCTTGACTGGTTTATTACAAGCCATGGAATCTGTCCTGCTCTTCAAGAAACACAAAGATAAAGCTGGTGGCCATTGGTGAGGTAATCTCTGATTTCTGCAGAACCAGAGGGTGCTTGATTTGGCTATGTGCAAACTGTCTGAAGCTAACTCATTGAAACCTCTGACTGCTTACATTCCTCCCATGGATAGATATGAAATGAATTGAGATTAAGCCCCAAAGCTTCATTTTCCTAGCTAAACATCCATGCAGGAGTAAAATGAAAATTGCAAAATCCCACAAGGGGAGCATATTGATAAATCTCTGCAATGCTGGCTTCCTGCAATGAAGACGTAGGGAAGCTACTGAAGCTACTTCAATCTGTGCCAGGAGTGTTTTTGCAGCTGTTATCACATTTTCTCGATTTTTATTATTCATGTTACTATGTTTTCAGGTTTGTTGTCTTTTGAAGGGTGCTGTCTTCTGCTCTGTTTCTTCATTGATAAGAGTTTCTGCCACTGTCCTGAGAAAATGAAGCTAGCAAAGGCATTGGATCCCCCCATTTTGAAGTTCATCACATTTCATGAAGTCTTAGATGACTTTTTGTGTGGATTGGGCTGGACTTCACTGCCTGGATTCTGTCCATGCCTCAGCAATGTGAGAAGCAGGAGAGAGCCCTTGTGCAGCAGCTGGCACAGCAAAACAACTGGACTTGCCTGTAGGAGTCAGAAACTTTCACAGAGTGTCTCCTTCATACATGGGATTTTAACTAGGCTCAACACCTGTTTCCTGCATCACAGCTCCACAGGCATCCCCTAAAGAACACTAGTGATTGTTTTGAAGTTTATTCAAGTGTTCAGTGATTTAAGATGAAAAAAAAAAACCAATACTTGTGAGCACTTAACATCTAGGAGCATGATGTCTTTGTCAAAAGCAAACTAGAAAACTGTTCCTTTCCAGCTGTGCCTCTGATGAGGATGTGGGAGACTCTCTAGCCTTTTCCTCAGGATTCTCCAAAAGGAGGCTTCTTTTTTATTGTTCCTCATCTCAGAGGCTATAAGGTGCTAGTTAGTACAGACCTAGTAAAATAAAGAATCTCAAAGTACCCCTGAACAAGTGTGGTAGATGGAAAGTTAATGAAATGGAGACCAAAGAAAGCACTGTAACTTTGGGGGAGGAGTGGTGAAGGTAGTGATGAAAAACAGCAACTGCCACAGCATTACTCAGTACAGTGGGATTTTTTTGAATTATGGAAGAAAGTATGATTTCATGGAGTATTTTTTTTTTTCTTCTTGTGGACTACTTTAAGCAAATAGGTATATTCCAAATTTTACTCATCTAAGAGGGAAAAATACATCTTTTCCACTCATTAAAAACCAATATTTTAAATTAAAACATGACAGAAGAGAATAGGACAGAAAAAAGTGCCATGGACCTGGAAGAGAGGCAGCTGAACAATTGCAGCAAAGACTTTTTCTGTATTTGCAAGTCACGTTGTGGACCAGAAAGGTGCTAACTGAAAAATGTGCCCATTACCAGTCCTTTGGTGACTGGTAAGTCAGTTTGGTGGTCCTTGCCTACCTACCAGTGAGCTGAGGGAATCTCAGCAGCCATTTCACCCTTTGGAGGGCAGGGTTAACAAATCCAAGCTCTGCACTTTTCAGTGGCTGTAGTACTGCTTGAAATCTTGGAGTGTTCTCATCCTGCTGTAAGAAAATTTGATACACAGGGTTTGGGTTGCTCAATTCTGCAGCCTGATCCCAGCTCCCTGGCTTTCATATGTACACTGTAGATGTTCAGGACATACTGCTCCATAACTTTGCTGGGACACAGTCTGTCATCCTGGAAAAGGTACAAGCTGGTTATTATTTTTCTTTTCCTCTCGCTGTTATTTTTTTTCCCTTTTTGCCATTACAAGTCTTGATCAGGTTAGTCCCTGCAGAGTTCCTGGAAGTCATTTCAGCAGGGTTATAATTGGACTACAAGAGCCTTGGCCTTTTGCCCTCTCTTCCAACTATCCTTTTCCAGCATCTAAATCAATGTAGAATGAAAAGTGATACTAGCAAGGATGAGGAATTGGCTGTGGCTGCCATGAAACGTATCAATGCCCATGTTTTCCTTTGCATTGATAATGAGACATTGGGATTTTTTTGATTTTGGAAAAAAAACATAAAAAAGAGAAGTCACATAGCATTTTGAAGCTAAGCCTCCTATAGGCTGCTGTTTTGAAACAAATCTCTCAATTTTGAAACTAGAGGTGCATTTATTTTTCAGTATTCTTCAGATAAAAGCAAACATTTCTACACTTCTTAAGGGAAAGCTCAGTACCATATTCTCAGTGAAATGGTTTGGTGTCTGTAAACAAAAGAAAATTTCCTAAACATCTAGGTATCTTCAGTTCCTCAAAAAAATGCAACCACTCCCAAGCCAACCTTGTCAGGGAGCAGTGGGAGCTCCACCTTCACCACCATCCATTCCAACTTCACCCAGCTCTGTTCCTGCCCCAGGCTCTGCCTGCTCTACCGCTTCCCTCTGGTCTGAGGAAGGGCAGCAAGGCCTTTTCCTTCCAGCACTGACATTTACCCTGGCAGTAGCTGAGCTGACAGGAGAGTCACCAAGAGTGCCAAATCTGCCTAGGTAAAAGGAGGCAACACTGAGCTCTCCCTGTCCCTTCCCTTGGGCTGGGAGGAGGGATGCAGGGATGTTTCTGAGCACGGTACTCTGAAGCTGCCAGCCAGCTCGTGGCTGTGGTGGTCCTTCACCAGCATGTGAAAGAGCCCTGTGTCTTCCAGCAGTTTTGTGGGTCTGCCTTCTGGCATCCAACATCACCTTTGTCCTGTGCATAGCTCCCCAGGTGCTTGTACAGCCAGCAGAGAGGAGAGAGCACTCAAAGCACAGTTATTCCCAGGACCCAAGTTATTTCCACCTCATTCCCCTCCTAAGGTTTCTAAAAGCTATGAAGTGTTGGTACTGTCTGAGGTCTTAAGGGACACAAACACTCTGTTCACCCTGTGTTTGCAGTTCATTGGAAATATAGGATTATCTCCAAAGGCTTAAACAGTCTGAATGCCATTCTGGCAGAGCTGGGACATATTTTGCATGTTGCTGTATGGATTGCTGTAGTAAGACTGCTTCCCATCGGCCTTTCTCTTATGTTTATTTTCCCGGCTGCACTGGTGCAGATAAGAATAAATGGCCTCAAGTGGCAGCAGGGGAGGTTTAGATTGGATATTAGGAAAAACTTCTTCACTGAAAGGGTTTTTGAGTGTTGGAACAGGCAGCATGGAGAAGTGGTGGAGTCACCGTCGCTGGAGATATTTAAAAGACATGTAGATGTGGCAATAAGGGACATGGTTTAGTAGTGGACTTGGCAGCGCTGGCTTAACAGTTGGACTTCACAATCTCAAAGGTCTTTTCCAAAATAAATTCTGTCATCCTATATTTAAGAGCCACAGGGTACTCACAAGATAGAGAGACGATTTTCAGGTCGACGCTACAGCTGTTGGGCTGATATCAAATGGCTGCTGCTCCAGTGGGACACACTGGTGAGTGTGTTTGTGGACACCTCAGGGATGTCAGGTGCTGGGTGAGTGCTGGAGGTGCTGAGTGCCCTCCATTCCCTGTGGCCCCATCCAGAGCTGGGCATGGTGCTGAGCTGGCCAGGCTCCCCTCTGCTCTCTAAACATCTGGATGAAGTAGATGTTGCCACTCACACAAAAAAAGCTCTACATGCTTGGTGGTTGTCCTGGCAAAGGAGCTGCCCACTTTCTGGTGGTTGATAGGGGCACTAAATTTGTCTCTCCTGCCAATAAAACAGAGGGAATTTTCTGTGAGACATTCTGGCTTTGCAGCTAATCTGAAAATAGTTTATATCTTGTGGCTGTGATGCAAAAGACTACTGTTCAAGAGGGTCTTTGGAGAACACTTGGGAGTGCTTTTCCAACACAGGAGCTCCAACAAGGAGAGTCCCTGGTGTCTGTCTGTCTGACTTCCTGTTAAAATGATTAACGCTGCTGGAATGTCAATGCATTTTCCATAATGTACTCTCACAGCCAGAGTCTTGGGCAGGAATCTTTTATTGTTACTCAATCTAAACAAAAAAAAATTCCTGCTGATTTTTATTTAAGCTGAGGTCAGCCAGCATCTTCCCCATCGAATGCATGTAGACCTTTAAAGGCTTTCTTCCTGCTGATAACCTCTTCAGAGAGAAATTGGGAACTTCAAGCTGTTACTAAATATTTGATTTTCCTCAGTAGTAAAAGTAGCAACGCTTCTCAAGCCTGGGTGAGCAATCCATCTCTAAAACACATTTCCATACTAGGATCTTAGTGCTCCAAAATCACATATCCCTTTCATTTAATTTTCAAAGGATCTGTGTGCACAGATCAGGACCAGGCAGGTAAAGTGTAATGAATCAGGCAGTGAAAGAGAGTTGCACTGTGGTGTTTTTTCCAGAGTACAGTGCTTTTTGTTTTAACTCTGAGACATCCTAGAAGCGGAGATTTTATTGTTGTTGTTCTGAAAAGTGGTTTTACCAGCTGACTGCTTCACCTTTCCTATGTAGATGGGCAGGCAGCAGGAGCTGTCAGTGGGCATTCTGCATCCACAGAAGGCTGCCTCTGACTTAGTCATCTGTGGTCCTGCTACAGCCAGCAGAGAAAACTCTCACAGTACTGAGTTCTTGTAAGCTGAGTGTGGTGTGTTAGTGGAATCCTGCAGTACCTCCCAGGTGTGCTACTTGGGATGGGATGAACTGCAGCCCAGCAGTTCCTTGGGCTGGGGGGGAACACACAGAGATGCATCTGGCTGCATCTGCACAGCTTCTCCAACCCCTCCTGTTCCACAGCCCTCTGATGGTGCAGGTTGATGTTGTTTAGTCTTTCTCACAAAAGAGCTTTTTGGTTATCTTTTAGTAAAGAAATGAGCTCAAGACCTCAGTACTGCCTGACAGCACATTGCTGTGCTGGTGTATCAGTGGAGGGAATCTGTGATGTAACACTGAAAATGCCTCCAAGCCTTTCCCCAAATTTAATAACCTTCTAGTGAATGAGTGCTGATCAAAAATGAGAATGTTCATCTAAGACAGCCCTTCTGCAGATCATGAATTTTATTAATTCTTTTGTGGGCATATACACTTTTCTTACTGTGTATAAAGGATTCAGATGGAAGTTACTTTTTTTTTTTTTTTTGTAATATATGAAGAGCCAGTTAATCTTGGAGAATAAGAACCCAATAAATTTTGCCTACATATTTGCTGACATGATTATTTTTTTGTATACAAAATCTATTTTGTGCCTATAATTTTTCCACTGCTTGCTTTGCTAGGAAACTCAGGGGTAAAATTCCATTACATATACGAAATTGATACCTAGCTACAAAAATAAAAGCAGATGGCAGCCGAGCAGGAGTACCAGATGTACATTTCTGCATATTTTGTATGGATTGAGACACCCAGGGACTCAAATTTCTATTGTTACAGTAGAAATTACTCATACTTTAAAATTAAAACTTTTCTCTGAGCGCACTTCTGTATTCCTGCAAGTACATCAAAAAGTTGAACCCAGGTCATTGGCAAAAATGCCTATTTTGGGCAGTCATATTCCCAAATTGGGGTGGCCAGGCAAACTTCTGGAGCTAAGTGCCTTGAGTTGCAAATGCTTTTTGTTAAGCTGGAGGTTCTGGCTTTATTTTGTGGAGAGACTGGGTAAACGTACCTGGAATGAGGACTGCATAGGAGGAAGAGGATGTTTACGTTCTCCCCTGTGTTGTCTCTGAGCTTTCCATCAAGATATTTAAACATGTGACTCTCCAACTACTTTCTTTCAAGTCCAGCTTATTGAGGTTTGTTTAATATCCAGCTAAAATAGTTCATTTCTAGCTCAGTTGGAACTTCAGATCTTTTGTTCTGAAATCCCTTTCTTGAGCTGCTGTGTTGGTTTTTTTTTTAAACAGCTCATCTGGGAGACAAAAAACTGGTGCACTCCTGTCATGTAGGTTTTCTCTGCATGGAGAGGTCAACTTCTGCATTGAAAACCATAACCAAGAGATAAATGCATTATAAAACAAAGTTTGCTTTTCTTTTCTTACAGACTGCTGTATGTGATTTGAAACATTAAAACCAGAAGATCTGGAAGTCTTAACTGTGTGTCTGATATACATAACAATTCTAAGGTTGTTTTAGAATTTCTGGAATTTTGGCAAGATTCTACATTCTCCATTTCAGATTCCTAAACTTGGCCTCAGGTTTTCCAAAGATGGATTGACTTGTGGGGTTTTTATGGGGGGCTTAGATACCATTTTGAGGTTTGGAAGAAGGAAATAACTAGGAATTGATATGACTGAGATAAATCAGCTAGGGATGTCCAAAAGTTAATAACATCCTGAAAGCAACACTCTACAGCTCAGTTTCCTGTATTTTGTGAAATGCCCTGGATTGAAACAAAAAGGCTTTCTGAGCCTTTTTTTTTTTTTTTTTTTTGTACAAAGATGCAGTACCTGCAAGGTGAATTTTAAGTTTCAAAATAGTTGTGAAAATACACTATTCTTTCAATGGAACATATGCTACACAGGGAACAATAACACCACTCCAAGTAAGGATTCTGCATTTTTAATTGCTTTTTAACCTTCTCCAGCCTGAAAATTTAAGTGTTAGGTCCTTGCCTGACTTCTGGAATTTGTATTCATGAAAACAATTTTTGTGGAGTAAATTAATGTCACTTGCTTCCTAGTGACTGCTTGATACAAAGAGGTATTTTGTCCTTTTCACAGCATTCAGGGAAGTAACTTGGTCAATGCTTGGGTATGCATGAGAAATTTCTGGCTCTATCACTAATAGAAGTATTCAGGAGAGCCTAAATTTTCAGTTAGAGGGTAAATTTAAAACAGATAACAGCAGTTTCAAGGTAAACTGTGTTGTAAACCTTGATACCAATCTTCTGGTTTTAGCTTTATAAATTGCCCATGAAATGTAGAAATCCAGGGACTTACATTTTAAGTGAACTGCTACAATGGGTGTTTCTGGTGGAGTAACTTTCTCTTGTTGAGCAACTTTGTCCTTGGCCCTGCTTTTCATACAAGTAGCTATAAATCAGAAGTAATGCTGGTGAAGCCCATGAAATACAGCAGGAGATAAATATCAAAGCTTTGCCTTCATGTCGTCAACTCAGCTCACCTTTTACTTTCTTTTTTAGGAAGCTACTTCTGGAGATAAATGTCCCCAGGATGCAAATGCATTGGTTGTACCTCATCAAAATCAAACTGGTTTGATTTCACTGGCACCGGTGCAGTGTAGCAAAGACAGATTTGCCTCTGTGTTGAGCTGCTGTAGATAAACTTGCTTCTTTCTGGAAAAAGCCTCCTTCTGGGAGTTAGCTTGCATCCAGGCCCTCTTCCCACTGCCTGCCTTTCCCCTACAGCTCCCTGGTGTGTAGTTAGCACTTCCGTGCAGGAAGCACATGACTCTGAGTGTGCCGAGCCATTGGGTGCGTAGGGAGGGCAGATGATGCTCTGTGGGCACGGCAGCGGTGAAACCCACCATGAGCTCGAACCTTTCCCTGAGGGTGTTAGCTGGCAGCAGCTCTGCCTGCTGTGAGCAGCCACCGGTGCAGCTGTAGGGAAAGGAAGATTGGCGTCGTGGCCGAAACAGGCTCGGAACAGAGAAGATCTGTGAAAACCATGAAACAGTGTTTGTGAGAAGTTCTCACGCAGTGAATCTAAACAACTCTCTGTTTTCAAGACCAGCTTAACATCAACATGCACAAAGAATGTTAAACAATAAGATAGCACCTTGCACCTGCAAGACTGTACGTGAGAGTCACTCTAATTGGTTAAGATAATTGTTTATATCTTTACGCAATGAGGTTTTGTTTTCCACTATCTATGCTATATATTGGAGTGTGAATTCTTAATAAAATCTCTTTTTGTCTTGATGAATATGATGGAGTCTAATTCGTGTTGTTGGACTCAACAGCGACAGATTGGGAGAACAAAGCCTATTTTCCCCTGGTATTAAGGAGTAAATGTTATCTTTGGATGGACTTTGAGATCATCCAGAATTCAAGGGGAAAATATGTTAAATGAAGTCAGCTATAGGTCAATGTTTGTACCTTCTTCCAAAAGAACAGGAGTCATTTAGGATTTAGCTAATGCTACATCTATTTCATCCAGCCAAAGTGTCACAGACCTTTCTTTCCCTGACCCCAAGGCCACCCACAGCTTGTGCTGGAGATCATGAAGGGCCACTGCTGCAAGTGCTGGCACAGACAGAGTCCCAGGTGTGTTTTCAGCATACAGTATGTAATACGGACATAGCTTCCTAAAGTGAAAGCCAGCTATTCAATTCTTTTGATAATGTTTGTTTCGATTCCCACTACACTTCTTTCTCTTGAAGTCCTGTTTAAAAAAAGCTCTATTGCTGCAGTACGTAGAACAAGTCAGGCAGAGGAACTGGGAGAAATTTACCAAGAACCTGATCTTAAAGAGAAAAACTAAAAATAAATCAGGCTTTTTGGTTTTTTTTTGGCATAAATGAGAGAGACAAGAAGGGTCTGAATCTCACATAGATAACTTTACTTTGAAAGAGCAGATTTCTTGCACACACCTCTTATCTGCAAATTCAGGACTCTCTAAAGTCCCATCGTGCCTGCAATTATCACTACCTTTGCTCAGCTAAGTGCTCAGGGAAAGAAAACATAGCCAAATGAATAGTTTAAAGCACATGTCCTTATTATTATCCATACTTTAAATAAGATCAGGAACTGTGGCCTACATAGGTCAACCGGTCTTGAGTAAAATACCAGCTCCTAATTAGTGAGAGTACTTAAGGCTGGTGGCTAAGCGTGTCCACAGCCCAGACAGATCTGATTAGGCTCTGACAAACCCATGAACAAGGTGCAGTGTGTTGTTTGCCAAACATATTCCAAATGATTTCCCACAGAAACCAGTAAAATACTATTAGTATCGTTGACAAACTTAAATATTTCTGTATTTTTCTGTTATACTTTGGAGAACAATCTGCTCCTTTGTTAGGGGATGCTGCCTGCAGCAGCAGAATTACAAGCTGTGGCAGGGGCTGCCAGACAGTGCTCCTGTGCAGACACGAACCGAGCAGGGTTTGGGGGAAGATTGCTTACTGAAGTGATATCTACCGGCCTGTGCACATGAGCCAGACAGCCAGTTTTCTAGGGTATGTGTCAAATCAGATTTCAGGGGTTGAGTGGAAACAAGGAATGTTTTGCCTGCGGCTCTGGAGGCAATGAAGGACCGGGGTGGATGCACACGCCTTGATAATGCATGGTACTGGCCACCCTCTGCTGAAAATTGGGCCTCTGTCTCTGCCCATCCATCTCTTATCACTTCAGTACATTTCTCTGCATCATCACCGAAAAGACACAAACCTTATTATGGCAGGGGAAGGCCCTGGAATTTCCCAGAATGTGCCGGAAGTGGTGTGGCCTATGCGTCCCTGGCACAGAGGGTGCAGCAGCCCAGGTGGTGCCCTGCCCCGTGCCCAGGAAGAGGGGTGAGAGACAAGCCACAAAGCACCAGTCTGTGCCCACCCAGCCTTGCCTGGGCCAGACACACCAGCCACCAAAATGGTTACAGGAAGGAGGTGACACTGCTTCTTCCTTGGAGATGTCATGGGGGTTATTTGCATCATTATCATCTCCATGTGCTTCTCATGCAGCCAGCCAAAGTCACACGGCCTTTCTAAGTTCAGTTTAAAAGACTTAAAGGAGTGTGTATGCCATACATCCAGTTTAAAAGACTGAAAGAAGTGTGGTGTGTGTGTGCACGTGTGTCACTCAGATGTTGGGATGCGGGGATTGAGGCGGAGCAGGACAGGAACCCGAGCGCAGGGATTGTGCGGGTAAGGCACCACGAGAAAGATGGACAAAGAAAACGGGAGCAGGGATGCGAACAAAACAACCGTCTCAGTCTACGTATCTCCGCACCCACCGACTCCCAACCCTTGCCGGGCTGCAGCCCCGGTTTACCAAAGCCACGGCGGCGATGGCAGCGCGGCCCCGCGGGGCCGGACCCGCCCGCCCTCGGTGGCGCCTCCCGCCGGGCACGGCTGCC
>VZTR01016852.1:777190-801130 GCA_013400775.1 Chaetops frenatus | reverse complement strand
GGCGGCGGGCGGCCGGAGGCGCGGCCGGAGACGCGGCTGTCGCGGCGGCGGCTGGCGGTGCTGGCCGTTTTCAGCTGCTACTCGCTGGTGAACGCCTTCCAGTGGATCCAGTACAGCATCCTCAGCAACGTCTTCGCCGGCTTCTACGGCGTCTCCTTCACGCAGATCGACTGGCTGTCCATGGTGTACATGGTGGCCTACGTGCCGCTGATCCTGCCGGCCACCTGGCTGCTGGATGCCCGCGGGCTGCGCCTGACGGCGCTGCTGGGCGCGGGGCTCAACGCGCTGGGCGCCTGGCTCAAGTGCGGCAGCCTGGCCCCCCAGCGCTACCCCCTCACCCTGGCCGCTCAGGCCGTCTGCGCCGTCGCCCAGGTCTTCATCCTGGGGCTGCCCTCCCGCATCGCCTCCGTCTGGTTCGGCCCCACCGAGGTCTCCACCGCCTGCGCCGTAGCTGTGCTGGGCAACCAGGTAGGGCCGCAGGAGAGCCATGGGGGCTTCGGAGAAGTGGGCTTCTTTTCAGTTCGGCATAGAGTTAAAAATAAGGTGCTTAAGTGGGAAAGGGCTTTGGCGTTGGGAGAGTGGACAGGTGAGGAAGCGGGGCCAGGTGCAAGGGGATGCTGGTGCCCGGCCGGCCCGGCTGTGCAGGAGCCGGGCCGTGTGGCGGCTCACACGCTTCCGTCAGCTGCCGGCAGCGCATCTGTCGAGACCCTTTTCAGAAGTGGTCCTGCTCCACTTCCTCTTCCTCTTGCATTTTGGCACTTGGATTCGTTTGACTAAATCCACCCCCGGTTGGAGGGGTGCGAATGACGTGAACTTTCACGAAGAGCCCCCCGAGCCAACATATATTGGTTTCTGCTTTTTAAAATATGGCCTCTTAATTGCCAGGTGCCAGTAGTCAATACCCTGGTGACTCGTGAAGCTTTCTGTAATGCTAATAACTGAGTCACGGATTTCCTCAAGCTCCCTGGTCCTGGCCAGTTTCAGAGAGCTGGAACAGGTGCATCTGAAAGCACAGGTGCAGGTATGATACTTTTTCCTCCTATAGCCTTATTCTGACCTCCTGCCACTGTCTCAGCTTTTTTTTTTTTTTTTTTTTTTTTCTTCCCTGTGGCAAAAACCTGCTGAGATTCAAATCAGCATCACTGGTGCAGGCTGAGGTAACAGGTAGAGTTTGGTTAAGGTAACAGGATTTGTTTTTTCTCATGTGAGTCTAATGGTTTTATGTTTGTGCTCTTTGGATTATGACAGTGGTGACATAAATGTTACATATTTACAGTTAGGGTGGTAACCTAGCTGATTCCTCATTAGCTGATACCTGGCTGTTTGCAGTTTTTCCAAATCAAGTTTTTTTGCATTGAAGTTTTCCAGTGGACAAGTCAACTGTCCCTTTTGGACTGAAGATTTCAGAAATCGTTGGTTGTTTCAGCAGTGAGGCAAAAAATTCGGATCTGCACCCTGGAATCAGGTGAAAGGTTTCTTTGGCAAAATTTCCACTCTTCCTAACGTGCACCAGTCCTCCCAGTAGCAATGAGTTACTGGGTTTTCAGTTCTGCAGTAGAGTGTCAGGTATCCAGCTTGGAGTGTGAAACTGATGCTTCACTTGGATGCTGAGATGTGGGGTTGAAGCCGTGCAGGACAGGAGCGGGAGAGCAGGGATTGTGTGGTGAGGAACCACAAGGAAGATGGACAAGGGGAACAGGATCAGGATGTGATCAAAATAAGCCGTGGTTATTTGTGGAGTGTATTCCCCTCCAAAAATTAGGACTGATCTCAGCGTGGCTGCTAAAGTGCTTGCTGGTCCTCTGCCAATAGAACAACAGAGTTTCTCTATTCTCAGCTTTTGCTTCCTTTAAAAAAAAAAAACAAAAAAACCCTGAACTCTCAACATCTAGATTGAAAGAGTAGTGAGATGATGAGTTACAGGCATTTGGAAGTTAGAAGTCACGTCTGTGTATGCCATTGCAGTTCCCTTCTGCGTAGGCATTCCCGTTGGGTCTCACTGTACTGGATAATTGCACAAGGTGAACTATGTAACAGAACAGGTTGCTATAACCCACTCAGCTGTTGGCCATCCGATTGCTTATCAGATACTGTGTGTAACTTAAGAGCTACAGCAAACACGGCCGGGACTGCAGGCAGGGGAGGAGCAGAGCAGTTGCCAAAAGTTAGATCTCACCTCTTTGAGACGCTGATCGTTTGCAATAGGAACACAAATCACTGGGAACGCAGCGATCTACCTGTCGAGGGCTGTGAGGAGTGCCAGATCTCCACAGGTATTTAACATCTTTAACGAGGCACACCAAACTCATTGGTATGCTTCCTTCTGGCCTTAACCTCTCTAGATGTAAACGGTGGAAAATGGAAAGTCGACTTTGTTGGAACATTTTGGGTACTGTGTTAGATGCTATTGGGAGAGGAAAAAAAATATACCTAAGAAAAAAGTAATTGTGTACTCAAGTGATGTTTGTTGGGTTCATTTAATAAAGGGTGAGGACAAAAGGATACAAATTCTTCCCGTGACCACTGGATACTGTGTAAACCTGATGACCTGGGGGGAAAAAAAAGGTAGCAAAACCCTCATCAGGGTATGCACAAAGGATGCTTTGTAAGCACAGTGGCACGTCTCCAGTGTGTGTGCTTTCTGATTGTTGGACTTGATACTCTCACAGTCTTTGGTGCTCTTTTTTTTAGATTTAATTTTTCCTAAAATAAATGTTCTAACACTTTAAAATGCCATTTAGTTTTGGAGGAGCGGAAGAGAGAAATTTGAGAATAGTCCAGGACTTGTTCCTTCATGTTTTAAAATGCCTTGTATATATATATATATACCCAAAATTTCAGTCCCTGTTTTATGTCTCTTTAATGCAGTATCAGTTCTTATGTTGGAATTTGCTCAACATACAAACCCGCTTCATTCTGTGATTTTTCTTCGTTTTCTTAGCAATAATTGTTTGGTTTGGTTTTGTGCTCCTTAATAAGGACATTCCTTTTCTCTTGCTTTTCTCTGTTCTGTCTGTTCTGCAGTAAGCCTTGCAGTCAGGCTTTGTTACTGTAGTGGCAGGAGTGTGACATCAAATGAAGAACATTTCTGCAAGAGTAGCTGGAGTCTTGTATCATCCCTAGCCCTTCAGTTGCAGGATGACTGATACAAATTTATGTTCATGTGTGGTACTTTCACTTTCCTGTGAAAGATTCTTGTATAAGTACTAGGTGTAGTGTAAATATATACCCTAAGTGTGGTGTTGTAGTTCAATTGAGAAACGAAAAGGTTAAAACCTGAGGTATGGAAAATCTGATTGTAAAACAGCATTGAGGGCAAGTGGTTCAGAAGTGTGATACTAAGGTTTTATTAATGCTTATTATGATAACAATTCTGAATTCTACCTGGTAAAGAGTTTTCTCTTTTGTTAATTTTTATGTTCATAGGGAAATTATTTTTTGTTTTCTTTTCTTTCTTTACAGCTTGGTACTGCAATTGGCTTTTTGTTGCCACCTGTTTTGGTTCCAAATACACCGAATGATATTGATCTTATGGCACATAACATCGGCATCATGTTCTATGGAACAGCCATAGTGTCCACACTTTTGTTTTTCTTAACAGGAGTTGGTAAGTGTTTAAATTGCTGGAATTTACATGCTGGCTATAGGGAGTGTTTACAATGTCTCACTTAAAGCAGCAAAAGTGCTCAAAGTAGTTGAGGTTACAATTTTTCCAGTTTGTGTTCACTTACCTGTTTGCCAGGGTTATGCAACAACCATCACGTATGGGGTGATTTCTTTCAGAATATATATTTCTGTTAGTTTCTTTCTGCAAGAACTTATGATACAATATGAATTAATTCTGTTACTTACAATTCAGATACAAAGGTCTTGACACATTGCAGATGAAATCTGTCTTTAAGCATATTTTGGTAGCAATCAGATATGATCAAATAACACATCCTTTGTGGATGTGACTTAATTCGTCCATGAGAAAATCTAGAATATTTTTTTCATGGAGGTGTTAAAACTACAAGTCAGTCTTCTGAAATTCATCAAGCTGAAACACTTCCAAAAAAAAAAAAAAAAAAAAAAAAAAAAGCTTATTAGTTAAGTAGAGATGAATTAAAAATTGTTCCTTCTTCTTTTTCCCCAGTGTTTGAAGAAAAGCCCAAATACCCTCCTAGTCATTCTCAAGCAGTTCTGCAAACTAAACCTCCTGAGGATTACTCCTACAAGCAGTCCATTATTAACTTGTTCAAAAATATTCCATTTATACTTTTGCTAATCAGTTATGGTAAGTGGTGCTACCTGTAGTCCAGCAGAAAGGTTCAAATGCGTGCCAAAAGCACATAGAATTTTAATTGTGGGGTTTTTTTTATGGGGGAAGGAGTGTCAAACTTTTATTTACTCAGGTGCCCATGCCCGCAAATCTGTAAGGATGCAAAATACCACTTATAGGTCCAGTGAAGAGATTTTACTTGGCACATAAAAAGTTTTGTGTAGTGAGTCTTAAACATCAGAAAATAAATTCTTTAGGGTAGCAGATCTGCATGGCTGCACTTGGAATGACTGAAGCTTTTTTCTTGGTACTGCAGGTATTATGACTGGGGCATTTTATTCTGTCTCCACGTTATTAAACCAGATGATAGTAACCCATTATGTGGTAAGTTTCTTGGATCTTATCTTTCTCTTTTTCACTGTGCATTTGCAGAGGTGATATTTATTTTGTAGGTGCTGTGTGTGCTCAGACATTTGGTTTCTTTTATACCTCTGTACAGTTTCTTGTACCATAGAGCTATGGGAGTCATAGGAATGTTTGTTTGCACTTATGACTGCCAAGAGGTCTGAACTTGACTGAGTGGAAGCAAGTTATTAATGAGCACCATATAAATATTTGTTGAAAGGGAGAAGAAGTGAACGCTGGGAGAATTGGCTTGACACTGGTGGTGGCAGGAATGGTGGGTTCGATTATTTGTGGTTTGTGGCTGGATTACACTAAAACATACAAGTAAGTGTGGGTAGGCATGTGTGGGGTTAGGGGTAGGAGAGTGGTGCAATTGCATTAGGAAAATACTCCAACCTAAAGGCTGAAATGAACTGCTGATGAAATGCAGTTTGTCCCTGATCTTTCAGTGGCCTTGATGGAGACATGTTTCTGCAGCTACAGTGAAAACTTGAGAGTCCTACTGGTTATTGGCCAAAAGAAATGAAAATGAGGGAGCAGAATGCAAAGATGCAAGGGGTTTTTCCATCTACTCCTGTCTCTTCAGGAGTGTAAGGCTAACCAGGAAAGCACTCTAGGTCCTACATACAGTGGCCAGGTGGCCCAGTGGGCTTCTTCTCCTCCTAGGAAAGCATAAAGTCTCAAGGCCTACCCTGCATTGTTTCATAAAATGGCCAGGTGATGGATTCTCAATTTTGTAATGTTACTCCTGATCCTATTAGAAAGTGTAATGTTTGTTTTAATGCAAGGGATGACCATGGAACAGAGCTTTGTTGTGGGGTAGGAGCTGCTGGGTCCATCATCCATGGAGTGGTGCCCTCAGGAGCTAGCACTGCCCTGGAGCAATGTTTGTGATGGAGTAGTTCTCCCCTGTGACTCTTAGCACCTTATGTGCCTCTACAAGCCTAATGGATGTTAATGCTGTACACTGACTTTGCTTCTGCATGTGTTTTGGCTTATAAGTATGTGCTTTAAGAACTTGGAAGACATCCCTTCTTCCAGATTCAAAATAAATAGAACACTGTAATGAGATTAATTTGACTTGCTTCTTGGTAGGCTGACTTTTATTGCTAATAGTGTTGGACTCAGCTGCTCCTGTGTTGATGTAATGTGTAATGGGCAGGGCTGCAGAATGGCCAAGAGGTACAACAGAATGGAGAACTAAAATAGTCTTAAGGTAGTACTATGTGCTCTGATTGTCCATTCTTTGTGAGTCTGAGTAAATGTCCTTAGCCTTGAGTGAAGCAGCCAGATAACCAAGACAATTAAGAGCTCAGGAAGGGATATGTTGTCACTGCATGCTCAGTTTGAGGCAGAGTTACGTGAGACAAATTTTACAGCTTTAGAATGTCAGTTGTTAGGCGTATGTAACGTTCATGTTATTCTTCCATGCTTCACCAATATGCTCTGGCCTTCTGTTTACAATGTTAATTTTTTGTTGTTATTGTTGGGTTGCAGGCAAACTACTTTGATTGTTTACATTCTCTCTTTCATTGGGTTGCTGGTATTTACCTTCACCCTGGACCTCGGATACCTTATAGTAGTGTTCGTGACTGGAGGAGTGCTTGGGTGAGCAATTAAAGAGCACTACAAGACTTACTGTGGTTCTGCTCTGAAACATACTGAAGTGTTTTAACCAGATAATTTTAATGTGTGTTCTGTCACAATGATCTCAGTCTATGCCTTTAGCTCACAGTACAGATAGAGTTTACTAGGGTTTCACCTTCTGTTACATAATAAATTTAAAGTAACTAACGATTCGGTAAATTTCAATTAACGTTTTTATGGACATAAGAGAGCTCTCTATGTGGTCAATTCATTAGGTTCCAGTTCAAAAAACTGTCTGCAGTGAAGTTGAAGCTTTCTCTTGACCAGTGTGTGGGTGATTAGTGTTCACCTGAGCAGATCTAGGAAGACTGGTTTATCTGCATTTTGATTAATCTGTACTTTGATAGCCCAAGCAACATGCTGGTTGCTTTGTTTGCTCCAAAGAGCATGAGCTCTGCTCACAGATACCTTATCTAAAAGCCTCGAGAGGTGCTGAGGGAATGGTGCTGTATTCAGGCACAGAAGCCAAGATAAAACCAGAAATGCTTTGAGAGTTTCAGTTCAAAAACCAATCAACCAACCTCAGCTGCACTAGGTCCCTTCTCTTCCCATCGTTCATTGGTCCTCTCAGCTTCTTCCATACCAGCTTCCAGCAGGTATTCCAGTGTACAGCCTCACTTCCTACTCGTGGTCTCTATTTGTCCTCCAGCATGGATATTTGGGCTGATCAGATGGTGATGTTTGTGTATGTCTTTCATTTGAAAGTAGTTGGCTTCAAATATGGAATGGCTTTTGAACTCGTTAGAAAAGGTGTATGGTGGTTATGGGAAATAGGACAAATATGTTTTAACAGCTTTGTCCTAAAGAGAAAGATGTGTGGCCAAAATTCTTGGATCATATTGAGGGAATGAAACACTAACTATTATTTGGAATTACTGAATTATGTTAAGTCATGAACATATGACAGTGCAGGATACCAGCTAATTCGTAATACCACATGTGTATGTTAGGTTTTCTTAGCTGTAGTAACAGATGAAGGCCACACCTGTCATCCTCTTGCTCTCCTTTTCAACAGGTTCTTCATGACTGGCTATCTTCCACTTGGGTTTGAATTTGCTGTGGAAATTACATATCCAGAGTCTGAAGGCACTTCCTCGGGACTCCTTAATGCATCTGCACAGGTTACATAATTTTATTTTTTCAAGTGAAATAGTGTTCAGGAAAGCCACTATGCTCGAGTCTAGTAAGGCTTTCTTAGACTTAATTAAATCTCTGTTGTGTTGCTATAGTCCTATTTTTTAAAAATATGATTTCTCTAAGATGTGACCTGGAATTTTTAAAGGTAAAATGATGACCCTTTTATGTGTGATCCTGATGAAATTACTTGTTTGTTTACAGATATTTGGAATTGTCTTTACACTTGTTCAAGGAAAGCTCACAACAGACTACAGTCCTCGTGCAGGAAACATCTTTCTTTGTGCTTGGATTTTTGTGGGCATTATTTTAACAGGTAATTATAAGTGCAAGTAATGGTTTCTCTTTAATGTAAAAATTTTTTAGGATTAATGTATGGACAACCATCTGACCCCCATTTCTTGAAACATGTCTTGAATTTGAGACAGATATCCGTATCCAGAGTGGGATGAGAAGTGGAAACAAATGCATAAATAGAGGCAGTTTGCAGTTTTTCAAATGCAGGAAATTGCTGATGCACTCTGGAACTGTGCCAGTGACTTAACACAGGTTGACTCACAAATGTACTGGAAGTGCTGAAACTATCAAGCTTTGCTTTAAGTTCTTGTGCTTTAAAAGATTTTATTGTCATTTCCTGCTTTGTGAGGAGCAAGTTCAAATTGTCAGTGAGCCCAAATTGCAAAGACCGAACATGGATATTTTGAAAATGTGCCGAAAGCAGTTTCTGTGTGCTTGCACCATGGAAACATTTCCCTTGAAGTGCAAGTCACTGCAAAGATGTGAACCAGCTTTCCTTTTTCCTGTTTTTTTCAGCCTTAATAAAATCAGATTTGCGAAGACACAATGTGAATTCAGGGATTATGAACCTGGACGTTAAAGCTGTAAGTGGTGACTCTTTTACCGTGATTTTATCACCTACTTGAATGCTTGACTTCTACTGGCATAACAGTATCAGCTGCAAAAGAGTAATTGGCAAAATCTTGACTGTTTCTGTGCGGTTTTGAACAACAGAGCCAGATGGGATGCTGCCCTCACATACCTGTTTTTCTCCTTAACTCCCATGAAAAAAACTTCTGCTCTCAGATTTTTTTTTAAATTTTTGAATTTTTTGAATATTTGAATTTTAAGTGGCTAATAATACTATTTTATTGCTTGAATCCTGCTTTTTTGTACTGGGAGGTAGTATTGTGAATTGTAAAGCCTTTTTGTTTATTAGGTAATGACACCATCCCATAGGGATGTATTTTATTTAAAATACTTGCAGTCCCTTCAGATGAAGTCAATGTCTGATGAACAGATGCTATGCTGGAGTTTCTGTACAGTGTTACATAAAGAGCTGGGTTTGTTCTTCTGCCGAGCACCCTCTCAATTTAAACGAAGAGTGAGCATAGGATTTTCTGATAATCATAAGATTCCATGTTTCAGCAGCTTTTCCAAACTACTATAGTTACTAGTAGAAATAAAGCTCTCAGTGGAAAGTTTTTTGGTCATTTGGATCAAGATATGAGACAGCTTTTTGGAGTTAGGCATTGCAAGATCCTCTGCCGTGCTTCTTTTTGTGTAGGTGTCTTGCATGTACTGCACCTTTTGATCATCTGTGGCCAACTGCACACTCACTGATAGTGTCTGTATGAGGTTCAGAAACTTCCGAGTTGGTGCTGTCTGAGCCACCTTGAACCTGAAACCTGTGCAGCTGCGTGTGCTCCGTGTGGCATCCTGTGGGTTTCCCAGCAGGGGCTGGGGCTCTCTCGGGGTTGTGCACGACTCATCTGCTTTCCATTAGCACCTCGTTAATTAGCCCAGATCGACACACGGCTTCATTCACCTTAGCCAGGGTGTCAGAAAAGCTGCAGTCCTTGCCCTGATACTGCCGAACATGATTGAGACCTGCCTGCGTTAATCATGTTCAGTGTCATTTTGATACTGAACCTTGATCAAGATTCTACTGTGGTTAGATGTAACAGAGGAAAAAAATGGGAGATTAATCTTCGTGTGACAAATATTTATATGCAGTAAATATATACTTTGGAGTTATACTAAGGAGCTAAATTCTGTGTTTGGGCTCTCTTTATTAGAAAAAGATGGGAAAATAGGGCTTTCTATAATTGCTGAATTTGGCTAATTAGCTACATATACTGTTGCAGTCTAACCTAATAATTACCCAAGAATACTGAGTTTGAGAATAGTTCTGTTGAATAACAGCTTAATTCCTGCTGTGTTTTTATTTTTTTATCTTCCTCTTCAGGTACCTGTTGACAGTCCTGTAGAACCTGAAAGCACTACATTAAAGATTCAGTCAGCTTTATAAAGCTGAAGGAAGGTGACTTAGAAACGCACAAGTTTGGTTAGGTATGGAACAATATGAATTATTGTAATCACTGGATTTGTGTGTGCAAGTAGTAAAATGTGTTTGTTGATATTGGTGGTAGTTGTGTATTGGAAGCTATGAAGATGCTCAGTTCATTTTGCCCAAGATGCAAACAATTCACCTTTGAATGGAATATTTATTTTAACAGTTTTAAAGTTTTGCAGTTTCATTAGTAAAGAACTGTGTGAACACTCTCTATAGTAGGGAGACCTGTGCATTCAGGATGCATACTTGAAAAAAAATCAGGCATCCTGAAGTACAGTTGTCATGATCAGAAGTATCTCATCTTCTTTTCTTGTTCAGTCTTGCTGCAGCATTTGAAATGTCAAAGAGTAGGGAGCTGCACAGCAGGAGGATGTTCATGAGTTCATTTTTTATTTTAAATGTATCTGTATTTGAATATAAGCCAATGATTCCTTCTGGGAAAGTGATAGCACAATACTGAAGACAAGAGATGATGTGTGTGTTTCATACTGGCATCTGACAACTCTTTTGCCTTGAAACTTCCTTACAGATATCAGAAGGCAGATAAGAGAAAACACTGTTCTATAGCTTCATTGTAGCATTTCTGGGGAGATTTAAAATGTTTCTCGCTAGATAAATTGGAGAAAAAATATTTCTTATTAAATACAGTAAAAAGGAGGACAAAAGCCTTTGATATCTTTATTGTGAAATATTTATAAGCAATGGAACACAACTACACAATTTTCCTCCACGGAATATTTTGAGTGCTTTCTCAGTTAAAGAGAGAGGAGTACGTGTTTACAAAGAGCCGGTGCCTTTACTTTGTAAAGAAGATCCCTGCCTCATCTTGAGTTTAATCAGTGCTGCTGAAGAAATTCCATTTTGTGTGTTAAACCTTCTCTGAGTATTTGTGGAGTATCAGAAAATGTGTTCTGTCCTTTTTATGAATTGTATCTCTTGTCTCATGTGAAATTCCTGTGCTTGTGTAACTTAAATCATGTCTTTTGAAGTTTGTTAAATGCTGTAAGGATGACTGAAAGGAAAATAGTGATAATTTCACTTTCTCTGACCAAACATTTTCTTTTATACCATCTTAGCTGCAAAATGAGCAGACTTCATTAACAGTAACTTTTTGTTACTTCATTTATCTGTATTTGGGATGGTGATTTCTCACTGCAGTGCTTTTGAAAATTTTCTTCTTTACCTTGTGCTCTGTCTACACTCCCACAAAACTGATAGCACTACAATAATACTATTTCTGGGAAAGTCAGACCTGGGTTAGTGGGCTTTTTGAAAACATTTAATTTTTAGCTCAGTAAGCTGAGCTTGCAAGTTCAGTGCCATCAGTGATGCTGTGTCTTTGAGTTCCCACAGATGCAGTGCCATCCAGAAGGTGGAATCCTACTTGAAGTTTTTCACGGATTGTTACTGTTTGGTATGGGGAATTATTAAGTCTGTGCTGGTTTTGGTATGGGGCTGTGTTTGGGATTTGTACTGAACACAGGGTTGATAATACAGGGATGTTTTTGTTGTTGCTGAGCAGGGCTTACACAGCCAAGGCCTTTTCTGCTTTTCATATGTCAGAAAAGGCGAGGAAGTTGGGAGGGCATGGAAGGCTGGGAGGAGACACAGCCAGGACCAGTGACCCCAAGTGACCAAAGGGATATTCCAGACCATGTGACATCATGTTCAGTATATACAGTGAGGGGAAGAAGGATGAAGGGAGAGATGTTTGGGGTGATGGTATTTTCTTCCCAAGTAGCCACTGCACTTGATGGGGCCCTGCTCTCCTGGGATGGCTGAGCACCTACCTGCTCTTGGGAAGCAGTGAATTAATTCCTTCTTCTGCTTTGCTTGTGTGTGCAGCTTCTGCTTTCCCTATTAAGCTGTCTTTATCTCAACCCATGAGTTTTGCAGTTTTACTCTTCTGATTCCCTCCCCAATCCCATTGGTGGGGAAGGGAGTGAGCAAGTGCTCGCCTGGGACTTGGTGGATGGCTGGGGTTAAAAAACAACAAACTCCAAGATAGTCTCTAAGTACAATAAATACCTTCAAATGCTTTTCTTTTTCTTATTTCACTGTAGACTCAGAGAATAATTTTGTATAAAAAGGGCCTTGAAAACCTCCCTTTCTAAGCTTAGCCCCTAAATGTGATGAACTTGATTTAAACATTTCGTATGATAAATGATTTAGATGGGAGAAGACCTTTCAGAATTAACTAAGCATGCTTGGAACACTTTCTGTGCCAAAAAGGGTTCATGTCTCTTAGCCAGGTCCAGTGCTAGGGAGAAAATGGCCAGGCCTTGCTGCTCCTGAAGAGCTGAGCTCTAGAAGAGTCCACTGCTGAAGCAGCTGAATGTAGGAAGAGTAACTCTTGGATATTCAAATGGCAGGCAAGGATATAGGAGTGGAAGTAGAGATGCTTTCATTATGTCAGTCCTTTACATTTAATGACTTGCTGTGACACAAGCTGCCCCATTAAAGGATGTACGTGTTTTCAGCCTGAGTGAGAAAAGTGAAAGTTTCTGCCTTGTGGCATATGTGGGTGGCTTTTCCCTTTGGAAAAATCATAGTAATGTGTGCCAAAATATATATATGCTTTTCAGCAAGATACAAATTCAGAAAATATTTATGTTCATTGCTGGTGGCTGCTTTGACTTTTGGTGTTGCAAAATCCTAACAAGATAATATTTTTGCAGTTTTGGGGAATTGTTTTCAAATGATCAAAAGAAAGTCTTTGGCAGTATCCACAATGTTTGCTGATCTGTTCAGTACATACTGTTCAAATTCAAAGAGAGAGACTTTTCTTTTCCTTCTTAAAATTTATTTTTCAATTCCTTTCTTCACTATTTTTTTCCAGTCTCTTTAGTTATGTTCAGCTGATTATTGAAAAAATATTCTAGTTTTGGCTCCTTGTGCTTTTTATCTTCTGCCAAATTACTTGGCTACCTTCTGAAAAGGTCCAAACAAGACTTTGGCATGCTGGAACCCCTGCTGGGTCCCTGAAAAGAAAATATTCCTAATAATGAAGGCTTAATTACATCCTGGATTTAATATTCCCCTTCTAAAAGGAGCTTGAAAGTTGGAAACCTGTAAGCTATTTTCAGACAATGATAAAGTATTTAAATGAAAGGCTCAGCAGCAGAATAAAGAGCAAATAAAGATCAAATTGGTATTTTTTTATGTGATAATCTTATCATCTGTCAAGAAAGTAATGTTCTAGATCATGGCAGAAATAAATTTGGAATAGCTGAGGCTTTGTGGTTTTTGCTTTTAATTTTTGGGTTTTAGCAGACAAGATGCACTCAATCAATCAGAGAATCATAGAATGTTAAGACGTTGGAAGGGACCTTAAAGATCATCTGGTCCCAACCCACCTGCCATGGGCAGGGATATCTCCCACTAAACCAGGTTGCTCAAAGCTGTATCCAGCCTGGCCTTGAACACTGCCAGGGTTGGGGTGTCCGCAACCTGCCTGGGCAACTTGTTGAAGTGTCTTATCACCATCACAGTAAAAAACTTATTCCTAAAATCTAAAATAAATTTCCCCTCTTTCAGTGTGTACCCATTCCCTCTACAGTTCCTGACAGAGAGTCCCTCTCCTGCTTCCCTGTAATCTCTCTTCAGATACTGAAAGGTTACTATGAGTTCTCCATGCAACCTTCTCAGCCTGGAAATTCCACATGCATCTAGAATTGGAAATAGGGTTTCTGACTCTTAGCCTTGAGATCCTGGCTCAGCCCTCCAGCAAGAGTAGAGCTGGGGGCTAAAAACCCTAACTGTTTAAAGAGGTAATTGTATCATGAATGGAACTGCACATCAAATAGGAAAGGATGCTGTAAGAAACTAAGTGAGGAGAAGCATGCCAATCCTGTGCCTCAGCTTCTGCTTTTCAATTTGCTTTGTTTTGAAGTATTTCCAAAGAGCTTTAGAGGATGCAAGAGAATGCACACAATGGGGAGCATAAAAAAGGGGGCCTGCCCCCAAATTCCCAGTAGCCCAGCAGGGTGTGCAATTGATAACTTTCAGCTACAAGATTCAGAGATTAGCCTTATAATTAGTCCTTATCTTCTTGTTTCTTCCTGGCCATGTTAAACTTTTGGAAATCTTAGTGGAAGAGATTCGGAGAACATTGACCCATTTTTATTTAGGATTCCTACCATGGCCTTAAACCCCTCATTTCTGTTGGCTGGGCATGAAAATACCAGACCTGTAAGGCATAGTCTAGAATTGCTGGTAGATAAATCCCTCAGAACAAGTATTTGTAGATGGGTGCTTGTCTTTAGCAACATCTCTTTCTGTTGCTAAATGCCCATGTTTTATGAGGAAGAAAGAACCAGGGAAGAAGTAGGAAGAATACATATGAATCATTTCAGATCAACAGGGCTTTCCTAACTTCAGCTTCTTGGTCAACTCTTTTGTTCAAGGCAGTCTGTTGTTTGAGAGACAATCAGTGGAGTGTGTAATTAGAGCTGCTAGCCCATGTTGCCTAATGAAAAAATGGTTTTTTGAGAAATATTTGGACTACCTTGTGCATCTACAACCAAGTGAAATTGGGTTAAGCTGTAAACATTGTTTTCCTTTTCCATTTTGTAAACTCACTAGTTTTCCTGTGTGAATGGGAATGTGTGACCTTTACAGTTTTGTCTTTCAATACATGTATGTACCTCCTTCTCAAGTGTTACAGGCTATTAATATTTCATGGAGCACAAGCTGTCATTGTACACAATAATATGTGATTGCCCCCAGCCCCACCATTTGGTCTGAAGTCTGTGAAGAGGGAGAAGTGATGTTAATGCAGGAACTGGAATGAATTAAGCAAAAAAAATTTCCTAAGAGAAGTGTATTTCTGTGTAAGACCCTTGTTATTTACTGCTCATGTCTTTGTTCTACTCATGAAGATAACAAATGTGTTTTGCTGTAATATTTTGGTTTTGTAACTGTCCAATTCTTAATTTCAAGAGAAAATTAAAAATTCTTAATGAATATTCTCTGATTGCAATACTGTATGTATGTGTATATGTGGATGGCATAATTCCTTACCATTATGTGTTACTAATAAAGTGTATAATGTCTAAATTGATTGAAACCAAAATTAACATTTTTGACAGCTGGTGATACAGCTGCTAATCTAAAAGTGATTTTTTTTTCCTTAGAACCTGCCTTTTAATGTAGGAAAATATGTAAGTGTATGACTTACTGTGTCATTAGTAAACATACATGTACATGCAGAGTGCACATATGCAGGGCATAGAAATTTATTCTACACAAGAGTATTGGCATCCAGAGAAATTTTCTTGGGGGGCATGGAATTCGAGTACTAGCATTGGTAGTTGAGTTGTACTGCTGTAGCATAGACACTTCTCCTTTTCTTTGGAAAAGGTCTGGGAGGAAACGGAAGAGAAGTTAGCCCCTAATGCAGAGCGATCCAAAGGCAGCTTCTTGAGGGTAGTGCAGATATTATTTTAATAAAGCACTCGGTTGCAAAGAGATTATCTGAGGAAAAAGGGTAGGGGAACTTCTGAGACAGGATAAAAGTGAGACATTACATTCAGTAATGGCTGAAATCGGAGTTGTCTTCAGTGGGAGCACAGCAGAACCCGTGTGAACACTCTGCAAGGGTTCTGTCACCTACCCTTAGGCATTTAGCCAGGCAAATTTGAGGAACCTGCTTTAAATAGAGCCACAGTAAGAAAACGTTTTAGGTTTTTTTTTTTATCTCACTTCTCCACAAAGCTGGGATTCTCTCTCAGCTATTTTAGTATAGGAGATGTTTCACGAAAGGAGGTTGCCCATGCTGCAGAGCACAGCAAACACAAACCTTGAGCCATAAAGTCAACGCTAACATGCAGTTCAGCATTGTCTTGAACTTTCAGGTGGGTTCTTCATTTTACAACCAGGACCACAGGGTCATGCTCCTCTTATGGTACCTCCATGAAAGCTGCAGGCAATATCGCTGTTTAACACTGTAATTTAAACATTCCCACAGCTAGGAAGGAACAATCCCAGAAAATTATTATTCCCTAAAGTTTCTTGGGTGTTGGTGTTTCAGGGGACCTTTTTGTTGTTGTTGGGGGGTTTTTTGTCAGATTCTCAGTCCTTGAAAGAAAACACTAGAAGCCTCATCAGGTAAATGGGAGATGTGAAGCCATCCCGACTGTGATTAGCCACATAATGATTTCTATAGTTGGGGAGGAGGCCCTGTGGTCCAAAGCTAACAAGCATTACCCCTTACAGAAAGTGATGTGGTTTGTGTATGGATAAAATAGGCAGGTGCCTAACAGTGCAGCTGCTTCCTGGGCTGGAAAGGTTTCTTAGAAGTCTGTTGGGTTTCCTTCTGTGCTTCACAATGAACTAACCCTATCTGACCATGTTCTAAATCAATATTTACAGCTTCATTAAACAACAACTTTTCAGAAAACAAAACAATAATATCCTGAACTTTGTAGAAAGGACTTCAGCAGATATCACAAAGGCGAAGTATTGGCAAAGGTTAGGCATAATTACTGATTTACAAGTAATTATATATTTGTGGGTAACGAGCTATTACCTGCTTAATATCAGGGATCAAAATTCAGCCTCCAGGATGCTAACTTCCAGTCTTTCCTCAGTAAACTGCTTCTGCTTGTAAACAGTGTTTAGGCCATAAAAAAGGAAGTAAATAGTATCTAAAGGGCATTGTCTCCTAACAGTATTGTGGCCTTGTGTTATAAGTTTTCAGAAATAGACACAAGATTCTACAAAAGCTATAAACTCCATGCAGATGGAAAAATCCTAGGGAAGTTTTTCTAGCCTGCATCAGGCTGAACCAGAGTTTCCACTTTCTTTTTTTTTCAGAATGGGGCAGTCCTAAGGTTTCCCAGATGCTGATCACTAGTTTGGTTAAGGTAATAGAGGGACTGCAGATGACAGCAGAGTTAGTTATTCTTTTAAAAATCAGATTGTCCAGCTTGCTGCCAAGAGAAAAAGAAGTTAAAATATAACAGCGCAGTTTCCAAGGCTGTACATGGTGTTTTCTCCAATAAATATTGGAAGGTAACTTGCTTTTCTCAGAATAATTCATCAGCTGGTTCTGAACAACCCTGCAGGCATTAGACAGAATGTATATCCTGTGTGGAATGAAGAGGCACTGTCCCACTGGGGTGAGAATGACTCACTCAGGGATCATTAACTGGCTCCAGGGGACTTGAATTTGTGTTATCTCCTGCTCTCAATGAACAACTGAATTTACTTTGGGCCCTAATGCTAAAAGCCTGAAATTCATTTAGAGGCCACTGCCTAAAGCCTAGAAATACCATGATTTTTCCTCTTGTCACTGCCCCACTGAAGCTTCAAAATGTAGAGAAGCCTTCAAAGGCTCAGAAACTTGACAACGTTGTCCAAACCAGACTGTCACTAGGGAAGATACAGAGGTCCCCCAGCTTTTGGGGAACAGAATGCCCCATGATCAGTGTGATTTTTCTCTGACCTAGTTCATCTGCTTAGAGTGAGAATCTCATGGGGGCTGAAATGTCTCTGTGCAGAGAGAGCATTAGGGAGTCTCCTCAAAGTCTGCAGCTTGTGTGATTACACAGCATTCCTGGATTTGATTCCAAAGTCAGAATGTACTCTGTAGGCTTGAGTTTGCCAGTTACCTCTGAAAATTACTATCATTCATGTCATGGCAAATAATGAAGATGACTGAAAAAAAAGTAATTTTGCTCCAGATTACAGGATTTCCTTTAGGAACTTTATTTTTAAAACGACCACAGTGTTTAAATTTTACTGTCACCTTCAGATGCTCCTGCAGTGTTTTGATTACTCTTCAATCATCTTCTGGAAAGGGGTACTCTTAATCTGCAGAGCTCTGTCTCCCAGGGATGCTTGAAGAGATGCTTCAGAACAAAAATTGCTTGATGAAATCATCAGTGTCGTGATGACATCTTTTTGCACCATGGCAATGAGAGCAGTAAATCATACATTTCTCTTTGCAGGTTTCACACAGCATCTCAATTCAAAGGCTTTTGGTGTCTGGACTTGTGACATGTTCTATTGCTAGGCTTAATAACTTTTCCAGTCTACTTTTCTTTCTTCCTGGAAAGAAAATGCATTTGAGGAACTTCAATACATAAGGACAACATTTGGTCAGTGTTTCACAACCAACATCATACTACTCCTAGACGGTACAAGTTATCTCATAGCAGAACTAGATTGCTTAATTTATTTCTGATCAGCAACAATAACTGTGCTTCTAAACTCAAGCAGGCAGGGGTTTATTGCAGTACATTCCTCTCTCCACGCAGGCAGGGATGACTCAGGTGCTCACTTGGCAGTGGAGGTTAAGTCCTGACTCTCACCTTTGGTGCCACCACTGGCAGCTCCCTTGTGACAAGGCCTGCAGGTGCTGATGATTGCTGAAAACAAATCTCATTTCTAAGCTGCAGATTTTTTTCAGCCACTGCCTTTCTTTGCTACCTGTATTTTTATTATGCGATTCCCCTAATAAAAAAAAAGTGATTGTGCTGTGTACTGTACCCGCTGACTAAAGGATAAAGAAGTAATTACTAAAAAAAAAAAAAAAAAAATTATTGCCAATATTTATGGAAGGTTACATTACTGTTTCCTTGGTTTTGTAAGCAGAGCTTGCTGCAGAGACTAAATCATGTGATACAGTGTCAAGTAAGACCTTCACAGCAAACCGTATTGATGTAATTATTTTCCCAAGCTACTGCAATGTTTGAGACTGAAACTTTGGAATGAGACAGAAGGAGTAAGACAGGCTAATTGGGATGCTGATGTTGTATCACTCAGGAAAAAAGTTTCACCTGTATCTGATGCCATAAGTTTCAGACCAGAGTGAGGTGACTGTAGGAAGTATGGAAAAGACTATGTCAGCAAAGGCTCAGTCAGGTTACTAGGACATGCTGACCTGCAATTGGGAGTGAAAAGTAAGAATTTGCAAACCAGTTTTGGGGAAGGCCTGATTTATAGGCTTTTCATGACACTTTGATTCATTTTTTTTTGAATGCTTTTGAAAAATTTTTTTTAATGCAAGGAAATCTTGCTCATTGGATTAGTCTGAGAACAACTGGAGTCCAGCTAGTCTCATCTAAAATAAACACTGTAATGATTTGTTGCAGTAGAATTATTGCAGGAGATCCTGGACTTGCTCAGGCAGAAATCATAACATGCTGCTGAAATTATTCATTGGAGCAGCCAAAGCAGCTGATGGCTGTTTTTTCTGCTAGACCATTACAAAATAAATAGTGTGTTAAGAGTTCTCAGAAAGGGCTACCTTGGGGAAAGCTCCTAGGAAGCACACCCTCAAGCATTTCTTTTATAGCTTGCTTTTTTTTTTTTTTTTTAAGTCTGCTTTACATATTTATTTTCCCCGTGATCACATGGAAATTTTATGAATACAGAAAGTTGTTCTTATTGGTTACACAAATGGCTCCTGCAAACTTGTCTCAACAGCCATTCCCATATTGCCATGGTTACATCCTTATCACAGTTTGACCTTTCATTTCACTACTAAAAAAATTCCCATTCCAGCATAACGTTCAATTTAGCAAAAAAGCCCCAAACAAACAAATTTTATTTTCCTTTCAAAGGATCAAATGAGGTCACTGTAGTCTTTTCAGGAAGTGGGCCAATATTTGCATTGCAATAATGCAATTTACTTACAGCAGGCAAACTTTCTTGACCTGTGTTTTTCTTGACCTGCTGCCCTTTGCAAAGCTGAAGCACCTTTGCAGGATTAACCATTTTGGACTGCAGCCGCTCTGCTGGCTCCTAAATGCAGAAAGGGCCATTAAGATCACTTGGCCTGACTTTAGCAGAACGGTAAGCCCAAGCTGCTGTCAGGAAAATCCACAAACGCCAGAGGCTTATGTTGAAAAAGGAGACACAGGAGTCCTGTAACTTTATTTGAATAAGGGGAGAGAGTCCACTGGGGCACATGCCCACGGGGTTTTTTCTCTCAAGTTTTCACAGGTTGCACCCTCCTTTTATCCTAAATTCCCAGCTGCATGTTGCCCTCGTCCTTTCCCCATTGGCTGAGGCACTAGGAAGGTACAGCCTTCCTGAACCGCCTACCACATATTCCCCATTTGAACCTACTATTTTACCCCGAAGTTCAGGAGTTCAGGCTTGTGCAGGCCCTTGCCTGTTCCAGGAGCTGAGCTCTCTGGGTTCTCCAAGAAACCCGCTGCTCAGAGTTAGTAGAGGCATTAAGACCCATTTCAAACACATTAACACCCACACCTTCACCATCAAATTGTTTGTAAAGACAGTAGCTTTCCCCTTACTGGGAACACTTTGTGGGGTACCCAAGTTTCAGGCTTTTGCACTGAGTGCTGCCAGCTGGAGGTACTGGGCACATGTCCTGCTCCACCAGTAACTGATACTGGTACAGGGACCTTCAGTGAGTGCAGAGCACTTAGTGTCCACTTTTACTTACATGGGAAACAACCCAGGTCCAGATCTGTCCTCTTACCATATGATGGAAGGAAAGAGGAAAAGATAAAGAAGCTTTTGCTTCCCAGCACAGCCTTGGATGGCAGCAGATTTGAACACCCGCTTCTTGCACAAAAGAAAACTTCATCTGTTCCTAGGAGGGCTGGAACAAAAGGTGTTCCCTGCTGGCTGGGCTGGTGGAGCAGCTCCCTACTGCCTGCCGGCAGAGGCACCAAAGCTTTAAATGCACCAGGGCCAGCTTTGTGGCATGGCTGTGGCTCTGAGAAGGGCGCGATTGTGGACTGGGAGCAGGGGAATTGCTACATGGCCTGGCCTGGATAGGTCCGAGGCTGCAGAGCCAGGGCTCGCCAGCCAAGACAGGGGCAAGGGCAATCTGCTGACCAGCCCATCGGTTGCTGCAATGCTGCTGCTGGTCTTGTTTCACCTCTGGGTTTGTTGCCACCCTTGTGACCCTGGTAGCACAGAGCAGCATTCCAGGTCACAGTGAGAAGTATTTTCACATAACAAGGTTTGTTGATAGCAGAGTTTGGACAAGGCCTTACAAAAGGCTGGAGCTGTGCTGGCAAAAGTTCAGCAGAGCAGAAAACCGCCAAGTTTCAAAGCAGCACAGCAGGAGCACGGGCAGTGCATGAGACCTCACGCAGGCCATGAGGCAGCAAATGACACCAGGCGTCCATTCCCCAGCTGCGCTGCAGCTCCCTCTTCTGAGGCCAGGTCAGGCTGGAGCTGCTGCCCAGGAAAGCCTTCTCCTGCTGGCTCCTTGCACAGGAAGGGCTGTTTGGAAACAATGGGTAATAGAGGAAGTGTTTTCCCAGACAATCCCAAATAAACACATGAATGGACTTCCTCTGCTCAACATCACAGGGCAGTGAGGGTTTGCTTTGTGGCCGGGCTGAATTCATTGCTGTTTACAAGAGGATGATTTCAGAGGAAGGGGATAGTGGGACTCCTTGTGGGGGTGTGGGGTGTCGCTCTGGAGAAGCAGTCTGCTTGGAAAAAGTGCCGATGCTGATATCGCCTTTCTGCCATGGTGCAAATTAAGAGCTATTAATTTTCCTGCCCTTGGTTGCATAATTGCAGTGCAGGGCCTTTTGAATGCTGCATTTAAATGAGTCTGCAATTGGAAATAATGAAGGTTAAAACCCTCTTCCATGATGATTTTATGATCAAGTTAGTTCCTTTGACCCAGAAAGCAGCTGTGGTAGCAATGAGCTCTGCATTAGGAGTAAGACTGTAGATTTGAGGTGTTGTTCAGAGCTAGCTTTAGAAAGATACATCCATACAAAGTGATTGAATTTCAAAGTCAGAAAGGTCTGGCACACTGGGACAGAGGCTGGGCAGGAACTTGGTGTGAGAGGGAGACCTCCCTTCAAACAGGGCAGGGAGCAAGGCAGCTCTGCTGAGAGTCACAGTGTCAAAATTAGGTGACCCCACAAGCCAAAAGCCATTGGATACTGGGGATATGATGAATATCCCATCTTGCTTTTACTTATCTTGAATGTTTGTTCATAACTAATACCAGGGAGGGCTTTGGATTATCCAAAGCAGCATTATTCTATTTTTACTCCTAATTTGTAGCTGGCGAGAGGGTTACTAAGATTTTCCTTTAGTTGTAGGCACTTAGGGACTCTACTTTTATCTCCTTAGGCTGTTGTTTCAAAGTTGCCTTTAGCTTCAAGACCTCAGCTAACTTCTGCCCTGCCTGTCCAGCCACCAGCTGGCCTTGGACACATTGGCTGACCTCTGGGAATTCAACTTGTCACTCTTCAGCCTGAGCATCAGGGAGGAGCCGGTAAGAGTTTTCTTTCTTTCAGTCCTGATTGGAAGTGGTCTGGATGCTGCAGACTGCTATGAGCAGAGCTGTGGTGTCCCAACCTTGCCATGCCCCTTATCTGTCTGGCCAGGGAGAATCCTTCCCTCTGGCATGGAGCACGTCCTGACATGGTGGATGCTTTGAACTGCAAAGCACTCTAATCTTACCCCTTCCACGGTGGCTAAGAAGTGGGTGGGTGCAGGAAAACACAATCTGAAGGTTCCAGGCTGCTCTGGGCAGTGAAGCAGCACTGAGCAAGGCTGTGACAGCCTCAACATGGTTGCCTGTTCCAGCAGGGAACAAGGCTCTGGGACATACGTGACTGCCAGCTTGCGTATCAGCATCCTTGAGGATGACATTCTGCTGTGTAATCCCAGCACTCCAGGCTCTGTCACATGTACTGTGCCCCTCAGCTGCTCACACATGGATGCCACCACCTGCACAGTCCCATTAGTTCTAATATCCAGGTCTGAATGATTTTCAAGCTTTCCCCTGGCTCTGCTCCACTGAACTTGCAGACTTTCTTGGCCTTCCTTTCCTTGCACTGTCTTGCCTGAGCCTCCCTTGGCTCCTTGAGAGCCCTCTCCCCTGTGTCCGCAGCCATCTGCAGCCTCTGGGTCTCTGTGCTTCATCATTTCCCATTGGGAACTCATCTTGGTGCTCTCACATCTTGCTGATGTTCAGCTTCATCTGGGCTCCAGAAGGAGAGACTGTGCTTCCCCTGGGATCCTGCTTCCAAACCCAGCAGGGCATGTGTGTGTGTGTGTGGTCTCTGCCCAGCATGAATGCACATTTTCCCTCCAACTGCAGTGTTTGCTTGATGCTTAGGGAAGTGCAGGATGTAGTGGAGAGGGTGAAGACTCCACAGCAGCTCTAAATTCACTCTGACCTTTCCTCCTTTCCCCCGGAGTGTGCTGCCATTTACACGCGGAGTCCCCATATTCAGCTCGGGGGGTCTCCTGGGCTGAAAGCTGACGCTGGGCCAGCCGTGTAAGCTGAAGCCCTTGATGTGCTTTAGCTGATGGAGCAGCTTTTCTCTGTCCTCCCTTCTAGTAAACCTCCTGATGAGCTTCTGGCGTACCATGTGGCCAGGGGACAGCAGGGAGGATTACTGGTAGGACTCACAGAGACATCGGCTCCTGTGGAGAGTGATTAGCAACCCAACATACGCTCCTGAGAGCCTTCGGGAAGCTGATTAGAGCACTGCAGAAATTTATTCATGTCTGGGAGCAGGGGAGATCAGAGTGGCAGCAGTATCTGAGTGCATGGGCAGGGGATGGGAGCAACATTTTTCAAACTATTTGTATCTGATGGGGGGGTTCACTCCTAGCTCTAGGAGTTGTATTACACTGACACTGTTGTGCTTGATATGAAGAGCTGAAAATTCCCGTCCGAGCGTGGCCATCGCCATCAGAGCACAGTGGGCGCTGGATAGGGCAGTGCCGCAAGGGCCTGAGGTGCTCTTACACCCACTCCTCACAAGCGCCTGGTGCCTCCCGGCCGCGCTTTGCCTTCAGGCCGGGGTCTCACTGCCACCACCTTAACGCTGAGCGCTTAACAGGGCATTTTCCAGCCCTGTTGGGAAGAACGGAACAGCCCGGCTCTCTCCGACGAGGAGTTTCATCCTCAGGCGTCCGTCACGCAGTGAGGACCGGGACGCAGGGCTGGGCTCGGGCTGGGGCTGGGGCTGGGCTGGGCTCGTCTTGAGGGGATCGCCTCGGCTCGGAGTGGTCGGGCTCGGCTTGGCTGGGTTCGGCCTGGCTCGGCTCAGCTCGGCAGGGCTCGGCTCGGCTCGGCGGCGGGCGAAATCGCTCGGACTGCACCGCCCGCTTGTGGTAGCTCGGGCTGCCCGGCAGGGGGCGCCTCCCGGCGGCGTCTCGGCCAGTGGCGGCC
>VZTR01016852.1:711324-776559 GCA_013400775.1 Chaetops frenatus | reverse complement strand
TCGGGGCACTGGGGAGAAGGATGGGGCGTCTGCTGTCCGAAAGCGCCCAGAACGGGGTACGGGAGTGGCGGGGTGCTTAGGGGCTGGAGTTGGTGTCCTGGGGAACAAGTAGGAAGAAAATTACTCCTTTTGGCTTGGGGAGAAAAAAAGCAGAAAACAGGAGTTAAAAGAAATCTTCAGGGACTGAGTGGAGCACTTTGTGCAATTTGAAGCAGGTTTTTCGTTTTTTTTTTTTTTTTTTTGGAACACAGGCATTTCCTAAAACACAGCCTTGGTCCTCAAATGTAACAAGGGATTTAAAACTCAGACATTTCATTTCCAGTATGTGGAAAGATTCCAAATGCTTTTGTCTGGTATGTTCCTCAGTACAAGCCCCAAGCAGCTCTGCCTCACCCAAGTCTTTTTCCTCCAGCCAGCAAATAAAATGTTGATGTCTGCTGCTGTTCCAAGGCTTCTCAACACAGTGCTGCATTACTGGTCAAAATGTCTTTAACACTCTCTGCTTTGGCAGACTTTGAGCTTGATTCACTCCTCGCATCGAGCAGCGTTAATGTGGGCTGACCGCTGAAGTCTGGGTTGATTCATACCTGTCTGTGTGCTGGGGTGAGATGGCTGGGCTGCTGTCAGTGATACTGACATGAACCGTACGCCTATTTCTTTACGTGGAGTAGAAAGGAAATTCTTAGCACAAGGAAATCGAAAGCTTATTGCATAGGGCTGTGTTGAGAAGGTGCTTGTCAAATAAGATGCAGGCTGAAAAGGCCTTTCATCTCCCTTCTGCAATGTTTGGTCCAGTGCTTGTGCAAAAGGGATGATCTCTCTCCGCTCTGCTCTCCTTGTACTGGAACCAGCCTTTGTTTGGATAGGGGAGCATATGCAGCTAAAGCAAGTCTTGTTGTGATGAGTTTGTGGTTCCTTGGTGTGGTTCATGTTGTGCTTACACAAGCACTTGAGGTGGAAATGAAGGGGCAGGGAGAAGGCAGAACTTCTCATTCCAGCAGCCTGACCAGCTTATGCCAGTCTAGATGCCCTGCAAACCCTTCTGGTGTTGAGAGATCCCAAAGCACGCGCTAGGCTTGACTTTCATCCTTTACTTCCCAGCTCCAGAGCGTGTAACTTTTACTGGTGACATCCGTGGTGACTGACAAAGCATCTGATGAGAGACATGCCAGTGGCTCCAGTGTGCTGGCCTGCACACTGTTTTCCTGTGGGAATGTCCCAGAGGGCATTGCCCACGGCTTCTTCCTCAGTGTCACAGCACTGGGCTGACTCTCTGTAGCACGTGCTGAAGCTGGGCAGAAGAAAAAATGTTTTGAAATCTGCCTGGCCAAATCATTTGATGTTGATGATCAGTGGAGAGAGCTGTAGGAGTTGTACTCCTCCAGCACTGCCTGGAAGCAAAATTCCTGTTAGAGTGATGAATTTTTTTAAGGGCAGGAGGACCTGGTGCCCTCTGTGACCAAGTAGCTCTTGCTGGCTAAGCGTGGGACCTCTGGTCCTTATTAAGGCCAGCACAGCACAAGTGGGCAAATGAAGGTTAGGAGCAGGGTTTTTTTGGGACAAAGCGGTAGTGGATTACCAAAGGTGTGACAGTAATTTCTGGGTCAGAGTAGGGATGCAAGGGGAGACTTGTTCTTTAAATGGTGGCAGAGATTTTTTTAATTGACTTGTGCTGCTGGGTATGTGTCACCGTGCAAAAGACCAGGTACTGCTGACAGGGAGTGGTGGGGGAAACTTGTGCCTGTGAAATGATTTGTAATCTGCTTGCACTGATAGTTGGTTCAGGCTGAGTGAGTGGCGTGTGCAACTGCTCCATTTCTGCATCTGATCTGTTCTTAATCCCTAGTGATGGGAGAGAGTTTTCATCCCCTCTCCAAGAAGCTCCACTTGATTGCTCTAATCATCTTGGCATTAGTCTCAGCAATCATACACGCAGGGTGGTAAGTAGCTTCTTACTCTGTCGGCAGGGTTGTCCTTACTGGAACAAATACAAGTTGCAGAGGTGCAGCATCTCTCTTGGGAGGCAGAGTCTTCACAAAAAGCTGGTTTGTCTGCAAGGGCAGTTCAGGAACCTGTGAGGTCCCCACCTCTGACTGTTGGCTTGGGCTCTGGGAATAGTGCAGGCTCACAGTTTGGAAGGGCTGTGCAGTCCTTTACCTGTTCTGCGATCTTGGAGACGCTTGGAGATTGTAACAAATTAAACCTCTCAGCAGCTTTGAGGACTCCTGCCTGTCAGCTTCATCTGTGCTGAGTAACAGTGTGCTTGCAGGGAGAGCTAGTAGAAAATGACTTTCTGGTCATTAAATGAGACAGTGGAATTGAGCAAAATGAGTTTCACACAGGATGTCTGTGGTGAACTGAGACTATAGGGTTTCTAGCCATGGGATGAGTCTCCAGCTTTGCCACGTGGTCTTGCACTGCGGCGGCTCCACTGTTTCTGGAGCTGCTATTCCTTGCAAAGACTGATATAAGGTCAAGGCTTTTCATCTGACTTGTCTCTGAATTTCATTTGCTTTACAAATTCATGGTCTGTAGTGCTGTGTCTGCATTTCTTCATGCCATCCTCTTGCCATGACCTCCTGCTATGAACCCTTGCCTGTTCCTTGCTGCTGTGGATGGATACCAGGAACTGGAGGGCTGCAGCCTGAATCACAACAATGCTGTGCTTTCCTTCTCTTGTTGTGTTGTGCAGTCCTGGCTTGTGCTGTGTGCTGAGTGCCCAGGATCAGTCCTCCTGCAGCTGGGGAAGGAATCAGAGAGGGGAAAAATGTTTGGAAGGAGTGGGAGTGGTGTGTGGCTCCCCATTGCCTGGGCTGGCTGGCAGCATGGTGTGGGTACAGCCTGCCCTGCACTGGGGAGAGGAGAGAGTGCTGTCCTGTGTGGGCTCAGGTTTATGGACGCTTTTCCCTCCTTGCCTGAGATCTGGAGGGGCTTGGGCCTCCTAGCTCAGCAGGCCTGCTGAGCTAACTGGAATATGTGCCAGCCAGTGAGAAAAGCCTGGCTTTCTTTTCCAGACTATGCTCTGGCATCTGATACGATCGTCCTCCTTGGATGATGTGATCACCCACCTTGGAGATGGGGAGCATCTCACTTGGACACCTGAACCTGTACCCTCTGGTGAGGGTGGCCACTGTGGGTTACAGGAAGGGCTGAGTCTGTTCACAGTGGTGCTGCCCTGGGTCCCACTGCTGGATGAAGGCTGGGGAGAAGGATGAAATCCCCACCTCTACAGCAGCCAGGCCCCTCACTGGCTGGGACTCCCATTGTCATGGTGTGTTGTGTAAGTGCAATGTGTGCACCTTGAACTTCTGTATCTTTGAAGCGAAGGATTGAGCAGGAATGGCCGCTCCTGGGAAGGTGTGACAACCCTGCCATAATTCCCTTTGTCAGCTCCCTGCTGCTTCTGAAACTTGAGCCTTACCTGATGTGTTGAATCCAGGTCTGCCTTCGTGAAGGGACAGGTGAATAATTCATCCAGACTAAAGGGGCTGGGCAAGAAAGGAGCCTGTGGAACCAAAAAAGTGCCTCTGATGAAGAGCTTAGGCATGAAAATTGTGATGAAGAAGCAGTAATGAGCCTTGCTCATAACTCCCACTGGTGAGAGGAGAAAGCCCATGTGTGCAGGCGTGCTGGCACCCGTGTAGCACTGGGATGGCGGGGGCGAGCTGGAAGCCTTGCCATCTGCTTGCCACTTACAGTGTATTTCTGTGTGCCAGTAATGTAGGAGTGTCTGGTTAGGTTTTTTTTTTTTGCCCCCTTCTCTGAGGTGTATTTACAATTTGACGGTAGTAACTCGCTGTGTGTAGTAAACGCTGGGTTTTGTCACCTTGGGATTACTGGTGCTCACTTTCTGAAAGCAAACACACAGTCTTAACTGAGGTGGGAACGAGAGAGGAAGGTCTTTGTGGCAGAGATGGCCCCACACCAGCTGAACGTGCTGCTCTTACCTGTAATTGCTGACTTGAAGTGTATTAAAGTGACAGTGATGTGTCACTTCATGAGCTTTAGACTATGGCTACGACAATGTGGGCCCACAGATGCTTTTCTTTGCACCTTGTCACAGCTGCCCAAATTGCTGGTTCCTGAATTTGAATCTGCATTCAAATTCAAATAAACTGCTTTCTCCACTGTGTTTGTGAGAATTGTGCTAACTTCTTTTTAGCCATGCTGCCCACTTTCATGTCTGCTGACCCCATATTTTGTAGTCTCACTCCTAAAATAAGTGGACTTGGGACAAGGCTGTGCCCCTTTCCTGCATGGCTGCAGGCTCAGGAGCCAAATAGCTGTGGGGATAATCATGGATTGAGGGCCCGCCTTCTTAAAATGCTTAGGCACAAGCAGATGTCTTACGAGATTTTGGAAAAATCCCATTATGTTGCCAGTCTATATCTTTAAGTGTCTTAATGCCATTAAATATTTGGGTCCCAGGTGGTCTTCTAGGTACTATGCTCTCCCTCCCCAGCAAGCACACTGCAGACACATGGCAGATGGGAAATTATGCAGCCCAGGATCCTTGTCTCCTTTTATCTTTCTCTTGTGGTAAAGGAGGCCAAAAATTAGACTTGAAGTGGCTTCCTGGGGGAGGGAGAAGAGCAGAGTCAGTACTGGGATCCTGCTCATCCAAACTGCCCTGTGCTGAGGTGGGGAAATGGGAAGCACAGGCTTTCTGTGCAGGACTGCCTGCCCACGTAGGGTGGTGTTTCAGGGATGCCGGCGGCTCTGATGATCAGCCTGCCTGTCCCTGTGTGCAGGCACGGGGCTGGCTCTGCTGCTGGGGCAGCCCCTGTGGTCAGCAGGATGGCTTTGCCTGATGCTGCAGTTCACGTGGGGCTTAAGCCATCTGTGCTGCCACGTTGTGTTGCACTGAGCACATGCCGCTGCTGCTCGAGTAAATCACTTATCTGCTCTGCGGGGAGCCGTGGCTGTCTAACCTCTTTATCTTTCCTCTTGTGTCCAGCCCTCAGTGCCGCCAGTGCCAAACTACAAGCTCTCCATGTCAATCCCAGAATGGCTCCAGGCAATACAGACCTACATGAAGATGCTGCAGTATCCTTCTTGAGTGCGTGGTCTCCGGAAAGAAGGCTGACTTGTGCCTGTCGTGAATTAACAGAGCTTTACTGAAGCTTTTGCTGGGTGCAAGGGCTTGGGATCATTTGGGGGTAAAAAGATGCCTCCAGGGATTTGTGATAGCACCAGCAGCACAGAGCTTGTCATAGTAATCCTCTGGGAGATGTAATTAGCTTTAAGTGATACTGAAAAATTTTACATGAAGTGACATTGGTGGGAATAGAAGTGCTTATTTTGATTAATGAGGATATTATGATTGGATTGTGATGCCTGGAGAAATAGTATGGCATCTCATCATAAAGTGACTAAAAGGAAGCCAGTGTTGTGGCAAACCCTTTCTCCCTCTGCCCTGGCAGCCCCTGTGAGCTCCCTGATGATTGCCTGTGTGCTCAGCTTGCAGGGAGTGCTTGTCACTGGGGTGAGGGGCACAAGCAGCTGTCCTGACCCCAAGGAGGGCAGGCTTGCCTGTGACACAGGAACTGACCAAAGGAATCTCCTGTCCAGATGTCCCACCTTGCTTGGGGGATTCATCAGGGATCTACACATTGGTCTAGCTTCTCTGTCACTGGCCCATGCCCAATTCCTGACTGTTTCCATTGCTGACAGATAATTTCAGAGATGGTTGCTGGCCCAGATGCTGCTCCTCTGTTTCCCTTCTTTTCTAAACTCTGCCTTTTTATGTGCGTGTGTACATGTGTGGGGGGAGGCTGTGGGGATGAGGAATGAGTACAAAGTCCTGGTAAGGATTAAGAAAGGATATGGGTGGCAGCTGGAAGAACATCCAGAAATAGCAGGCGCGGTTAGCCTGGTGGGGAGTTGTGGCTGGGATCAAGGCGGCAGCCGGGCCTGGAGCTGCAGCAGCTGCCATGGGGAGGGAGGCCGGGGCCTGCCTGCTCTGCAGGGGGACTGTGCATTTCTCTTCTTTTTGTCAGCCACTTGGCCAGGACAAGAGGCTTTTTGCTTGCTGGGATTGTGCCAGAGAGGATACCATGTCATACAGAGCTCCAAAAATTACATTATCCCCCACCTCACCCCGTAGTGGTTTTGAAATCCTGCTTTCTGCTGGGTAGCAGGAGCAGGCCTTAGGCACAGGGTTTGGATCTGTGTTCAGAAAAGCTTCAAAGTAGACTGGGGAGCAGCATCTGGGCTTCCTTTGAGAGCTGAAAGAGGATGTGTGCTTTGTTCAGAGCACCCTGAAAGGGCCTCATGAATTAGGTTTTGAAGGCAGGAGGGAAGTAAAGCCTTGTTTGTTGAGAACTCTGAACTCTAATTGAAGTCAGTTCAGAGCATCCTGGTGAGAGCTGGAGTTTTTATTTAGGCTGTGGTTATACATGCAGCAGCTGTGCTATTTGTGCCTTGCAAGCAACTTTTTGCTTCCATGGGGTCACCTGCTTGTGCCCTGGTATCTGCTTTGGTATCGCCAGTTTTACTGGCATGAACATTCTAATGGGAATAGAATTTGGGAATAGGTTAGGAAAGAGATGCAACTGGAAAAGCAACCTAGCAAAAGTAAGGGCAGTGTGATTTTTTTTTTCTTACGAAACTTGGTTGGGTTTTTTGCTTTGATTTTGCTTTTACTGAACAGATTGTTTTCCTGGTCTGGTTTATTGTGTTGCTGCTTGAACAGCAATGCTCAAGGAGCAGGGAAGAGGCTGCTTCTGGTGATGCTGCTGCGTGGCAGCCTGTGCTTTCTAGGCAAGTGGTGCTGAGATTTGTGATGAACTTTTCTACTATCCTCATAGTGTTAACTAATGACCTTGCACATAGCTGGTTGTTTTCATTTCAAGAGTATTGTATTTTTTAGAGAATTATTTATATTTCCTAAGTGTAAATGGATGCACCTGCAATGTTTTTGGTTTACAGGTCATAGGTGAGCCATGTGGCTGATGAACTTACAGGACTTCTAAAGGAAGTAAGTTTTTTCAGACCATAGGTTATATTGACTGGTTTGGGTAGGCTATGAAAGCCTTCTCTTGCCCAAGTGAGAGACTTTTTTCCAAACTTGCAATCTAGTAGTGAGTAGGACCTAGTGGAAAACAGAATTCATAACCTTCAAATGCCGAGTTAGAGTGTCATTTTGGGTGGACAATCTTAATACTTGACTCTTCACCTAGTGCTGTTAATAGATCACGTAAAAAGACAAGTAAAAAGTTTTGTCATATTAACACATGCCAGTGTTTCATATCTGAGAGTCAGTGGCTTTTACTGTGTGTTTTGTATTTCAAGAGGAACTCGGAACTGAAATTCACCTTTTGAGCAGTGTGATTTTATTGCTTGACTGTTCAAGTTACCTTCCTTTGACAGACAAAATACAGATACAATCACACGGGAACACAGTTCTTCGAGATAAGAAAAACGAGACCTCTAAGTGGGTAAGTGTCCCTGGAATTGGTCTAGTGCTCTTGTCCATGATCACCTGGCATTTAAGCACTGCAGCACCACAGCATAGGAGGGCTGTCTCCTCTGTGCCACAGCACCTGTGGCAGGGCCAAAGCTGCCTCTTTTGCTGCCTTTGTGAGGAGTGTCCCAGCTTGCTGCTGGCTGGCAAATGGACCATGGAGACTGACAAGTGGAAGGGCTGTTCCTGCTCAGCAGCTGCATGGGAGCTGCTTGGCTGCAGGCCAGAGCTGCATGCACAGGAGTGGGAAAACTCTCTGCTTATTGGTGTTGGGCTGGGAGGGCTGGGCTGCTTTTCTGAAAACTGAGTAAGTCCTGATACTCTGGTTGTGCTGTAATGCCCTTCGCGGGTGGTAAGAAGGGATTAGCTGCGCAAAATGCAGCAGGAATTTTGACATCCTGGGCAAAGTGGTTTTCCCTGGAGGCTCTCAATGGACTGTTTAAGTCGTGTCTGTGCTGCTCATCTTGCTGTTCCTTCCATGTGGTGGACTTGTGCAGTGCAAGGATGAACGCGTGCCCAGGGAGCCTGGCAGCAGAGAACTGGGGTCTCTTGCATGTTAGAGCTGCATCATACTTAGGACTCCTCTTTAACAGAACCCAATAAATTAGCAGGTTAGGGCAGGAAGGCTGTTGACAACATTATACTTTTATTTTAGGGTGAAATTTAGATAAGCAGAATATAATTACTCCCATAGACTGGTCTGTCTCTAGCTCTTCCCAGCTCTCCGTCATTAATCTAATGGTCCCTCACTCTAAAATTCCAGTTCCCATCTCAGCTTTGTGCTTCAGGTTTTCATCTTGCTGACAGCAATCTTTCTCACTTCCTTTATCTAATGTTCACTACTCTGGTGGAACTAGTTTAAAACAAATCTTGTGCCTTGAATGATAGATGGGTTTACAGAAGCTTAAATAAATTTTCAAGCTGCTCACTCATTTTTAAATTTGTCCCATTACTTTTTTCAAAGGAAGTGAAGGATGAAAATGAATTATGCTCAGCACTTACCACTTAAAAGGTCGTTGTCTTGCTGGGCTGGCTAAAAGCCTGGCTTACAAGGATGGTGCTCTTTCCTAGAAGGGAACAGATACAGTGCTTGGAGATGGAGATGTGCCTGTGGCTTTGAATCATCTCCCAGGTGGAGCCATTTCCTCTGTTTCTCTGCCTTAGTGTTTGCTTGGGGGCAAGTTTCTGACTCCTCTCCTTGTCTTGTTGCTGCTAGGAACTTCTTGGAATGGGGTGGCAGGACTTTGGTGGAGTTAAGGAGGAAATGGTCCAGCCCTTCAGGGGCTGCCAGCTTTCCAGGCACAGTTGCCTGAACATGGTGTGTGCTGGACTTGAACAGTGTAGACCGGAGTGCTGTGAGGAATGGGACTGTCAGGAGCATGTGTTGCTGCCCAGATCCTGTTGTACTGCTGGAGGGCTCCAACACTTGCCTGGTTTCTCCAGTTTTGAGAAGAACGCCTGCAAGGCTGTCTGAAGTTCCTGCCATTTTTATGAAACCAAAATTCCAGTTGTTTTTATGAAACTTACAGTTTTGGGTTTAGATTTCAGATCTTTTAAAATTTACCTGGCTGAGGCAGGAGGATGGGACCAGACTATTTTCAGTGGTGCCCAGTGACAGGACAAGGGACAACAGGCAGAAACTGGAAGTTCCATCTAAGTATGAGGAAAAAAATTTTTACTATATGGGTGACAGAGCACTGGAACAGACTACCCATAGAGGTTATGGAGCCTCCTTCTGTGGAGATATTGAAAACCTACCTGTGCAACTTGCTCTAAACTAACCTGCTTTAGCAGGAGGATTGGACAGATGGTCTCCAGAGGTCCCTTCCAACCCCAGTCATTCTGTGATTCTGTGGGAATAGGGTGTTGATTGCCCTGCAGTGTTGAGGTGTGCGCAAAAGCTTTCCTTCATCTGGTGTGCAGGCCCATTTTCATCAAAGCTGAAAAATTGCCTACACCTCCAAGTTTTGTTTTGTTTTTTTTTTTTTTTGCTGGGAGGTGTGTTCTGCTTTGCAAGAAATCTGCTCCCAGTGTGGCAACGACAGGTGTCTTGTGCCGAGGTGACAGGAGCTGCTCTGAGCAATTTCTGTGCTGTCAAAGGCCTCGCTTGCTGAAAGCCTCCAATTGCCACTGGCTTTTGAAAAATGAGGCTGTTCCCAGAGCTTTATTGACACTAAACATATTGCTGATTTCATAATGTGAGGGCTCAAAGCTAATGAAAGCATTACGAGATCTTTGGCAGCCTCTCTTCAAGACAGCAGTGGCTGGACACAAAGAAGCTGAGTACTAGATGGAAATTGAATATTCATAAATTCATGTGAAAGTGTCCTAAGCAGCTGGGGCATATTAATGAGTTTTTCTATTATGGAGGGAGGACTAGATATTGTAGAGATTTACTGCCAGCATCAGTGTGATGTATGAGAAAATAAAAATGTGTGGCTGAGTGTAGGAAGAAGAGCATAAATTATCTAGAGGAACTCATTAAGACATATAGTCTTGCTATAACTCAGTATTTACAATCTCTTTAAGAACAAGTCACTCTTATTATCAACTTAACTTCTAGAGTGCCAGACACCACGTGGATTTGTCTAGACTACAGATAGCACTTTTGGGAATGTTAGATTTCTGTTGGCGTAGCTGTGCGAGTTGGGGTGGCAGAGCTGTGAACCTGTAAACTTTGTGTGCTGTTAGAACTGCATCAACATTCTGCATTAAATTTTTGCACAAAATCTAAATTTACAGGTGTAGCTGCATCCACTGTAGGAGTGCTTTGCTAATACAGGTATCCTAACCTGGGACAGTGCCCTTCATGGGCTTCATGATGTACACTTTTGTACTAAGTAGGTAAAGGGCACTCTGTGAAGTTCAGCTCTGCTGATACAGGTGTGTATGCACGTGATATGAATGTTTCAGACAGACACCAGTAGGACTGGTTTGCCTTTTCCCCCGCAGGATTGTGCTGGCTAAACCTATTTTATGACTTTTGTTGCTACAACCAGTCTGATAAAAAATGGTGCTTTTGACTGACATAGCCATTTTTTTTAAAACTTCTCAGCTTAGATCATTTAAGAGCTTTAGGAAAAAAAGTGTATGTCTGGATATCTAGTAATATCTGTAACTGTGAATTCAATGTCAACAAGCTGTTACTGCTGGGTTTACAAGGAGAGATAAGCCCTCTGGAAGCTTCTGTTCTAGGATGCAGGCATGAGGCACAGTGAGAAACAAATCTCTTTGTTCTCCATGGAGATCTGGGGAGGTGCAGCATTGTACTGTTCCCTCCAGTTGAGTGCCAGCCAATCAGGGGGGCCTACAGCTGAAGCAGAAGCTGATGTTTGGGTAGGTTCCGTGGTCTTTGAGAAATTGGCGCCCAGAAGCTGCTCTGTGAGGAGGGAGAGACATTCCATGGCTGCAGATGTAATGTGTAATCGATTGCAATAAAGGAGCCCGATAGGAGCTGTCACATGGCAACGATGCAACCAAATAACAGGGAAGGGGAGGCAGGAAATAATACTGTTAACACACACCATGTTATTAGGGAACACTGATGGGACTGTAAAGAAAAATGGGCTCGTACCATTTCCAGACAATAGACTGCAGAAGGCATTTGAACATCTGCTTCTCTCTTGCACAAAGGGGGAATGTTACAGATACGGTGTTGTGTTCAGTGTGTTGCAAAATGCTTTTGCTGTTGAAACACTGTTTTTGAGAAGATTCACAAGATCAGTATCTGGTCTGCTGTTTCAGCTCCTTTTGCTCCTGCTGGTGCCTTTTGCTTGTTTCTTGGCTTTATTGTCATGAATGAAATTGTCAGGAGCCTTAGAAAAACTTGGGAGAGGGAGATTTTATGGGCCTCAGGCAAAGTATATGGGTCTGTGTAAGGAGTATTTTGTGGAAAAATGTGCTGGAGGATCTCACTAATAAAAAATTTATTCAGTCTTGTAGGAGTCTTTCTGGTGAAGGAAGTGGGGAGCCTTTCCTAAGCATTGGTCATCCATGAAGGGACTCCAGCGTGATCAGTGCCAGCTGGTGAGATCCTCCAGTTTTGGGCATGCTGAAAGGTTTTAAGATTTTTCTAACCTGTATGTGAGATTGGGTGCCCAAGTGAAAAATCTGGGAGCAAAAGGAATTAGTGGTTCCCAGGTGCTGTCTTTAGACACTGCCATTTTAAACAGAAAGCATCCTAAAGAGGCAAAGTCAACTCCTTTCAGGGCCTCTCTTACTGCAGAAAGCAAGGGAGATAGTTCCTGGTAGGCTCCTGAGAACACTGAAAGAAATTTGAATCAATTAACAGGGAAATACCACTGCCTGCCAAGGACTAGATCGTGAGGGAGGAACAAGCAGCCTGTTCCTGTTGGCTACATTTGTTAAAGGCAGAAGTGTTCACTGTGGTCTGGAATAGAGATCTGCCTGGCAGACGTCACACAGTGGTGTAAATGCCACAAAGAGGGGAGCTGCAAGGTGCTTGTCTTTGACTGTAGCCATCTCCCCAGAGTTCCTGGAAGAGATGTTCTGCCCCCAGTGCTCACTGGAGTGTGGGGAGAGAGTGACTGTGAGCTGATTCCCAGCTGTCTGATGTAAGACTGTAAAGAATAGCTATACATGTGAAATCCTTTCAGGTAACTGTCAAGATTTAAAGAAAATCCCACAAGCAAACCCTGCTAAGGCAGGGAATTGAAATGCTTGATGCTGTTTTTTAATTCTTTTCTGCCTTTCTTAAATCTCCTTTCACAAGTTTAACTGTGCTGACTTTCTGGTCACTATGAACATCTGAGACAATGTGATAAGAATTTAGGAGTGGGAGAAAATAGGGAAAGGACAAATCAGAGAGCACCTGTAATGGGCTGTTTTCAAAGGAGCCGAATGCTCTGTCATTTGGCATAAGTCATTTGGTACAGATCCCTTAGAGAACTGACAAGCAGCCAGCAGCCTCCAACCATTAATATTTGTGTTAGAGAGCATGGGGAGGATGGGTGCTGGGGAAGGCAAAGATAGCAGCCTTTAAAAAGAATAAGGGCAAAGATAATTATAGGAACTTTGGGTTTATCTACAGTTCAAGGGATGGAAAAGGCAACATTAATATTGTCGGGCACAGTTCGTTTCTGAGAATTTCCTTCTATGAGGGTGTAAGAGCTTTCGTCAACAAGGAGGAAGATGTGGATGTAATAACTCCTTGTTTTAGTGTGGCTTTTGATAAGGCCACATCTTATCTCTCCAGATAAGGCAGGGACCTTGAGTCTAAATAAAACTATTTAATGTGAGGACCCAACTTGGTGAAAAGCAGCACGTAGAAAGTGGCACTTTGCCAATCTTGCCTAGCAGAGATTGTCAGTTGAGGTGTGCAGTGTCTGTCCCACCTCAGTTTTTCCTTAATGGTGTGGGTAAGACTTAATTTTTTGCTGATAGATGGTTTGCAGTCCAGGCTGGACAAGGTGACAAGGCTTTGGAAAATGAAATTGTGATACTCAGGAGTGATCTGAAACAAACAGGAGATAATTGTACTGGAACAAACAGGAGATAATTTAGTGAGGGCAGATGCAGAGGAGGGTTTGGGAATAGCCATCTGTGCAAAGGAGAAGCTGAGCTTAAAAAAATAAAAGAAACCAAACAAAATTCACCAAAAAAGCCCAACCAAAAAATCCCCACCCCTAACAAAAAAAGCCTCCCAACCAACCCACAAAAAACTCCCACCAAAAACACCAACAAAAAAAGAACCCACAAAAACCCCACAGAACCTGATTCAGTGTGGGCCAGCAGGGAAAAGCCAACAGCACACTGGCTTGGTGGCAAATATGCACTGAAAGATGGATTCAGAAGGAAATTGGACTGTTTGTACTGTTGTGGGTTTAACCAAAGGACTGTGAGACGTGAGTTAGTTGAAAGGATTCCAAAACTGAAAGAAACAAAGACTGTCCCAAAATTATAACCTAAGGGGGAAGCTTTCAGAGGGAGGTAGGGAGGAATTAAATAAAAATGGGTGTCTGCTTTCTCATTTTTACAGAGGAGAGGGCAGATTGCAGTCTTTTGCATATACAAATGTCTGTAGCAAGAGGAGGGATAATAAATGGTCTCCTTGCCCACTGTGGAGAGCAGAAATAGCTCCTGATTTAATTTGCAAAAAGGGAAGGATTTAATTTAAACATAGGGGACCTTCTTAGATGCAAGGTTAAGTATAGGATAGATTAGCTGGTGGGTTCTCAGGCTTTTGAGAAGCCAGTTGAAAGTAGACTGAAAAATAATCTGTGAGGAGTGATTTAGATTTGGCTTGTGCTACCTTGGGCAGAGCAGTGGCTTGAGGATTCTCCAGAGGCTGTGCTTCTAATACAAACACAGGGTTTAAGGCCATGCTTCGACTCAAGCTCGTTAAAAGTGGAAGAAGAACTCTCAGTGGCTCTTGAACTGGGTCATGCACATAAACCCTGCAGTCCCCGCTGTAAATGCAGAGAGAAAGCCAACTGTTTGCAGAGTATTCCCCGGGATTCTAGGGTGGATGTGTGTGAGGGCACAGCCTGCCCTGTGGGTGCAGGTGGATGCTGGTTTGCTGACCATTGGCAGTGCCTCCTGAGTGATGCTCCCCTCCCACAGACCCTCATCACTGCCCTGCTCCAGAGGTATCTCTGAGCTGCCAGGACCCGCTGCAGCTCCTGGATCCGGGTGCAGGTGGCTGTGTGTGCCTGAGGAGCAGATGCTGGCCCTGCCTCTGCCCCTCAGATCATGTTAACCAGGCACAGCTCACATTAAATGGCTTGCAGATAAATGGTTTTACAGCTTGACATTTTTCCTCATGATGCACATTCATAATCAGCTGTCTTTTTGGGTTTTTTTTGGTTTTTTTTTTTGTAATGTCCATCTAGTTAGATGACAGGAAATTCAGTGGATTGTCTTGTCTGTGGATACCTCCCATGTCTCATCTGCATGTAGCACTTCTGAGACAGAGACCGGGCTTTGCAGTGGCTGCTGTGGTGCCCAGCACTGGGGAGCCTCTGTGGGGGATGAAGGAGCCCCATTGTGTGCCCTCCCCGGGGCTGCTCTGTGCTTCCAGCAGTTCTCTGGGGTTCTGTGGCTGATTGTGAGTGTGGAGGAGGCAGGCAAACTCTAATTAGTCTTCTGTACCGCAGGCAGAGTGTAAGGGGTGGTTGTTTACAAATGGAAAGATAATTTCTAACTTGGATAAATGGGACATGGAATGGCTGTGACAGGCTGTAATAGCTGTGGAAGCTCTGTTGTCACTTGCACTCAACACAAGATTTAAAATGCATGAGGTGGGTGAATCAGAAAATGGGGGAAACAGACTCTGATGGTTTCAGATGCATATTTTCCTAATCTTCTCTAATACAAATATTTTTTGTCGTTTAACGTTGTGTTTCCTTAAAGTAGGCATCTGTTTACAAAGCTCTTCCCAGAGAAAGGATATGAATAGAGAAGACTGCAAAATAGAAGTTATCCTTTGGCTTAGTTTTCAGCTGTGCTTTTTTGGGGGGGCAGTTTTTTGGTGTGTCATTGGATGTGACTCTTCTGGCCTTTTTTAGACTGCTTCCAGTGTTTTTGTTTTTTTTTTCCAAACTGTCCAAGATTTCAGGATCTGTTTATGGAAGGGGGTAGGTTACTACTAGGTTAATAGTGCAGTGTCAGTCTGGCACAGCAGCTTTCTCAGCTGACCTGAGGTTGCTTGTTGCTTGTCACAGTGTTGTTCCTGTCAAATAATTGTACTCCAGATAGTGTCTAGATTGTAACTAAACTTTGGGAACTTGCAAAATCCTGGGCATGCATAGTTTTCTGCACTCCTGCAGGAAATTGTGTGGATTTTGCCACTTTCCCTGTCCACAGGAGAAGTGGAGCAGCAAGACAATAACTCAGTTTGCAGTGGTGTGAAGTGTCTGTGTTGGCAGGGCTTTCTGCAGAGCAGGCTATGATAAAAAGGCAATAAATTCTGGTCTGCAGCCATAGCTGTGCAATTGTGGAGGCATTTGTAGCTTTCAGGGGGCTGTGTAACCATCCTTTCTCTCCTGGTTTGTTTGTTTGTTTGTTTTTCTTGAGAGGAGAGCCAGGGTCATTTTGAAAACAAGCTAAACTTGGTCCTGCTCTGGGATTTCCATGATTGCCAGCTTGTGCAGTTCAGCAGGGCTTTGTGTTACAGTCTGAAGTGATGCTCAGGGAGTTGCTGTGAGAGGCAGAGAGGACTGCATTCCTCCTATTCACCTTAAGAGACTGGAAGGCACTCAGATGCCACATGTATTTTTATTTTCTCTTTATTTTTTCCCCCACAGTTATCCTCCAGAAGTTAACAGGACTCTGACAAGTCACTGAAGGGGGGAATCAAGTTCACCAGCTCTTGTTGAGATAAGAACTGGAGGTGCCTGGCCCTTGGTGTAGGAGAGGACCTTTTGATTCTTGTCAATTGCTCTAGCTGCAACGACTGAAAACTGTTTTGTTTCTGTTCTAGGTTAATGGAGACAGCAAAAGAAATGACCAGGGAGTCCTTACCCATCAAATGCCTTGAAGCAGTTATCCTGGGGATGTATCCTTTCACATGCCTGTGACTTTTCCACTGCAGCTCTGTTTAATACTTTGCCCCTCCTGGATGGTGTTTGAGAGGGATTGCAGCCCAAGGTGAGTTCCAGCAGCTTGGGGAGCTGCCTTGGTATTCATCACCAACTTGCTGAATTGGCTGGGCTTGTGGGTAGGAGTTGGGATGCTCAGGTCACAAGTGTTGTGGCTTGGCCATGCAGACTTTGCCTCCTGCCCTGGTAACCTGCATAATGTCAGGATCTCACCCAAAGAGCCCAGATGAGTACCTGTGTACACAATCTTTGTTTCTTTGTTAGCATTTCTCTGTTGGTTGTTGTTGGAATTGGTAACACCCGAGGAGCGTGGGTTCTGTTCTGTGTCTGATGTTTACGTGGCCAAGTCATGGTAGATTTTCTCTCTGAACCGACAGCTGTGCTTTGAGCAGAAGCATGTGTGTTATAGTCAAGCATTTGAGCTTCCCCTTAACATAATGCTTGCTTCCCACTCAGTCTTCAGTCATTTAGACACTGACTTGCTTCTCCGCCCTCTCGTGCTGTCACTGATAAATCAACCTGCACCATCCTAAAACACTGGAGGAGGGCGAGGCAGGGCTGCAGGAACAGGTTGCCAGACATATCTTGTCAGAAACGATCAAGTCTCATTTAAAACAAATCCCAACCCAAAATAAACCCCGAAGCAAACCATCTCCTGGGATGTCTGTGTGATGTTTTGCTGGCTGCTGCTGCCCCCTCCCGTGGGAGAAGGAGCTGGCAGAGCCTGGCAGGTAGTGCCTATGGGAATGGGTGGCTGCTGGGGGGCGGGAAGGGGGTGGGCTGGGCAGTGTGTGCCAGGGATAGACCTTGGATTTGAGTCTGGGATGTGGCTCTGCCTGACTAGGAATGCTGACAGGCTCTGCATGCAGCTGGAGGGATCGGGGTCCTGGGGGCTTGATGTCAACAAGAGACTTAAACCCCCTTCAAAGCCCTTCCAGAAGGAGAAATCATAGGATCATAGAATATCCTGAGTTAGAAGGAGCCCACAAGAACCATCAAAATTCAGGCCTTGTGTTGTCCAAACACTTCTTAAACTCTGTCATTTTGGTGCTGTGACCACTGCCCTGGGGAGCCTGTTCCCAGTACCCAACCACCTCTGGGTGAAGAACCCTTTCCTAATATCCAACCTAAACCTTCCTGACAGAACTTCAGGCCATGCCCTTGGATCCTGTCACTGGTCACCACAGAGCAGAAATCAGTGCCTGCCCCACCTCTTCCCCTCAAGAGGAAGTTGTAGACTACAGTGAGGTCTCTCCTCAGTCTCCTCCAAGCTGAACAAACCAAGTAACCTCAGCCGCTCCTTGTGTGGCTTCCCCTCAAGAACCATCTTCATTGCCTTCTTTTGGACTCTCTCTGATAGCTTTATATCCTTTTTATATTGTGGGACCCAGAAGTGCCCCCGGCACTGGAGGTGAGGCTGCCCCAGTGCAGAGCAGAGCAGGACAATCCCCTCCCTTGCCCAGCTGCTGATGCTGTGCCTGATGCCCCCCCAGGACATCGTCGGCCCTCCTGGCTGCCAGGGCACTGCTGGCTCATGTTCCCTTTCTGTGGTGCTGCTCTCCAGCCTCTCATGCCCCAGTCCATCCACACAACTGGGTGTGCCCTGTCCCAGGTGCAGAATCTGGCACTTCCCTTGTTAAACTTGATAGATTAGTGATTGCCAACCTTCCTGATTTGTCAAAGTCTGTCTGCAGGGCCTCTGTGCCATTGAGGGAGTCAGCAGCTCCTCCCAATTTTGTGTCATCAGCAGACTTCCTAAGCATACCTTTGAGTCTTGCATCCGAGTAACTTGTGAAGATGTTGAACTGGTCTTAAAATGGAGCCTTGTGGAACCCCACTAGAGAGTGGTTGCCAGCCTGACATAACCCCATTTGCTGTCACCCTTTGTATCTGACCTGTGAGCCTGTTGCTCACCCATTGTGTGATGTATTTCTCTAGGTGTAGGCTGGATATTTTGTCCAGGAGCATACTGGGAGTAACAGTATTGAAAGCTTTCCTGAAGCTCAAACAGTTTACTTTAACTGGTTTCCCTTGAAATGATGTCAGTGGACCTGTTATGCTTGCTCTTGTGTCAGGGTTGTGTCCCAAACTAATAGGGGATTGAAGGGATGGGGGAAATAATCCCCAGGTGGAGTTGATGCTGCTCTGCAGTGTCAGTGTGGCTTGCAGTGCTTTATATCTAGCACTGAACTGATTATTCCACGTATCACAGGAGCAAAGGGTGATTAGCGGCCTACAGATAACCATGATAACCTGCAAGTGTTGTTGCTGGTTTTTCTGCTTGCCTCAAACCTGACTTGTGGTTTGGTGGTTTTGGGGTTTGTTTTTTTTGAGAAGTGAAGGAAGCAAAATAGTCAAAAGCTATATTTTATACTATTTGTTGTCATTTGAAGTTTCTTCAGAGTTAAGATGTATATGAATTTTTCTGTCTCTAGATAGATGCTAATTAAAAAAACCTAAACTTAGGGCAAACTTTTTTAATTGAGAAAGTTTACTCAGGGGAGAGTATGGGACAGGCTTGTCTTTCTAGCACTTCTACTTCTTGTCTTGAAGTTTCTGTGTGAGAGCAGGGGCTGGCTGATGGTCCAGTAACAAATGCATTAAAGCTTACAAGATTTGTGCAGTATAAACCCCAGGTACTTTGCTTGAGGTGCGGCTACACAAGGAGTGTAGCAGTGGTGAGTGGATGTGCCACCTGAATTTGTGTGTCTGGGAACTGACTGGTGTGGAGCCTGTGCCTGTGTGGAACCTTGTAGTGCCATGGTGCATGTGCAGCATGAGGCGTTTGGGAGGCATCTTTGTCGTGGCACATGGGGAAGGTAGCTGGTTTTTGTCAGCCATGAGATTTTGATCTTCAGCATTGCCCTCTGGATGCAGACACGGTGAGGCCAGCAGCGTTGCAAGGTCAGGCGGTTTCCAGAGAAGATGTGCTTACCCTCAGCTGGGTGTCCTGCCAGTGCCTTCACACAGGCCTGAGCTGAGCAGCCCCGTGTGTGTCTTAACCTCTGGCTCCAGTCCATGTCTCTGGAAATAAGGTACTGCTGTAATCTGTGTGCTGGCAGGCCTTGAGTGTTGCTTGGATACTGAGAAAGCACAGCCCACTCCAGCAGACCCTGGGTGTGAGCCTTCCTTCAAAGGCTGGCTCACACAGAGGGCTGAGTGAGGTGTCACTTTAATTGAGCTGCTTGCTGGCTTGTGCAATTGCCTTTTACTGTGTGATGTGACTTCTTATAAAATGCTTCTATAATCCCTCTTGGTGCAGAATTAAGTTTTGCATAATTACCTATGCACTTGATCTTGAAGCATTTTTATAGGGCAGTGAGGTAAAGTACTGAGCTACCCTGTCTGCATGCACCAAGGAAGCAGCTGCTCTAAGATGACTGAAAACTCAAACAGATCTTCCAGTATTATTTTGCAGCAGTCTGCACAGCTCTTTTTCTCTGTGTAGCTGTCTGAACTGGCTTCATATCTCTCTGCTTGCATGATCTGCTTGTCAGTGCCTAACCAGAAGCATTCCTCCTGCTGTCTTCCCCAGGGCATTTCTCAGTTCAGTTGTAAATCAGCTGAGTAATGGTGCGTTCAGCCCACTCTTTCTGAGCAAAGATCCAATTGATTTCAGCTCATGAAACGGAATAGCAAACCGGAAAGTGTCAAGGGAATTTTATCTGTGCTGCATTCACTTTATTAAAACATGGAGAGCAAAATATCAGGGGGGAGAGGGAAGCTGCACACTGCATCCCTCCTCGGGGAGTCTTGTGGAGCGTGTCCCCCTTGGCTGAGCATAAATCACTCCAGTTGCCTTCAGCATCCTTCTCCCAGTTCATGTGAGGTAACGCTTGGACCCATGCAGGGTATTAGAGCCCCTGGCCAATAATATCACTAAACAAGGAAGAGAAGCGCAAAAGTGTCTCAGGAGTGAGAAATTATTCAATAGCTTCTGCACTATTCCTTCTGTGGGTGCAATCAGTGGATGATGTTTATCACCACTGGAAACCTGGGTCCATCCATCTCCTCTAGGCCAGCAGGTACATCCCTGGGCTGGGAGCAAATGTTTTCAGTAAGGGGGAGAGTTTCTTGCAGTCATTGCAGGATATTGATGTCTGTGTAGTGCTCCTCTTTGCCTCCTGCATGCTTGTCTGCAGCTTGATCCACTTGCTAATTGAAATACGGGAAAGGAGGATCCTGCTGAATATCTACAGCCCCTCTGGTAGCTGTGAAGTGCTGGGAGAGAGCTTTTAATTGCTTACATTGTCATGGTCTAATCTTTAGATAGCCACCTCTCACTGCAGCCGGGCACTGGAGAGTAGGTTTCTCAATCTATGGGATGTCAGCCTGGCAGTCCTGACTTGGGAAGCTGAACCAGCTGCTTGACCCTTTCCTACATGGACCCTGGAGCTGCCAGGGGGAACTCTGGGCCCTCTGTGTAGGCAATATCCAGATGTGGGTTCAGTAGCACTGCCTCACAGTAAGCAATCCCGAGCCCATGGGGAAATGCTGCCTGACTCCAGCTGAAAACCTCTCTGTGTGTTTACTGCTGGTGGTTGGGGGCCCTTTGAGCAGTTGCTTGGTTGCTTGGAAAAACAGCTCTTCTGGTTTTACTGAAGCCTTATCAGAGCAGGTTTTGAAGTGCAAGGTTTGTTTTCCTGCTGTTCCACATCCTGCTCTGTGCTAGCAACTTCTGCATTGCTGATATAACTGCAGCTGCTTCCTTGCTCCCCAGCCTGCTGCCATCCCTTCAGCTTGCTGCTGCCCAGTGGCATTTGCTCATGGCCCTAGCCCATGGGAGTGGCAGGAGAGGTGAGAACCAGACACCCTGTAGTTTTCTGTGCTCATCTTGACCAGACTTCAGCAAAAACACCCTTGCTGGGTGACTTCTTAAGTCATGAAGTGCTGCCCCTTTCCAGATAGAGATTCTAGCACTTGCCCTTGTTAAATTTTGTGTGGTTGGTGGTTGCACACCTCTCCAATATTTTGAGGTCTCTCTGCAGGGCCTCTCTGCCCTTGAAGAAGTCAACAGCTCTTCCCAGTTCGGTGCTGTCCCCAGGCTTACTAATTCCTTTGAGTTCTGCGTCCAGGCTGTTAATGAAGATGTTGAAGAGCCCTGGGCTGAGGATGGAGTCCTGCAGAACCCCTCTAGTGACTGGACTCTGGGCTGATGTAACCAATTCACTAGGACTCTTTTGGGCCTGACCTGTGAGCTTCTTGTGCTTCAACTTCTTTCTGTTGCCTCTTGTCCTGTTGGTTGCCAGCACCAAGAAGAGCCTGGCTCCATCATCTTGCTTGACACGAAGACCCAGGGTCAGGAGGCCACTGAGCTTTGCTGCAGCTGCTTTTGCCCTCTCCTGCTCTGCACTGCTTCTCTATTGTGGCATGTAATTTACTCCCCGACTCTCCATCCTGCAGTTACAGTCCCAGCTCAGAAGTGTGATTACAGCTGCAGCATTGCTGTGTCGTTGCCTTTTGTTTGCCACAATACAGCTCTCCTTGGGCAGAGCAGAAAGGAAGAGCTATAATAATGATGCATGGACAGAGGGGAAGATCTGATGTGCCTTTCCAGCCCATTTGCTGCCTATTTCATCTCGGGTGGGGACTCTCATTAACCAGTCCCTCAGCAGAAGCAACCTGTACCTAAAGGTTAATTTCCACAGCGGTTGTTGCTGGGTTATTTGATGGTGGGTAATTTCTGCCTTCAAAAGATTCTTTTACTCCTACTAAGTATTTAATGAGATTAAATTGCAACTTCTCTGAGCCTTCATGGCAGAAGTGTGTATGTGTGGCAGGTGGCCACCAAAGCTTTGTATGGACTTAATAGAAAGGCACTCGGGGAGCAGAGAGAAAACCCTTTCATAATGAGGGGGAAAAATAGTGGTGATGTTTGAAAGCTTCGTAGGTGTTAATAAAAGATAGCGCTTTTTCAGTTGCACAGAATAATAAATACAATGGGCTTTTGCAAGAATCAGTCTGTAGGACACAAATTATTGTAGCATGACTTTGATGTACGCAGGATGCACCTTTTAAGGCTCGAAGCAAGGTGACCTTTTAAATGAGATGAGTGTGTGCTGAGTTTTCCAGTTGACATAATGGCGCTGGGCCCCATTCTGCCCTTGCAGTGTATTTATAATCTTTAATTATAAATCATCTACTCATGGTGGGGTGGAGGTATTTTTCTTGGAGAATCTAGTCCTGAGGCAGCAGTGATCCAGTGAGACCACCTAAGGGAGATAGAGTTCTTTCTGTTCTGGGTAGGTGATACCAGGGTGGGCTTTGACAGCGGCTGCAGGGGTTCTGTGTTTGATGGCAGTGGGGCAGGAGGTGGGTGCATGTGGCCTTGGCTGGGTCACAGATGTGTGTGGTAGGGAGGTCTGTGCTTTGCTGTGCACCATCTTCCAGACTCGTGGTCATACAGCCAGTGAAGTGCACTGTGAGCCGAGCCCACAGCGTTGTCTGTTCCTTTACCCTCTAACACATTTTCTCCAGGCTGCTAAAGCCAATGACATCTAGCACTGAATGCAGCTAAACATGTTTGACATGGAACTGAAAAGCTTCCCTGTGGCTGTTCTGAAACTTTTGTGCCAATGCCTCTTTCTTGCTTGGTTTTTTTGTTTGTTTGTGAAACTCCTTGCTCTTGACCTCAGATTCTGGGCAGTTCACAAACTTCTTATTAATTGGTTTCTGCATTTGCCCAGAAGCCAAAAGTTTGAATTTGTGAAATTCAGCAAACACTGGGAGAAATATCCCCCTGAAAAAATGGTTTAGAGAGAGATGAGAGTCACTGTATGCTTTTCATGAATCCCTGTAGAACAAAAAGGTGAAATGTGGGTGCAGGCAGGAGTCAGCGTCTCAGGGAGTCACACTGGTGGTGAGATGGTGGCATGTCAAGCTGGGCAGAACCGGAACCGAGTCCAAATTGTGTTTTACAGTCTTGATACAAAGGCTTTTTGTGCTCTCAGCTTCCCAGCAGCTGTCAGGCAGCCATGCTATGCAGGCAGGGGAGGAAGGCTGGTCACAATAACATCCCAGGATATCTCAGCTGTGTGTCGGCTCTTGTTTCACTGCTGTTAAATATCTCCTTTTTGGGCATGAGGTACGGAGAGGAGGGGATGCTGGCAATCCCCAGAGCAGAACCCTGGATGGAGCAGGTTCCTGCAACTTCAGTGGGAACTGAGCCCATTCCTCCACCTGTCAGGGTGCCCTGACACTATCCTGGCAGTGCTGCCTTTTGGGCTGGTGTATTTTGTAGTGGCAGCACCATGACCAGCTGCCTGAGGGGATGGCTCCAAGGTTACAGCAGGTGCCTCTGGCTGGAGCAACCCCTCCAACCTTTTCTGGTCATCCCTCCTCCATCCCTCAGGCGTGGGTGGGGGCCTCAGCTGCAGAGGGGAAGGGCACCTGCTGTCCCAGGGGCCAGGTGCCAGCACGTGGAGCCAGGGTGAGTTTCAGCTGTCCCAGGATTAGCAGCAGGGAGCTGCGTGCAACGTAGGTGCTGACGCAAAGCTGCTTGCGTGCGGGATTCTCAGCCTGCCCGTTCCCTGGCACGGGCCAGCAGCCTCCCAAGGAGGTGACCTGCACGTAGCTCCCCTCTGAGATCACACACTGCACTGGCACAGAGCTTGGTCCTGGCCTCTGCACGTGGTGCCTTTGAAATGGCCAGTCCCTGATTCCAGGGACAGGGTTTGCTTTTTAAGAGCTTTGTTTCTGAGCATGCCTCTGTGCTTAGCTAATTAATTATCCATCTTGGACCTTTCCTTTGGTTCCTCTCAGCAATGTGTTACAAGGGTGACAAGCTAAACCACCCTGTATGAGTGGCAATGTTGAGGGCCAATTTACAGAAGGAAAGGCAGACTGTCACCTTGGAGAGGAATAAATTCAAATTTCTTAGTACTATTTGAAGCCATGAGAAAATGAGGCTCAGTAAACTGAATTGTATCAAACCCTCAAGAAAGGGAGGTAAATACTCTTCCTGTTGGAAGCATGCGAGTTTGATGTTGGTATCAAATGGGGAGTTTCCACAGATCTAGGGAGGGTGGTCTCTCTTCGGGTGTGCTGACTTGAACAGTATTGTGGTTTTTATCTTTCCCCTAAGTGTGATTAAGAGTCATTCTCTTCCCTGTCTGAACCATTGCATCTTATTTTCCAAGCAGTGAAATGGGCTTTGGCAGCATTGGCCGTTTTTGGGCGCATTGAGAACAAATCTGTGTTTGCAAGAAAGCCCTTTACCCTGGTGGTTAAAAACCCCAAAGCTGCTGAAGATGTCTTACATGTGTAATTGTGCCTGCTGCTTTCCCAGCACCGTTGTTACCTTGATGCAGTGCACCCCAGCTACTTAACAAACGGGCAGCCCTCTGTGGAACGATTCCCCATCAGCTTTAAAACCCACTTCTCAGGGAACTATTTTCATCACGTGGTGCTTGGGATTTACTGCAACGGCCGCTACGGCTCGCTGGGCATGAGCCGGCGATCGGATCTGATGGACAAACCTCTCACTTACCGAACTCTGAGCGACCTCATCTTCGAATTCGAAGACTCCTATAAAAAGTATTTGCATTCAGTCAAAAAAGTCAAAATCGGATTGTACGTCCCGCACGAGCCGCACAGCTTCCAGCCCATCGAGTGGAAACAGCTGGTCCTCAACGTGTCCAAAATGATGCGCACAGAAGTCAGAAAGGAGCTGGAGAAGTTTGCCAGGGATATGAGGATGAAGGTAGGTGTTGGGCTCAGGAGGCAGCTGTGCCTTGTCCCATCCTGCAGAGATGGGTCTTGCTCTGTGTTAGCCTGAGATCATGCAGGTACAAGGTGGGCCGGGGGTGTGCTTGCATCTGTCTCGGTGCTGCTTCCCCAGGACTTGGTGTATTTTCAAGCCCTTACAGCTGTTTAATTAAAGGATCTCCCCTTTAGCCTGGGAAACACTTGAACCCATATTTGTCCCTAGCTATCAGAGAGCTGTTGCCCACTTTGCTTTCCTCAATGGCTCCAGAAGAAGGTGGTGGGGAAGAATCAGCAGGGCGGGGGCTGCAGCTGCTGGGAAGACTGGCCCAGTCGCAGGTAAGGGGGCTTTGCTTTTTGCACCTGAGCTGCAGGAGGTGCCATGGGACATTTATGTCAGTGGTTGTCTCTCCTTGTAGGACATGCCAGGGGGCTGATGTCTACCACCCTCAGCTAAATCACAGAGTAGGTTACATGGGAAAGGCAAGTAAGGTGACTCCCTGACAGACTGGTGCTTCCCTGCTGGCTGGTTGGCCTGAAGAGCTCATTGGGAAACAACGGGGAGACAGGGCAGGCTGCCAGGGGCTGGAGGGTTTGGCTGCCCTTAAGGATGAGGGGTGTCCCTGACCGTGCCTCTGGCATGGGCACGGAGCTGTTTGTGGTCATGGTGGAAGCAGATCTGGTGCCTGTCCAGCTGGCTGCCAGCAGCGAGAGCAGAGCAGGTGTGTTGCTAAGTATGGGTCTGGCTCTTGTGGAGAGGTATGTGGCATCGTGTCCAAGTTATTCTGGGTCCTCGTCCCCTTCCCTGCTAAAGAACGGCTCCTACGTAGCAGCCCCGTGCCTTTTTGGCTGGAGCACCTGCCCTCTTGCCCCGACCTTGGGGTGAGCCTTGCCTGTGGCATCATAGCCCCTGTGTTCTGCTGCCATCTCTCCCGCCCTGCCAAGGAGTTTTGAGGGCCACCTTGTAGCATGCTATCACCTTAAGCATATGGGCTTGATTACTGATGTAATTAAGTTTGGGGTTTTTCCTTCTTTGTTCATACGCTTTTAGTACTATACAGAGAATGAACAGCAGAAGCAGGCTCGAGTCCATGGGGGTGGATGACTTACTGAATTTTGTACTTGCTTTTGATAGAGGGACCAGCTCTCTATGTGTGCTGAGCTGGGACACTGGGTATAGTCCTTGTGAGTGCCTCAGGGCCGGGACCACAGCCCTGACCTCTTGAAGGCTGAAGGCTCTGCATCTGACCTTTCCCTTGAGTTACTACAGAATTTGAGCTGTTTGGTTCAGAGGGCTTCCATTTTGAGTGGGCTGAGTTTGGAGGATCAGGTCTTTAAAACAGTCCGGGGTGTAAGTGTAATGCTGATGGCCCTCTGAGGTTGGAGAGCATGGAGAGTGGGGGCAAGTTGGAGACCTACTGAAAAGCCTCACTTTCAGAGTTCAGCTGCCAACCTGAGAAATGGTCATCTCTGTTTGTTGAGAGAAAAGCTGGAGAGGGTGATTTGGCTGCCTGAGTTTCTTTTAGCTGAGGCTCAAAGCCATTTTTCTTATCTCTTGCTGTTGCCAGCTCTGAAGAAAGCCATGAATGAGACAGTATTCAGCTGGGAGCTGAACTGGTGACGCCAACTAATTTTGCAGGGGGCCCCTGAACAGCTATCACACGATAACAGCTTTGAGTTCCTCTTAACCTGGGCAGGGTTTGAAAAAGCCCCACGGGACTGAAGGCTCTTTTGTGTGCCATCCCTGCTACTGTATGAGGCCCTTTATTTTAAATTTTTATTTGCAGTGAATCATTGCCTTTATTGAAGGCCACTTCCTTCCCTCCCCCCTGTCTCACAGATTCTGAAACCCTCAAGTGCCCATTCTCCAATGAAAGAGAGACCACGGGGTAAGTCACTGTCCCCTCGCCGGAGGCAAGGCAGCCCTCAGAGACGGGCTTGCAGGAGAGATAAATCGTGAGTATTCCTGCCACTGTCCCTGCTGAGGCAAAAGGGGAGGGTGGTGATGTTACTTTGCTGTACAAAACTTCCGTGCTCACTGGCACATACAGGAAAACTGCGCCAGGTCCCTTAGTTACCAGAGAGGCTCCAGAAGCTGCTGAAGCTGCTGATGTCCTGGCATTGCTGTGCTTCCTGCTGCCCGGTGGCCCCTCTGTGCAGGGCCCTTGGACTGTCCAACTTACAGGGATGATGGAAAAGTAAACCTTTTATCTTTCCAAAGTGAAAACATCACTTGGATTGTATTCTTTGATTTTAATCAGCTTAAAAACCATCCAGGCCGCTTTCCATGTGTGTCGTAGCTAAGAGCTGTTCTTTAGCTGTGTGGGGAAGGATGGACTCACTGCATGCAATTCCTCTAAATGGATAAAAATGAGCTTCCAGATCCACAGGTCTTTTACAGCCACTGGCAGTTCGGACTCCCTTACCTTAGATGTGGAAGAGCTGAGTTTTAGCTGTACTGCTCTGTGCCAGGAGGCTGACAACTGTGAAAGCCTATACGTAACCCAGATTAGTCACATATTTATGATCATTGCTTTTTAAATAGGCTCCCAGACTACTGTCTCAGCACTTATTTATTTATTTTAAAGCAGCTAACAAAGACATTAGACTAACCTTCTAAAGATAACTTCAAGATATGTTAGCAGCAGATGACTTCACAGCAAGCTTTTATTTTTACATGTTCATTCACACTAGTCCACGATGCTGTACTTTGGGCTTCGTCACTGAGAGCTCCTTGTTTAGTGCATAGATAGTTATAGTTGTAATGGGCTCAGCTGCTTCAGGCTTCTTCACTTCCTAGATTCTCTTTGAGGAACAGTTTCATTTTTGAGTTTCTGATAGTGCTTCTGCAGTCACTGGGAGAGGATCATGTATTTCAGGAGAGGAGTGAGTGTTGTTGGGCTTGGAGACTCTCCAGTTGAGGTGGTTTCCTGAAAGAGCTGCTGGGCTTGTGGCTGCTCTGCAGTGACTGATCCCTCCTTGGCAGCTTTGCTTTTCCAGGACAGAAAGACAAAGAGTGTGCAGGTGGCCTTGCAGTGGCTTCAGCAGCTGTTACCTGCTCAGTGGGTCTGCTCTGTTGCTCTGTATCAAGAGCAAATCATATTTTACTCTAAAATAAACCCTGGGTCACCATGGTAGAAGGTACAGGACCCAGATACAGTGTGATGAGCTCTGAGCCCTAAAGGGGGAATGGCATCCCCTGATCAGGGATGGGCTGAATGACACATCCCAGCATGTGCAGTGGTTTACATAAAGTGAGAAATACAAGAGGAGAAATTGGGTATTCTCTTCTCCATATTGATGGATCTCTGAGAACCTGATGGAGTGAGAGGCCTTTGTGTTACACACAGAATAGGAAAGTGCCAGGTTTGCTAGGCTTTAGGCTGGCATCCTAGCTAAAGTAATGGCTGTGCTTGTCAACACTGTGTTTTGTTTATTTGTGGATCTCTTACTAGTGCTGTAAGTACAGCTTCTTTGAGCTTGCTGGTGAGGGAGAGAAGTATTTTGCTCCAGTGTGAGCTGGCAGGGGCTGAATAACACATTCATTTGAAAGGCTTCACCTGCTGATGACAAGCTGTTATTACAGCCTGGGTTTCATCAACAGTAGAATTATATGGGCCTGCTGGGAAAAATCTCCCACTGAAGAACGTGTGAACTGGAGTGGTGAACTAGAGCGTCTTTGCTGGATTGTTTCTGAAGGACAAAGGCTGAAACTGTGCTTAAGGATGGAAGAGAATTTTACAGCCACAAACCTTTAACTTCTCACCCATGTTCCTTTATTAGGTGGCTGCCAGAAACCCACAACAACCTTTTAGCCTGGAAATGCAGCTGCAAGGCAGGTGGGGCACATTGCAAGACAGGTGGCAATGCAATACCCAGTACATGCCTACCTAAGAGGCTGGTGTGTAGTCAAATTGCAGCTCGGTTATTGAGCCATGCAGCAGTCCATGTGCTCTTAGCCCACAGCTGGTGTGATCCTGCATGAATACAGAAGATATAGATAGGGTGGTGTGAGTCTCTCTGGTAAGTCTGAACACTTCACTGTGTCCACTTGCCCATCCTCTGAAGTCCCAAAGCAGGAGGATGCAGTAAATTGCAGGCCTGTGCTGGAACAGGCAGTGCAGTGTTTCATCCTCATTAGGAGTGCCTGGAGATGGAGGGGTTTGGGAGAGTTGCTATGAGTTTGGAAGGGAGGGTCTTGCAGCAGCCTGGAGAATCTCTCCTCCTAAATGTCAGTTCACCAGATCTGATTCCTTTCCATTTCATGTTGAGGTTTAACGTAGACATGCTTTGTGAATGTCATGGCAACACTGGTCTTGTGTGCTTCTAGCCCAGTGCAGCTGCTGAAAGGGGAATTCTGTTAGTCTGTTTCATTGGGATGTGCAAGGGGCCAGGATTCTAAATCAGGCAGCTCCAGTGCAGAGAGCTCATGAATACTGTGTGCCCAGCAGCTGGGCACAGATTGCTCACCTGCTCGTGGTCAAAGCACTTTGGACAGGAGGTATGTGAGCTGATGGGCCAGTACAGCAGAGACCCCTGGCCTCAGAGGGCACACCTGGCATAAGGTCATTTGTCATCCAAGGAGAATGGGATCTGTGGTGCCTCAGGTCCAAGTCTTGTCTTTTCCTGAACCCTATGGAGGACAGTCTGTTTCTAGAGAAAAGTTACAGACAGTTGTGGTAGATGGGTGCAAATGGGCACATCACCATGGGTGTACAGTGACTCCCCATCTCTCTTGGATAGAGAAGGTACTACTATTAAGGCATGCTTTAATTAAAACCATATTCTGATCTTAATTAATGGGAGGGAGAAAAAGGTGTGTAGAGGGCCCCTAAATTGGAGGGAGGGAGGAAGGACACTGGAAGTTTCATATAGTGCATCTCTTGCTGGTCTCTGCTTCCTACACAAGCTCCAAAGGATGCAGCTTGTAGCTTGTTTACTGGTTAGTCATATCCCATCTGCTCTGAAGGAATAATGTGGAAAAATCCAAACTATCTCATAGTGATTTCATTACGTGTGATCCCTTCCTGCAGGTGAGAGAAACCAGTGAAGACTCCTTCACTTCTGTGAAGCAGTTAAATAGAGAAAACATGAGGCAGGGTGCAGGGCAGTACTGCAGCAAGGATGATGGGGTTATTATGAGAGGTGCTTGAATAAGTGGCAAAGCAACAGGTGTCATTCAGTGTGCCACTAGGCAGAAGGGCATTAGCTGTCCATTGCAATGTCCTCAGCTCTCAAATACTGTGCAGATTCTCAGCAGGGATCTGGTGTTAGCAGTTCTGCTCTTAAAAAGAAAGAATAAAAAATTCCTTATTGAATCGAAGAATTAAAAAGTATTTCAGAGGCTCTGTTGCACATGCGTATGTGTGAGCTGTACACCTCCAGCTTTTGGGGCTGCAGCAGCACAGCTCTTCCACCATGTGTGCCCCAGCAGTGTGCCACAGGCAGCGCTGAGCTTTCCCTGGTTTCCAGCCTGCCTGTGGCCCTGCTGCCTGCCCTGAGCTGCTCCAGTGGGAATGGCTGGCAGCCTGCAGCGGGGAGATAAGCGCCAGCCTGGCTGTGCAAACTCAGGGGTCACATCTGCTGCAGGGGGAGCAAAGAGTAAGCACACAGAGCTGGAAACCAGGGCTGTGGAGCTGAAAGCACTGGAGCCATGATCAACCTCCCATGGGGGAGCCCACTGGGGCTTTAGCTGTGTTTCTGCAGGGAAGCAGACATGCTGTAGAGTACTAGAGAAATGTGTGCTTTAAACAATCTCTGTCTTTGGAAAAGCAAACAGACGACTTAGTGTGAAAACAGCCGAGAGCCTGCAATAAGCTCTCAGATTAGACACTTCCATAGGCTATAAATCAGCTGGATAGTTTTGGTTTGACAACTTTGTTGCAGGAGCTTTTCCATTGCTTGCTAAAAAGAGAGAGACTGATAGCTCAGGGTTTCCTTTGGTTTAGGCTGTTGGTATACTTAAATGGCCTAACAGCATCCATGTGTGTGATTACTGAAATGAATGCCTGGACTGTATCAGTGTTGGATGCCAGGAGACTGAAGGGAGTCCACCTTGTGTTTTCTGTTTGGTGGGCTCCAGCCCTTCACGCAGAGGCAGCCAGGAGGAAGGGGCAGGCTGCGAGAGCCAACATGCAGTGGCCGTGCGAGAGGCCCTGCCTGCTTGCTCTAAGCTGTTTCAGCTTTATTCTAAATGCGGGGGTCCTGCTCTGGGGTAGATGACAGGTGGTCCATGTCTAGTCTTTGCTACTCGTTTAGGCCCTCTCTCAAGTCAGGAGGAGGGGGTGCTTCAGGCTCACATCGTGGCCCCCAGCATGGCACAGCTTGTCCTTCACTGGTGCGTGGCTTCAGCGGCCACACACAGACAGCTCGGTCACAGTCGTTCCTGTGGCAGATTCAGCAGGATTGTGTCTAAGGTGACATCAACATCAGGTCTACCCAGCCCTCCTCTGAGGCAGGCTTTTCCCTGTGAGACTGCTGTGCTCTGCAGACCTGCACGGCCGTGCGGGATCCGTGGTCAGCAGCGCCCTCTTCCCTCCCCTGTGCGCAGGCCGGCGGTGCTGGACAAGAAAGGAGACCTGGCTACACTCAACGAGGTGGGCTACCAGCTCCGCATCTGACACAGCTGTGCCACGGACTTCAGAGGGCTTCCCGCCGCTGCCGCTGCACTTTACCTGCACTCCCTTGGAAGGAAAAAGGAATGGGACTATTTATTAACTTATGTACTTCACAATAAAAGTTAGACCTAGAAAATAGGGGGTAATTTTTTTTTTGGTGGCAGTATTTATTTCAATTTATAGAAAAGGCATCAGCGAAGAGAACCTAAAATTAGATTTGCCAGAATATGTAATTTTTTTCTCTTCCATCATGTAGCAGGTGACTCCAGTGGTGTGAGTTTCTTCAAATATTTCCCTGTACAAGTGTTAATTGAACTTGGCCTTGTGCTGGGTGGTAGCATTGGAATAACTAATTAATCATATTCTTAGTGTTAAGATGTGCTGGGGTGCAGTGCAATTAAAAAAAAATCATATTCACTATTAATCTTCAATTCAGCAATAAAAGCAAGCAGTGCAGAAGTGGCATAAGTTTTTAAAGTATCAATATTACCTCACTAGACGTAATAGATATGCAAAACTGTCAGTATTATTGTTTTCTATCTAATTTGTACTGTTTCCCAGCATTACTGGGAGTATTAAAACAGCACTGGATGTTTTACTGCCACCTGTATTATTATTTTCTGCATGTTGCCGAAAGATGTTAAGTAATAGTAATATGCAAGTGTATTCTTAACACTGACATCTTCTTAGGCAAGATACGAGGTTTGAGGTTTTTTAAATAATGATAATTGATGAATAATGAATTTTTAAACTTTCATAATTTTTTTTATACTTTTGTCACAAGCTTTTAGTATTTCTGAACTACACCGCTGAAGCACAAAACATAGAGACTGCTGTTTTGTAGAAACAAGTCAGCTTTTTTCACATACATGTAATACCTGGAATAATGGAAAAACTGTGGGAATTGCTAACCTGAGTCTATGTGCTTTTCTCTCCGCGTTTTTGTGCAAATTTGAACCTTGTCTTTGAAAGGCTGAGCAGTCTCTGATGGTGACGCCTCGACACGTTGTAGTAAATCAGACATGGCAGGCTGTAGTTAACCTGCTGTGCTGTACAGGGAGGTAACAACTGCTTAGTCAGACTTCAGTAAGGAAGTATGTCTGAAACAGGTGAAAATCAAGCTTGTCTGCTTCCTCCCTGCTCAGCTGTTCTGTTGTAAGACTTGGCTAAGGACCTGTGATGGACAGAAGTGTTCTCAAGCGACGTGGTAAGACTCGTGGGGTCCACCATTTGACTTGGTGAAGTTCTCTGGAAGCATTTGAGTGCTGCATTCCTGGAAGTGTTTCATTAGGTGCCTAAATATAAACTGGATTATTGTACAAGTCCAGCCTCTATCCGTTGTGCTCTGCTCATAGATGATGCTGCCATGGGCCTGGTGTACCTCCCTTCCTGGGCACTTATTTTTTGGGATCTCAATGAAGATGGATGCTGTTGCTGACTGACAGTAATGGTTACTCAAAGCAGAATATTTAAGCTCCTAGAACACCTCTATAGCCAGAAAATGAATGAATACAGGAGACAATTGCTTGTACACAGACCTCCTTGCTCAAAAAACGTGAATTTCACCTCCCTAGGACAGGAAGAAAAAGCCAAGACCCAACAACCTTCTATAGCCAGTGAAAGGCTTTCTACTCATTAAGACTTCAGAAACTCTAGAAAGAAAACTTCTCAAATGTGTGACACTTCTTTATCTAAGTTTACCATGCCAATAACAGGAAGGCCTTTCCCATCCCTCTTTCTCTAAACTTTTCCATTCCTGTGTTCACAGTAAGGATTTTTTGGTTAAGGAGTGAAGCTGAAGAGAGGGAAATACCTCTTTTGGTAGAAATTCTTTGTAATTCGACATCAGCTGCAGGGTTTCAGTTTCAAACTTTGTGCTGCCCAGTGTCTTGTGACCTAAACAATTTTTTTAATGACTTCTCATGGATAAAATTATGTGGAAAAACTTTTGATCAGCTGTGTCCTATAGCACAATGTTATCTGGTATGTTGCAAGTTTTTTCTATGAAACCATGGTTTACTTCAGCTCAAATAATGGTTGTATATAGTTTCTGCCCTTGTCCAGCACAATTTACTTTCTTTTACCTGATACTGAAGCTTTTTAATGCTCTAGAGGTGTGTGACAAATTGCTTTTGGTTCTTGTTTTAAAGTTCTGCTGAAATATTCTCTTGAAACTTGCTTATGATGGCATTTGTCTTAAGTGTGGTTCAAGTGACAGCATAGTGGCCAAATAGTGTAGAAAAACATGCATGACTTTTTGGGCTTTTTCTCATCACTTGTATGTGCACAGCATGAAACTTCAATAAAGGTATCATGGTAGTCTTTTTTTTTAATGACTTGCGTGTTTTTATGTCCTTGCTCTTAACAAGGGTTGCTACAACTGAGAAATGTTTTTAGCTGTAACCTGGATGTACCCAGAAATCTGTTGCATCTAGCTAAGTATAGTGGCGTCTATGAGATTACTCAGATAGCTGCAACCAGACAGCATCCAGGATCAAGCAGGTTGTCACCCTCAGTGTCAACCTGACTGTTAACAGGTAGAAGAAAGATCTTTAGTTACAACTAAAGATCTGTGACAAAAGCAGCCCACTCCAAATTCTCAGCAATGTAAGCTGAATGTTTTGGCAGGTGGTCATATTTTGTAATGGAACACCGAGGAGCATCTTTAATTCAACACATCTTATGATTGCTACCACTGTACTTCCTATTCCCCAAGCACAAAGTAACTGCTGTTGCCTGCAGCCAGGGAAAGGGAACACGGATGAAAATTCCAGAAGTGCTTCTGGGAGACCAGTGTGTCTGAATGTGATTGCAGGACCATGGGTGCAGGTTTTCCAGCACTAAACTAAAGACAATTCTGTTACTTCAAAGTTGGTTCTACATACACATCCATGTGTAGTTTGACCAAGTTACAGCCCCTCTATGTTTCCTATTCAGGCAGTCTGGTGGTTTTTTAATTACTTTGTAAATTATACTTCACACAGAATGTTTATGAGTGCATAATGAGAGGAAATATAAAATCTTGATCATTTAATACCTCAGGATCTGTCATTTCAAGATACAACCTGGCATTTTTAGTAACTGGATGGAAAAAACCCCACCCTATCACCAGTTGTTCAGTATGTGAAACCTGGAGATGTCAAGAGTTAATACTTTTTTTTGCTCTTATAATAGATCAGTTAAGTTTCCTGTGATGTGGTGTGCTCATTAAGCTTAGCTTTATTTCAGATATTTTTTAAAAGATTTCAGCAAATGCTACCTATATTTAAGCCCTTAGAATTTTAAGCAGCAAATTCTTAAAGCATAAATATTTGCCTATATGCCTTTCTTCCTTTGAAAGTTCAATCTTGCAGCCTTTGCAGAAGTGTTAAGATGAAGTGTCCACAGAGCACATTTGTAGTAAAACATTATTTTCAACTCATTATAAAATGCTGCAGGCACACAAACATTCCCATTTGCTTCAAGAAACACACAGTTCTAAGAATAGTCCTTTTTACTGTGATTTACAATAAAAATCATTTACAATATATTTATGAAAAATAATGCCATTTTGAGTCTGGCACAGATGTTTTCCTTTATCAAAGAGGAAGCTAATGTAAAATCTTTTCTTTTTCTCCCTAAAAGACTTCATAAAGTAAATGAAACATTTTTTTTTTTTAAAAGACAATCCCTTTAGAAAGTCTACTTTGCACAGGACTAACAAATCAGCATGCAGGCAAACTTATTTAAACCGGACCAGCAGTGCTTGAATGAACCTTTAAAAAAATAATAATAATAATCATCCCATAAAGAGAGAAGGTAAAGGGAACTTTACCTACACCGAAAGTCCTTTGGATATTACTGTTCAATAAGCCTGAACTCTGCTAGCAGTGGTAGGTGGTCAGAAGAGTTATTTTCATTGGGAAGACCATTAACAGTCCAAAGATCTTTCTCTGTTAGAAGTGCCAGCCTGCCAAGAAGTTTCAGACCTCCACAAAAAGAATCCTCTGCACCTGTTAAAAAGAAACAAAACAAAAGGAAATGTTCAGCAGTGTAGGCTAAACATCACACATCCATATATATGTAGAAGGAGGAAAACAGTATAGTAGCAGTAATCCGAAGTTGTTATTGCTCCATGCAAAATCACCAAAAAGACAGTTCAGAAATTCCTGCATGACTCTCGGAGTAGAGTTTTATCAGTAGAGCTCAAAGTATTCAGAAGGACTCTATTTTGCTGAGGGATAAATTGAGGTAAAAAGGAAAATGTATTTATTTGTTAATTGTAACTTCTCTGAAAAAGCCTCATATAATCCAGTCCTATACTTTAGACAACAGCATTGCTAAACAGAGCTGTCACTTGCAAAATTAAGTATCTTTTTAGAGTTATTGATTCACATAACATTTTGTTTCTGTATCCTCAAGCACACTGTTCTCCAGCAGGCATGTCATAGACTCTTGCTCATAAGGATAAAAGTATTCTAGATTTCCTTTTCTAACTGTTCATCATAAGAAAGGGATCTTCCTCCATTATCTCCTGCTACCTATTCCTATAACTGCCTAAGAAACTCACCCCCACCTCCTTCCCCAGATGAAACCACACTGCTCATGCCAAAGGGGAAGACAACTCAAGCCTTGCAATTACTACACAATTACACTGAATGGTTTGGGTTGGAAGGGATCTTGGGGCCTATCTAGTTCCAACCCTTGCCATAGTCAAGGGACACTTTGCACTAGAGCAAGCTGCTCAGAGCTCCATCCAGCCTGGCCTTGGACATTTTCAGGAATGGGGCAGCACCGGCTCCCAATACTGATCCCTGAGGAATGCCACTCATCTCCACCTGGACATTGAGCTGTTGATGGCAACTGTTGGTTTCCAGCCAATTCACTGCACAGTGCAGCCACGAAAACCATCTCTCCAGCTGTTGGGCAGGACCGTGTCAGATGCATTGCACAAGTCCAGGTAAATGGCAAAAGTTGTCCTTCCCTTTTCCACAAGTGCTGTAACCCTGCCACTAAAGGCCACTGAATTTGTCAGGCATGATTTCCTATCATCAAAGAGCAGCCAGCTTTTCCAGCTCAGGTAGAGAAATTCCACTGAGATCCTTCCATGATGTGTCAAACTTTTAGACTTCCTGAGCTATGTACTTAAGTGAGACAACTACTCAGCAACCCTGCCTATTTTCCGAGTGCAGAGATGATACTGAGTAAGCTGAGTGCTTTCAGGACCAGCACAAACTGCAGCTCTAACTTTTGACAGAAATACTTTCTGTGTGAAGGTGCTCAGCAAATTCAGAACTTCCTGGCTGAACCTGGTACTGGCTTACCACCAAGAGATACTTTAAAGGACTATCCAGAAACTGCTGAACTCTTCAGAGAGTTCAACAGCTTCATCCTTTGCCATCTGCCAGCTTCCCAGCCCTGTAACAACCCAGCAGCTGTTTGCTGCTCTAAAGAAAAGCTTTCTTACTGAAAGATCCCTTGGCAACTCTAGAGCACACGTCCACCAGGTCTTGAGACAGATTTATCATGTGGGACAGCACCTGCATATCTCCAGAGGAGCAGTTTATTGCCACAGAGTTTGGTCTGCATGCAGTGATTAATGTCACTCAGAACACCCAGCAAAACTGTGCCCTGCAGGACTCAGGTAAATACTGAACCCTGATTACACTAAATCCTGAATAGCAAACCAAGTATGTGGCTAAACACGACAAAATAAAAATGCATGAATAGTTAAAATAAAACCCTTTAAATGGAAAAAAAGTCAGCCTAGATCCCATTTATATTCATGTGTTTAGACTTGGCAACTTTTAATACAGAGGTCCAGGTCATAGGAAAACTGAAAATCCAAACCATTAGTTAGTTTTCTAAAAGCTTATGAACAAAACCTATACCAGTTTGAAGTAGTTGGAAAATTCAAGTTTGGTTCCATTCTGTGCTCTGATGTGGGAAGAATTTATTTGGCAAACAAGTGCAAAATGAAAAAAATGCTGTATCTCTGCTGGGGCAATGACGGTGCAAAAAATACATGATCAGGAGATTTAGGATTAAATTTTGTGCAGGGAAATACTCTGCAGTCACACAGCACTCCATTAAATCACATGGCATTCAGAATTCATTTAAATACTTCCCATATTGTGGTTTTTCAGTCAAAGCTTTAGTATTTACCATTTTATATTAAGGCAGCATTTACTGTGCATGTTATGACAAATGAGACTTCTGTGAATTGACTCAATGAATCTTAACAATCTAGTCTCAAGTTACGAGAGATGAAGGTGGTGTTTTCATTCCACATACTGAAAACAACGTTAATTTATAAAAACCAGTTGCAGTCTACAGTGGGAGCAGGAATGGAATCCAGGTTTCTTTGCTCCGAGTTCTGCAGAGACATTTATCTGCTGGCACTGCACTGATGTTTGCTGATGGCATAAAACACAAAACTCATGAGGGCATGGAAGCAGACTGCTCAGAAGCACCCAGGGAACGAGTCCCAGTGCAGTAAGGGATGGAGAAACACTGTGCTACCCATTACGAAATTCCCACAGAGGTGGGAAAGTCCCGCGACTTTCTTGCACCATCTGGTGACTTTTAGCTGCAACTGCAAACCGGAGAGGCACAGCTGGGCCTGTGCCAGTAACTGTGCTCACAGCAAAGGCCACAGAGTCTGTTACCTGGCAGAAATTACTGCAAGACAAGCTGAGAAGTAAATTGCCAGGAAATAGTTAGTTTATCAGTTTTAATGCACATCATAAATTGCTGTTCACCATTGTGTTGATCAGATGATTAGAAATACTGCCTTGCTGTAGGTCTGGCCTGCGTTACAGACAGCAGTATTTCTTGGGTGCTACTTCCACTGCTGCTTTCCTGTACCTCCAGCTTGTTTCCATGCTGAGACAGGAACTACGGAAATGTTCAATCAGATGAAAAGGTTTGCCCTGTGTGGCACTACAAGTCCAGCTGTGGTGATCTGACAAGGCCAGCCATGTTTCTCAGGTAACAGCTGACATTCAAAGCACTACCATGAACCTCTGAGGTACTTCACATGGATGAAATTATCACTACATTTAAACAAATATTCTTGCTTAGCATTTATGAAAAATAATTAAAAGTTGGTTTCTTTACCTGGCTGGGCAGCAGTATCATCATTTGCTGCAGAATAGAAAATATAATCCACGGTGACAGCACTTCGGGAATGACAAGTTGTCACTTCTGGTATCCCAGTTTCAGGGAAGTAATGAGAATAGACTGAAGACAATTTAAAATGGTGCCGCAATTTTGAAGACAACCTAAAGAGACGTCAAAGAAAAGAATTTTATTTTCTTGCGTTATCAAGAAGGAATAAGCAATGAAGAAAAACCAAATAGTTCCCGGTTACAAACAAAACTAATTACCTGGATATGCAAACTAGTGTTTCTCTCCTGCAAGCCATCCCATAGCCTTTTGTCTAAGAGGCCTAAAACTCTGAAGGCAAAATGCAGGCAGCATTTTCAAGTAAAAGTGCTGATCAGAACTGGCTTCGCTGACACTTTAATTATAGATAGCTTTCAACTCCATTTTGTCAGCATTCACATGTCCTCACTCAGCAATCTCTCCCTGACACACAGGCAGAAACGTCCATGAAAGCAGTTCATATGAGAGCAACAAAGCACAAACTCATCTAACCAGGCCCTTCAGCATAAAGAGAAATTCACATACTTCGGGGTTTTTTTCCTCCCCCAAGCCAGAGTTACCAAGCTTCCAAGTTAGGCTATGCCTAGTCATCTTTCTTCTACTCTGGCTCCCATTTTCTATCTCCCCATCATTTGTCTGTTCCTTTTCAGTTCAGCCCATCTTTTCTCACCTGCTTTTTCAATCTTGAAAGCAAACTACACCTTTCAGCTAGAGAACTCCCATCTCCCAGACATTTGCTTCCACCATCTCTGCAAATCATTCAAACCTCAGCTGTACCTGCCTCATCTTGCATTTTAAACCTGGGCTGCATGGGTTCTGGTTGAAACCCAAGTAATTAAAAAAATCTATCAGCATGTTACCTTGCCTGATTCAGAGCAGAGACAAACATGCCAGTTGGTACAACACAGACAAGTAGTAATGTCTTCTTTTGTTACATGACACCCCTTTTAAGAGAAGGAGAAAAACTCCTGCAAGAAGCATTCGGCATGCTGTGGATTTAAACCATAGCATAGGGCTTCCTGCTTGTTATCAACTTCTTCTCTCAGAAATGCCATGACTCACCTTTTTCATCAGCAAGAATCACCAAGAGTTCTAATATGACTATCTGCAGGGATAGCAAGACCTCATTTCTGGTAAGGAATGGCTGACTTGGAGCCTGACATCAAATACATACATTTAGGGCAATTTCCTTCTTCCATGCCTTACTTCATATGCCTTTACCAGTTTGGTAAATGCAAATATATTCTTACTTTCAAAAGGCAGTTACATTTTCCTCCTTAGCATTCTAGCCATGGCTTCCTCCTTCAGTTTAACAAACAAATGTTTTGATCCGAGTGAAAGCTGTATTACCAAATCTGTAACACTGCACATTTCTCAGACTCATAGAACTTAAATTCTCCCACAGAACTCATGACAAGGAAGATTTTATAACTTTTCCAGTACCTTTCCCACCTTCATCCCAGTTTCACACTGCATTATAAGATTTTACTACATCTATAAACCAGTGTATCAAAACAATAAAAAGAGAGAGAAGTGCCAGTACTTTAGCAGCTGGACAACACTGGTTTATTTTTTCCCTCTCCCTCTTTTAAAAACACGGCTTCTGCAACTGGACTGAAGTTCACATATATCTGGCAATGTCCTTACAGTGGATGATGTTCTGTTTATGTCAAGAAGTGACCAAAAATGCCAGAAGCATTCTTTTAATAAGCAGGTAGAAAGTACCCTCCAAACAGCACTGACACCTCAGTCCTGCATTCTGAAAAAATATTTGCAAGTTCGTGAAAGAACACACATTCCATTATTAGCCAGTTCTAGTCTTTTGCTGCCTGATCAGCCTTTTCCTGTTTAAATGGATAACGATGTTTCTGCCAAAAGGGCAGACTGGGTTGGGTGATCATCAGGTATCCACAGCTGGAATCAGCTATAAATTTTGTCTAAAACCAAAACCAATCCCCAAATAACCAGCCAAGGACTTCCATATTTTTCCCCAACACATACTTTTCAGATGCTATTACAATCTCCTGAGTGTTGTCTGGGTTTTCTGCTTCCAATTTTTCTTCTACAAAAAAAAAAAAAAAAAAAAAAAAAAAAAAAATTTACATTTACATTTAAAAGGATACAAGTGAGACTAATACTGAAAAGCTACAGAAAAGCTACATGAAAAAGGTATCTTTAAGTACACTTTTTTTGCAGCAGCAGGCAAGATACAATTTACCAAGCTGGATTAAATTCTTCTGTTCCATTAGTAACATCCCCTCTAGAGACTATATTACATTATGTCCCATTCATTTAAAATTGTTTTTTCTGTCAAAGAAAAAATAGTGGATAAAAGATGTAGCCATACTCAGCAAGCAATCACTTGCTTTTCCCAACTGTTCCACGTAGTGCCAACACTTTAATTCATAAACACTAAGGCAGAATGCAGGTTCACACTATGTCCGTGTGCTGCATTCCTTCACCTCTCTCTTCCCAGTCACAGCTGGCTTCCCTGGCTTTCAGGATGCAAACACGGGAGTTTAACATGATACACTAACTCCTGAATGGAAATTTCTAACTATTGTCTTACAAAGACTCAAATTTGCAAAGTTTATGTGAATAAATCACTTTACACTCTAGTGAGCCTAACAAAGAAGTTTTGTATGCTCAAGACTCACTGTTTTTCCCTCACTGAAACAGAACCTATGGTTTTCAGTACTAGCTGAATGATACTTTCAAAGGCTCACAAAAATTAATTAATCCAAAAACTGACCTGCATTTTCTTCTTTTTGTTGCTGTTTTATTTCATATACACAATTTTGTGAAATACCTAATTTTTTTGGCCAAATTGGAATAGATAAGATTCTTTGTCCCCTTGGAAACTGTTCTTGTCCAGAGACCTGAAAAAGACAACATGAGCTTTTTTCAGACAGAAATCTGTTTAAAAAACCCCCAAAAACCTTCGTAAAGTATAAAGAAAAAGAAAAAGGTCCAGCCCCTTGGAATAACTCTTTTATAACAAGTCAAACCCCTGTAAAAATAACACCCTTTATGTACACCCACTTTGTTTAACCTTAGCAAGTTCTTTGTAGGTACCCAATTTTTCCAGATGGTTCTTGTGACACTGAGACACTTCCAAGGACACTTTTAGCAATGTGGCAGCACTGGCTCAGCACACAGAGCTACCCAGCAGACACTTCAGCTTCAGGATGCTGATCCTTCTGGGAGTAAGTCAAGTCAAATGGGGGCTTGAATCAACTCCCCACTAGCAAAGATCACCAGCAGGGCTATTTTTTTTGTTACGTTTTCTCATTTTATGTAGTCCAGGCACTCCTATTAAATAGCATGTGACACATCCAACAGCTGCATACAAGAGCTCACAACAAGACATCATTTAACATGAAACAGTTGAGGTTCAGCATCTAATTGCAGCTTTGCTTTTACAATTACTGTAGCCACCAAGTTATCTACAGTAAGAGTCATCTTCCCACAGAGCACACAGTAGGTTTTTGATTAAGTAGTTATTTTAGCCTACTTAAAGACTGGGACACTTAAACACAGTGATCCAAACATAGTGATACAATCATCCTGTGGATTCACTACATTTCAGGAATGACTGTTGGTGAGTTTTTCCTTTCAGAATGCTGGGAGAGGATAGAATATTGCCTAAGGCACAGGTAATACAACTGAGCTCATTTAAGTAACTCTGTAGTAACTTTTGCTTTGCAGGCTGTGGGGACAGCACTAAGACAGGCACTGCAATGGAAACAATCAAGCACCACTCAAGTCTATCACTTTAATCAGCATTAATAATTTTTTTGGTGAGAAGCACAGCGTACCTTCCCTATAGCAAGTCCTTCATAATTTAACTTTCCTTCCTTTATAAATCTGTACAATGGAGAGCCAGGAACAGAATTGAAGTCCCCACAGATGATAATTGGGCAGAAGGAACCATCCTTCTGAGAGGCAACACTGGCAATCTCTGCCAGGAGCATTGCAAGCTGGGTCAGTTTGATGTCCCCTCTCCTTGGGTTGTACAGCAGGTGTGTATTGGCAATACAGATGGCAGCATTGGCTTTACAGTGAAATCTGGGCCGCAGCAGCAACACCAGTCCAACGTTGTCCCTGTCCAAGAGTGGGATATCACGGCGAAAAAATTCCACAGGGGTTGAGGAAATCAGGCTAAATTTGGAAGTTTTGAAGCAAATGGCACAGCCATCAGGTTTTCTGCCTGTCCTCATTTTATACTCACAGTGATACCCTGCAAGAAAGGCAATTAAGAACATAAAATACTATTGTATAGATAGAGATTTTAAAACAAAAAAATCAGAAAAATCCCATGCAGCTTTCCTCACATGACAGTCAAAACCCCCAGTCTGAAGTACCAAATTCTGTATGAAGTTCATGTGGACTCGTGTTCACGTTTCTTTATGCCCTAATCTGAGCTGAGGCAGGACAGGAAATGTGGTCCAATATCTTTTGCTATGTGTAAACACCTACATACTCTAAGACACAAGCCATGTTCTTATATCCTCATGTGGAAAAAACCCAACAAAGAAAGCCCCCAAGTCACATAAAAGTGGTCTTGTGTGTTGAAGTTTTTTCTGGATGTCACAAGAATGGTTTAGGAGTAATACCAGTGAAGCATTACCAACCAAAAGCCTTAATCATGCTAAGTCATTAGTCAATATCTAAAATGATTCATAGAACAAAGGTGTCAAGCATATTTACATAATTATGCAATTATCCAGTGAGCAGCAAGTGGCAAGCTTTCACCAAGGAACAGAGACACTTGTCAAATGACAGCACTGGAGTTCAAACAAGTCCATCTAGAAATAGTGATTTGCCAATTTCTTCCTTTTATGTAGAGGTGATTTAAACAAGATTTAACAAGACCTTATCTACATAAGGGAAAAAATTTAGATCTTTAAACAGTATATAGTTTTTGCCATTTTAAAATATTCTCTGACCTGCCCAGACCATATGAATTCATGAAGTACAGCCTCAGTGAAGCAGGGTGAGTTGACCTGAGCTTGCACCAGTGCTGGAACAGCAGACTCTCATTCCCCTCTCCCAAATTCAGGCCAAGTTGCTTCTGCCACTTGTGGTGGCACTTACTGCTAACTCAGTAAGCCAACAGAAAACTAACCCAGAAAAATAAAATTAGTCTGTATAGTATTCTGCTAGACGGGTGGATTTTAGTGAGTGCCAGAACTAGCCCAGGATAAGGGGCAGGACACGCATCTGGGAGCTATGGATGGGGAAAGGAAGAGCTAAAGCAAGCTCCAGATCCCCCCATACAGAAGCTACAAGCTCACTTGCTCCCACAAGCCTGGCCTTACAGTGTTGTTTCACATTTCAAGTGGATTTCAGTCAGTACTGCCATGACTCCATCTTCTTTGCAAACACTCAATTCTGGGAGCTGGACTACCTCAGCTAACCAAAAAAGCAGAAAGTATTAGTCCAGTGCTGCTCCTTTACCATGTCCTCCTGGCATCAGACAAGAACCAGTGCCAGGAGGGAAGTGGGGCCCTGTGACTGGAAGGTGGTGCAGGGCACAGATCAGTTTAAACCAGCATGGAATCACACCCTTAGCAACATGTTCCTTCCATAAAATCATATGAGGGAGAGTGACAAGATAGTCTATTCAGACTGACTGCCAGCACTTGTATAAAAACTAATGAATATATACTGACCATGGATAACATTTAGTGCTGATATTTGGAAGGTTTCAAGGCAGAAAAACATGCCCTTGAAGAGCCACTCAACTGGTAATAAACATTAAGGTAGTTTCAAGAGAGCACTTGATGAATTTATAAAAGAAGACACACAACACTGTTGCATGTGATGGCAAAAGACTTGATTCTATAATGTATGAGAGGTTTTTTTTAGGAAACTAGTACTGAATTCCAAAACAACTGTGTTTCCAAAGGGTAACAAGTTACCCCTGCAGGGGAGAAGACAAGGTATTGGTCCTACAAAATTCATCATACCTAGGGATTCCAAACTTGACTTGATATCTGTTCTGTAGTGGTCTTCTTGGACTTCTTGTAAGCAGAGCACCTAAGGCAAAGGTTTACAATTAAAATATATTACTACAATTAAAATATATTAGTAAATACATCAAAATATTACCACAGCATATCTCTGTTGGCCACTCTGTACAGATATTAAAAAAAAACAAACTCAGAAGCTTTTTGACTCCATAATCCCAAAAGAATTCACTCTTCTATAGAAAATGCTCCCTTAAGATTATGAAGAAGGCCTCAATTCCTCCTACCCTTTTTCAGACAGACATTTTCAGTGGTGAGAATAAATTAAATCAAAAGAGTAACTTGCTACTACATTCTCAGCAGTTCAGGGGAAGGCTTAGTGCCAGAGAGGAGGGATGAAGAGGCCAATGGCATACTACAGGTTGGAAAACAGGCTTCCATATTACAAGAACCTGAACCAAAGATCAAACTCAAAATATTAATTTAAGAGAGTTCACAGAACCACAGAATATTTTGAGTTGAAATGGACCCATAAGGATCCTTGAGTCCAGGTCTAGTTGTGAGCATCTCTGAGCCTTCCCCTAGCATGCTGCAGTAACACACAGATTTAGAACCACCACTGGGATAAAGTACTGAGTTCCTAAAAGGCAACAAATTACCTACCCCTGCTTGCTGAACTGCAGCAACACATTCCACTTGCCTGGCTGACATTAGCTCACTCAGGGTCTCAAGGGAGAGTCAAATCTCAAGCAACATTCTGAAATCTCTGCTTCACTTAAGGGTACAACTCCAACCAATGAAATAGTTAAAAATTGATATCTTTTAGCAAGAAACTTCTCTGTGGAAAGGACACCTGCACCTACCAGGGTTTGACAGTAGCTGCTCCTCTCAGAAAGCTATCTAAGTTATCACATTGTAAAGATATATGCATAGAGGATGTATAAATTTATTAGGAAGAATGGAAGAGCTTGAAGGGGACTTTAATCTCCGGATTTCTGGCTACGTACAAACAACTCCATTTTTCATATGGTACAAGGCTGCTTCTCTGTGGCTTCCCTAATACAGCTGCTTTTTTTCAGTACTGTTTTCTGACACAAACAGAACGGATTCTATCACTGAACTTTTGTTGGTCTGAACAACGACTGAAGCAAAATTTTACTGACCTGACTTCCTGACTAAGACTTAGAATAACTTATGTGCCCTCAAAAACAAACAATAAACTCTACAACCAACCAAAACCACAGCAGTGTTTTTTTCAGACCCCAATACAGAGTAGCAGAATTTGCTACTTCAGTTTATCAGTTCTTTAGAAATATCCACATGCTCATTTTCTACTCACATCTGCATCCAGCTCTTTGATTTCTTGTAGGATGTTGGGAAATCTGTATGTCCAGAATAGCAACCGCTGCCTGCAGTGTCTGTACAGGTGAGAGTTGTCTTCCAACAAATTCTGTGAGAGAATATTGTAGGACATGACTGTGAAATCAAATGTTGCCTCAATTCCTGTATTGCTTTGGTCAGATCCTTTATTTTCAGCAATTTTCATTGTTTTACTCTGCTGACAGAAATATTCCCAGTGTCTTTTGATGGTTCCTGTTAAAAGCACATGAAGCAGAAAAAAGTTTTGTTACAGACTATATGACTTCTTACTGCTCTTGGAAATCATTCTACTGACAACTATTTGTGTTTCAAATCACTTAAATAATTTTAAAAGCTTATTCAATAAGCAGTCATTCAGACCCTCTGCTTAAGATGGATTTTAGATAGGCACCAATTAAAAAAAAAAAAAAAATCAATCAAATAAAAAAACCCCGACCCCAAAACAAACAGCACAAAACCATTATATGCCCTGGATTTCAACTGCTTTGAAATTGGGAAACTGGCATGTCCTAAGGAGATTGCTGCAACCAGACTACACCCCCTCCTCCTGTAGAAGGGCTGCCAAACTGGTGAGCCAAATCCAGTCTGCTCAGAGTCTTAAGCTGCCTTCTGCCACTGCCTCCTCAGCAGAGATGGTGTATGGCAGTCTGGGATACATTCTGATCGCTCTATCCATGACTAACAAAGGGTTAGGAATTAATCAATCAGCTCTAGCCTGTGTACAGTCTGTAAAACTCAGCCATAAACTGCAACAGGGTCTACTACAGGAGTCCCAAAACAAGTAATGAACTTTATTTTCCTCAGTGAGTTGAGAAATTAAGAAATTAAGTCTCAGAATTACCAAGAACTTCTGAAAAGGCTTCCTTTGCCTTTCTGCCATTTCTAATTTTATACCTACTATTGGTATGTAAATTCATAATAACATATCTGCCCATCATTAAGCATCCAATTACTTTTTAAGAAATGTATTTCTGTACTTAAAAACTTACAAGCAGAGATGCTTTTCACCCTTTACATCCGACCTCACCTGAGAGCACGCTGAGGTCCAGTTATCTGTGCTAACAACCAGTGGCATACTGAAGCTGCAGCTGTTACCATCTGTCCTATTTGGGTAGTAAATTTCATTGTTGTGCTCCTAAAGACGGATATGATCTTTCTAAGCCTTATGGGTATTTGTGTCCAAAAATCCCTTTGGGATGCTGATAGCATCTACTGCCCTTTTTAGTCATAATACAATTTCCAGTTTATTTTGCTAAGGAAGTGCAAGAGGGCCACAATTTTGACTGTGTCCCTCTATTTGTTTCACACTAGACAAAAACAATATTTTGTGTAAATATACACAAAACTCAGTAAAATATTTGGATGTTATGTACAAGACTGTATCTGTAATAAGCTAACACAGACACTTTGAAGTTTCATGGAAGTTTGCTACTGAGCCCAGTAGACAACTCTGCACTTCTTCCTGTATTTATCTGGATTAGCACATGTGCTGCTTACTCTGTCAGATGTGATCTGACACAAAACTTGCTAACATGCCAGTGGGCAGAATACAGCTGTAAAAACAAAATCACACAATCACACTGGAAGTAAGCACCATTAAATCTCAGTCCAAATCCTCACTTTTCTAGGTCACAGATGATTCAACTGGTCTGGAAAGAAGCCGGTTCAGGTCCAGCAGGGTTTATGAGCTCAGGTAGAGTACAAGGAATGAAGCTATACAAGTGCCAGCCCAGCTCAGTACTACAGCAAGTCAGCAAAATCTTTTTGCTATTTAGAATTTCCAAGTTAACAGACGTGACCTGGTGACAGAGATATGAGAAAGCGTTGTCTGAACCAAGCTCAGGACTCCCCAAGTTGGGGAATCTCTCACACAAATGACTGTGTTCCACTGCCCAGTGCAGTGAACCTCGTTCTGGTAGACTGACAGCACAAAATACAAATATACAGACTAAACAGCATTACAAAACTGGACCATTTTTAAGACATATTATCCTGAGAGGGGAGCCAAGAAAAACAGTAACTCAAAAGGAGTACGCACTAGTGCTCATAACTCTAACTTTTTTGGTGTATTTAGCATTACAAATAAACACAGAAAATGAGCAAAGAGCATCCTTTACCTTTCTTGCTGCCATGTTTTTCTTCATTCTGTACTACAGAAAGACAAGATACTTCCCTCCGATTAGACAAGTTTGTTTCTTGTTCAGGAGTTGAAGTATCATCCTGGCCACTGAGCTTTCTCTTCTTTGTCCTTGGTTCTTCTCCCTCAGATTTCATACTGGGGTTGGGTAGGTGAAAGCAACAACTTTGAGTGTAGTTATCAAGATGCCAATTAGAGTTCTGAAATTGTCTCCAAGGTCCAAAAAATGGAGGGAATCTCCAGTTGGCTGAGAAATCAGCTGAGATAGGGAGTGGGAATGAGGCCCAGGGAGGATAGTGTCCGGCCCATCTCATATAGCTGGAAACTGGGCTGTTCAAGGCGAGTATCTGGGAGCCACTCCAGTGGGTGATCCAGTCTCTGCCCAGCCTCTGCACATGGCGGGGCAGCATGGAGTGTCTAGCAAAAAAGCACAACTTTCATTACTGGCACACAACTACATCTACCTGGAGAAGGCTGTAGAGGCAAAGTCATCCTGGTCAGGACTTACACAAGATACTCTTTCTCCACAAGTTAATGCATGCAAGATAGTCAAGCACTTACAGATATACAGAAGATATTTACTCATTTATCTAAATGATATGTGAAATGGGCCTTTACAAAGTGACCTCGCATCTTTTTCACCCCCTCGGATCTACAGGTGCCATTTAGTGTCCAAATCCTAACCATCTGAGTAACTATTTACAGTTTATTTCCTGTCTTGTTGAATTCAAGTGTCAGATCTTTCAAGCGCTCACAGGAATGACCTCTACAAAAGGTCATTTTTGCATGCTGCATTAACTTTATCATAAGGCTATTTGTAAGGAATGAGAAGACCACTTTCCTGCAAACAGTCAGAACTTTGTTAAGCCACTGATTTGGCTCAAATCCCAATGCCAACACGACAGGGAAATAAAGGTACTAAGTCTCAAGGCATCACTAGCATCAGCTTAAAACTAAATCTGTATTCTTATTTCTTTTCCAGGAGGGCAAACCACAGCTCAGCAACTAAAACCATGAAAAAAGGTGAGTTTTTTATTTTTATTTTTTAGAAGAAAAAAGAAATGTGTCTCTCAACAAAATCATGTGAAGGAAGGCTGAGTGACAATAATCTGTCTCAGCTTCCTCACTGCTGAAATAAAATTATAAGCGAAAAATAATAAGCTTGGTATGCCTGAAGTTGAACTGAAGTGAGAACCTCCCAGCTGCCATTCAGGTGAGCAAATAAGCCAAAATACAGAATCACTGAATCACAGAACATGCTGAGTTGGGAGGGACCCGCAAGGCTCATGGAGTTCAACTCCTGGCCCTGCACAGGACATCCCCAGAAGTCACACCACGTGCCTGAGAGCATTGTCCAAATCCTCCTTGAGCTCTATCAGGCTGCCTGGTGCTGTGACCATTTCCCCTGGGAGCCTGTTCCAACCACCTTCTGGGTGAAGATCCTTTTTTAATACCCAAACTAAGCCTCCCCTGACACAGCTTCAGGCCGTTCCCTCGGGTCCTGTCACTGCGCACCCCAAAGAGATCAGTGCCTGCCCCTCCTCTTCCCCTCCTGGGGAACTTGAAGACTGCCATGAGGTCTCCCTCAGTCTCCTTTAGGCTGAAAATGACCTCGGCCGCTCCTCACATGGATTCCCCTCAAGGCACTTCACCATCTTCATTGCCTTCCTTTGGACACCCTCTAATCGCTAATACAACTTTCAGCAAAACCCGCTTGTCCTGAAATAACCCTTTTCCGCCACAGCGCACCAGATGTAGTCCGGCAGACACACAAACAAAACACCCTCTGCACACCACAGCATTACTACGGAGCAAAAAGCGGCACAGCTCCTTTACAAAAACCTCCCGGAACACTTGCTCTACAGAAAAGCGCTGAGAAACTGCTCCCTCCTAAACCCACAGCCCCCCATCCCCGGCAGCAGAACGCCCCACGCCGCCCTGTACTCTGTTTACCGCGGCCCTGCTCGGCCTAATGGCGGGCATTTCACACCAGCGCCCCCAGCCCCGGTTACCTCCCGGCGGGCCCGAGCGCGGGCCCGGCCCAGGGCGGTCCCGCTACCGGCTCNCCGCCGCCGCCGCCGCCGCCGTCGCCTCATACTCTGCACGGGCTGGGGCCGCGCCGCGCCCTCCCGCTCGCTCCTGGGACTTGTAGTCCAAGGGCCGGGCCCGCGGCCATGTTTAGTCTGGGGAGACAACGCCGAGGCCCGGCCGCCATCTGGGCCCCGGGCGGGTGACGCCCCCGAGCCCGCACGCCGGTCCCGGGGCCGCGCCGGGGCAGCGCCCGCTTCGGAGCGCAGCAAAACCGGCCTGTAGGCAGCCTGACTGCGGGCTTTTGAAGCGTTTAAATGGAGGAACCGCTGTGTTCGTGCAGTAGTTTCTTCACCCAGATGGTGGTCGGCCACTGGAAAAGGCTCCCCAGGGCAGTGGTCACAGCACCAAGCCTGGCGGAATTCAAGAAGCGTTTGGACAACGCTCTCAGGCACATAGCGTGATCCTTAGGGATGTCCTGTGCGGGGCCAGGCGTTGGACTTTGATGATCCTTGTGGGTCCCTTCCAACTCAGCATGTTCTGTCATAGTTTCCATATGTGGTCTTCTCCCTGGGGTCACCATGAATTCCTGCAGAGTCAAAGTGCCTGAGAAAGAGCTGCCTTATATTTCAAGGTGCCGTATATTTCATAGGCAGCAGCACCATGCCTAGTGTTTGCAGAAAAAAACCCGAACCCCACTCACCCAAGCACGTATTTCAACATTGTCAGGTTTTTAAAAGCAGCTGAAGGTGGTCTGCTGAGGAGAGCTGGCCTGAGGGATGGGTGGGAGACCTGCCGGCCCTGCAGACCCCGCTGACAGACCCACTGCTGCTTACCAGCTGCAGAAACAATCCTCTGGCTCTGCTGATGTTGCTTGAATAAGCACTTAGAAAGCTTTCTTGAGGTCTTCTGAGGACAGAGGAAGTGCTGGCCCTGTTTACTGTAAGGGAACGTAGCACAAAGCATATGAAAAATTATAGTGCTGAATAGTGCAGATGCTGTGCAGGAACTGTAATCAAGTAAAATACTGTTTCTCTGCATTCCTTTTATATCTGTCATAAAAAATGTCTTTAAATAACATTAGAAGTTTTCCCAGGAGTGGTAGGGAAGACTGGAATTGAAATAATGCAGTGATGAGCATGGTAGTTAGGCAACATGTCAAATCCACTTTGGGTTTTCCATTTCTTGGACACAAGTTACTGGTGAAAGGTAAAAACACCCATCCATTTTCCATCAGTTTCTTCACAATATGAGAGTGAAACTACTAGCCCCATAACACACACGTAGTAAAGGATCTCCCAACTGTATTTTCAAACCCATCTTGTTTTGGTGGTTTGTTCTTTTCAGCATTTTTCTATTCTTACCTTTTTAGATGTATTTCTAGGACACAAGACAATAAGCCATAGCTATAGCAACAACTGCTGTTATTTCTAGGAGCAGAATCTACATATAACATGCAGTTATTTTCCATATTTTGACTTGCACAGGGACACTCAAATTGATCTGTCACTTCCAAGGTTTTTACACAGTAGTAGTCTCAGTAGTAATGCTGGAAAAAAAGAAATCAGTGAAGCTTTGGGTTTTAATGAAAAAGAAGATGTGCTGAAAAGCACAAAAATTGTGTAATAGACAAAACAGAAGAAAAAGACTAACCTATTAATATGATGCAAATTGTTTCTCATCTCAGTGTTGCCAGATTTTCTTGCCTTGACCTAGAGAAGCCTTAACAAACTAGTTTTTATTCCTGTCTAATTACTATTTTGTGTTGGCTATACCATGTGAAAATATATTCTTCAGAATTGGTAGCTCCAAATTCTGATTTGTAAGTAGAAGCCAAATTATTTTATGAGTCATTTGAGCTTTTGAAACTCCCTAGTGAATGGAGGCTACTGACTCACTGAGGGATGCTTTGATTGATTACGCTGCACATAAGAACAGCCACGGTGGCTCAGATCAATGGTCCACTGAGCTCAGTTTCCTGCTTTCTAAACGTGGTTAGCAGCAGATGCCTAGAAATGTGCAGGGGCTGGGCAAACTTCAAATGAATGCTCTCCCTGCCTCTTGATGTTTTCAGCTCCATACATTTCCTAAGCCTGATGTGTTTGTCTCTTTAGTTATGCACTGACTCTCTCCCCCAAGTACNTTGTGTATTTTTTATTCCTGTCTAATTACTATTTTGTGTTGGCTATACCATGTGAAAATATATTCTTCAGAATTGGTAGCTCCAAATTCTGATTTGTAAGTAGAAGCCAAATTATTTTATGAGTCATTTGAGCTTTTGAAACTCCCTAGTGAATGGAGGCTACTGACTCACTGAGGGATGCTTTGATTGATTACGCTGCACATAAGAACAGCCACGGTGGCTCAGATCAATGGTCCACTGAGCTCAGTTTCCTGCTTTCTAAACGTGGTTAGCAGCAGATGCCTAGAAATGTGCAGGGGCTGGGCAAACTTCAAATGAATGCTCTCCCTGCCTCTTGATGTTTTCAGCTCCATACATTTCCTAAGCCTGATGTGTTTGTCTCTTTAGTTATGCACTGACTCTCTCCCCCAAGTACATGAATTTACAAACTTCTGATAACTTACATAACTCCCACGAAGTTCTATGTACCAGCACAAGATGTAAAAGACAAGTTCTTCCTCTCTCAGAAGATAAGAGAGAGCGACAAGCGAGGCACTAGCAACCTCTTTCTTCCCACTTCCTTAAGAAAATGTTCCTCAAAGGAGAGGCACTTGCTTACTATGAACTTCAGTACAGAGACTCTCATCTTTCACAAAGACACACAATTAAGTATTGTTAAATACTTTATGTCAAAAACCTGCATGAGAGCAGAGCTATTAATAACCTGGTAAGGAAAAGCTGCTTTTTTAACATCTGCAATTAAATGAATGAAAGCACAGTGAATAATAGTAATAAAAAAATCTCAGGAGTTTCCATAATCTGCAGTGTGAGATCCACCTTGGTACAGATTCCAGTACAGACAAGAAATCGAAGGTAATCTTACGAAAGGACAAGGTTCTGCGGCACAAAGTTGTGCTCCTTAGAACTGAAGCAACGCTCCTCAAGCCCTGGAGGATTTCCTAACACCAAAGTGTTCCGCAGACCTGTGCACGCACGAGAGCCCATCGGCAGGGAGAAGTCCAGGTACAGCTCAAAGGAACGGGAGGAGACACAACATGAAGACAAAACATGGTGACTCGATAACCATCAAACTTGCCTTTCTGGTAGCATTCCTCTTTAAAATCCGTGAGTCATTTCTGCGTTACAGGCCTAAGGATTGAGGACAGCATAGCTTAAAAATAGCCCACGGCAGACGCTGGGAGCGGCGTACCGGGGGCTCATTACGGATTTGTAGAGGCCATGGGCGCCTGTGTGAGCAAGGGACTCGGCGGTCAGTCCCCGCCAAGTGTAAATCCCCCACGGCCGTGCCCTTGCAGAACACCTGGAACGGGGCGGCGCCGCCGCCGGGCTGTGCCTGCCACGTCTGGGCCGTGACACCGCGGCCTCATCCCTGCGGCGGGGACTCAGCCTCGGGGAAAGATCGCTAGCCGGGGATCCCCGCACCCGAGCATCCCGCGGCGGCCGGGCGGGGCTCCCCGGGCCGGGCCCCCGGCACNCGGGCGCCGCTTCCGCCTGTGCCGGGCGGCGCGGCGGGGGCAGCAGCAGGATGCTGAGCCCGCGGGAGCGCGGCGCCGACCTGGCCCGCTTCTACACCGTGACGGAGCCGCGCCGCCACCCCCGCGGCCACACCGTCTACAAGGTCACGGCGCGGGTGAGTCGGCGGCCGCCGCCCAGCCCCTCGCCCCCGCGGCTCCCCGCGGCCGGCCTGCCCCGCGTTCGGGCTGTAAAGCCGCCGCTGGCTGCGGAATAGCGCCGTGGGGATGCCGGCGCGCCCGGCCGCGACGTGGAAGCCCCTGTGAGGGACACGAGTGGGAGGGAGGAAGGGAAGGTGGAACACGGCGGCCCCTTCCCAGCCGAGCCGCGCTCGTCTCTTGCAAACTTGTAGCCTCGCAACGCTGTAATGGCCTCAGGCGCTCTTTGCAATTAACTCTCAATTTCCCTGCTGTCCCTTGCAGGGCATGCGAGGGTAGCTTAAAAACAAACAGCTCCTTCTCTTTTCCCCCCGTTCTTCCGCCCCAGATCTCGTGGGTAGGTTGCAGTGGGATTGCCCAGCGTTCCTGTCAGCCCGGCAGCGCAGCGAGCTCGGGAGGAGGCGAGAGGGAGCGGAGTGCGAGGGCTCTGCACGCCCACGCTGGCAGCGCGGAGCTGCCTGAGCCGCACATGGGGGCTCAGCCTGCCCAGGAGGGTCCAGCCGGGGGGGCAGAGGGCTCTGGCTCAGTCAGGCCTAGCACGAGGAGCAGGAAAGCTGCTGCAGATATTGGCACAGCTGCTGTGGTACTGGCTTTGCTGAAAGCTCCGTCTGTTCTCCTAGGGAAATTTCCTTGCTTTCATTTCTCTTCCATTTTCCTATTAAACCAGAAAAGGGAGGTGAGTAAGTAAATATGTGGAGACAGGTTCAAGAGGAACCTAAAAGTGGCAGTTTAGCTCACAGGTGTGGTGTGGGATGTATTGAGGGCATCAGAAAGTGTCACAGAGAGACAGAGTTTCTTTAAATGACCCGTGATCTCCTAGGTACTGCAGCTGTAGACGTCCTGCCTGTGAGAGCAACGTATGCTTACAAACACCCTTCTCTTAATTCGAAGAATACAGCATTCTGTCTATGTATAGAGACTGTATTGTCAGGTTGTTAGCCTATGAAAAGTTTCTGTGACTTGTTAAATTAAAAATTAATTTTTTTTTTATTGGTCAACTATATATATATATCTCCAAGTTCACCAAACACAAATATGAGACAAATATGTTTAAACTATTCTTTTTAGTCCAATACAACTTAGTGTTTGTGAAGAGAAAAAGGGAGTTGCTTTTTCCTGTGATGCTGTAATTTAAAAAGCCTTTCCTGAAATAGAGGCAGAGAGGAAAACAGTGCTATCACATCTTTCTGCAGGAGCTCTTGATGGGCCAAGTGTGTGTGTGTGTGTGTGTACTGAAAAGTTGTGTCAGTGCAATAGGGACTAATAATAGGAATGAGCCAAGACTTCTGCTGCTTGTTTTACTCTGGTGGCTTTGTACTTATTGGCTAAAGCCAGTTAAATTTCTCTGTGATGTTTTGGTTTCTGTAGAACTGTTCAAAATCAAGTTGTGGCAAGCTAATTTGGGATGTCATTCTTTCTCCTTGTCCCATAAACTGTGGGTGCTCTGATGCCTTTCCAAGTGAGGCAGTGCAGAATCAGGTGGTGCACTTGATTTAGCACAGAGCAAGGAGCTGCTCAGTCTGTGAGCTGTCCAAATTCAACTGACCTAACCAGAGATCATTACTTCCTTACAGTGTTTGATAGCTAAAATCCTCAAAGTGAACAATGGTTTCTCTTTTATGCAGCAAAGGATGCTTTGGACTCACAAATGTAGAAGCATAAATAACTTCTGTTTCAGCAGGGCTCTGTCTGTTAATCTGTTGTGTAGTACTTGACGTGAGGATTTGGGAAATTGAATAAAATGATTTTAAAAGGATTCAGTGTACATATCAGGTACCCTTTCTGTTTCTTTTCTCCTATTCCTCCCTCCTGTTCCTGCAGTGATCTGGCTCCATGGTTGATATCACAGCACTCCAGCTGTATTTGCTGAGCTGATGCTCAGCAACTTTGGGGGACCGCCAGGAAAAAAGTGAGGTGGATCTTCCCGTTGTGTTGAATATCATTCTGGCTGAGATCTAAGGTAGTCAGTACGTGTTAGTGGAGATTTGTGGTTCTTTGGTGTGCTATATGAATGAATCCATTGTGAAATGAAGTTAAAGGAACTTTCACTGTAATGTAGATAAATAATCATGGATGAGAAAGCACTTGTTTAGTGTGTCCGAAACATCTGGCCCAAGGCATAACTACCCATGCAGTCTCTTCTGGGTGCCTTGGGGGTCTATCCTTATTGCAGCTTTTTTCTTAAAACTTTTGGTTGTATAGCAGAGAATATGTATTTTATTTACTTGTAAACTGTGACATGATTGTAAATGAAGACAAGATTAAATGAATATTGTCTTTTTAGTACCCTTTTCCAAATGGTAAGATACAGATAGATATTAGCAAATCGTGATATGAAGAGTGTTCTTTAATGATAGCTGAAAATATAGGCCACTAATAAAACTTTAGACTATTTGGAAGATTACAATTAACTCATTAGAATTTTAGTTATCATTATTGTGTTGAATATCTACAGGTCAGATGAGGAATGGGATAATCTGAAATAGTATTCTTGATGTCAAGGATCCTTGTAGGATCTGTGTTTTCAGAGTCTAGTGCACTAGTTATGCATTGCTTAGCTCATTGGTGGGTATCCTAATGATATTTTTGAAAATAGGTTAAAGTTGCTTGTGTTACAGATTTGCAGAAGGAACTGACTGCACTGATTCTTGTGGAAGGATTAAAAAAAGTACATGGAAAATTTAGGGGATTTGGTCATGTTTGCCGAGTCTCTAGGTTGACTATAGGTTGGATGGAAGGGGCAGACTTCTTCTGAGATTGACCTTCAGAAAAGGATATGAAGAGCAAAGTAGGACAGCACATAAATTATTACCTACTGACTTAAAGTTGGCATGGCTGGTAGATAGAGAAGGTGGTGTAACATAAGAACAAGTGTGAAACAGGGCCTCTGGGTTTTGTTCCAGATTCTTACTAACTGGCTGGGTAATTACTCATCTCTCTGGGTCTCCTTCTGCCCATCTGGTAACTTACCTAGCTGCCAAAACTGTTGCAAGGCTTTAACTAAAGGTGAACTGCAAAGCAAAGCAGTTGGTGTTTGCCCTTTGGTGTTCTCTGTGATGTGTAGCCATGCTTGTGATATTTTCTTCCCCCAGCTCTACAGGCTCCTTGCATCAAGTATGCCAGCAATTAGAAAAAGAGGTTAGAAATATTTCACCAATTGTACTTATAAACTGCCTGGTAGTGAGTGAAAGAGCAACAGCCACCAAGGTTAACATTTGGTAAAGTTGCCAAATGTTAGATTACTCAAGAGTGAGGAAAAGTTGAGAAAGGTTTTATCAATGTAGACTACGCTGGAAGAAGAGGACTTTGGTGTGCAAGGTGAGGAAAGAACTTAGATTTGTGAAGGAAAATGTTTCAGGTCTTTTGGGAGAATGCTAGAGAAGGCAACACTTCTCTTTTCCATCTTGTCTCCTCCAAAATGTGAGAGATGAGTGGCTGGGCTGTAGCAAACTGATGGTACAAGATCTGGGAGGCTTTGGCAAGGATTCTTGCAAAATGGAAGGGGAAGAGAGCTAAGTTTGTGGGAAATGTAAGAAGTATGCTATTGTCACTTAGCAAGAGGAAAGTGTGGATTGGGTGGCTTGCATCTCAGAGCAACAGCTGCGTGGTGCTTGCGGTACGGCGGGGTGGTGTGTGAGTCTCTGGGGTGCAAGTACTGTGGGCTCCCTGCGCTTCCTTGCACGCATCACCTCTTCAGGGCATCAATTATTCTGGGGTGTGTCGCTGAGCACAGTCCCAGTTGGATTGAGAATGCCCTATTTTGCTTTAGCTAACAATAGACTAATTATTTTGTTAAACAGCTTTTGGCTCTTATGATGAAGGATAGATGGACTTGCACAAGATAATTGCAGTTATGAATTAAAGATGTCTCTGGTTTGTGTGTTTGTGGGGATGTGCTCTTACTGCTGTTTATAAAAGCAGTACAAAACTTGGATTACAAAGGCTTTTGTGATCAATATTTATTTAAAGAAAAAAAAATCGATGAAATAGAGGCTTCTTTATGGTGTGCAGCCAAGCCTGATTTTCACTGCAATTTTCCCCTGGACAAAGTCATTTATAATTAATTAGGCAAAGAGTTTTTAAGGAGAAACAAATACATGAGGATAGTCAGACATGTCTGCGCTCTGATGATTGTAAGTAAAGTGGAAATACTGTCTTACTAAATACACATTCTCAGTGAGGTTGTGTGCAGCTTATATTAAACCAAGTAGTCTTAATGAACTCTTCTTTTTGGGAGTAATGTGGCCCTAATAAGAATTAATAGGAAGAGACTGGAAAGATGATAGGAGATGTGCTCTACGTAGCTTTGTTTTGAGAGTTGCCTTTTGTGCTATTTTGCCTAGAATGTATGTCTGTCTCTGTGTGATCAGGACTGACTGCTGCTGAAACCCCTTACTTTATTGTCTTTGGGTATTAGACTTCTCTAAAACTAAATGAAAACTTTGAGTGCACAGGACCATGCAGCTGTTTGCCTTTTCCCAGATTTTTCTCTTCAGTAACAAATCATTGTATGTTACTCTTTAACTTCCAAACTGAAATTCCAAGGACTTACGTGGTTTCATTTTCGTTTTGCTTTTCAGACTGTTTCAAGAAAAAACCCAGAGGATGTCCAGGAGGTAACAGTTTAAACTTGTGCAAATGTCTTCATGTATCACTCTATGTCTTTTGAAACATCTTTGATGTAATTTAGCAGTTTCTGTGTGTTCTGTCATTGTAATTGACCAAACAAGTTTCGTATGTTTCCATTTCTCTTTGGCTTTCATGGTTTAAAACAGTAGCTAGTGTAACATGATGCATTTCATCCCTCAGTGATGAATGGTGAATTGAAACAAAGTCTTAGGGAGTCAAGTGTCTTTTGATGACAAAACTGCTTTGATAACTTTACAAGCTCTTTTCTCAGGGCTGGAATTGGCAAATTGATGGTTACTTAATTCCTACTGGTAAAATTAGAGATCAGTTCACAATTCAAGTCTTAGGTCTCAGCTGTAGGTACTCTTTTGCGCTTTAACCAATACTTCTCTGAAAAGCCTACACCATTACTGTCTGTTAGTGAAGAGGGAAAATGGAGGAGGTCCAGGAGTCATTGAGAGAGATTAGACTGCAAGTTATATATATCTTATGCCTATCTCTCTGAGGCTCCTTCAGTATTTTCCAGAGATGTACTTCAACAAAACTTTAAAATTGCTTATTTTTTGTCTCTTCTAAAGAGTCTATGAATAAGGGTCTGCTCTATTTTTGTGCCTCTTAAATACCTCAAAAGTCTGTCACAGGAGTAATTTATTGAGAGAAAAAAATACACCACGTGTGCATGCATTGTGGATTTTTTTTCTTTTTAATTAAGAAATCTTTTTTTCTCCCTCCTGGTTTTTTTTCTGGACTAATGACTTGGCATGGTTACTATTACACTATGTACCTGCTAAATCTTCCCTCAAAAGCACCACCTTATGGCTTTTCAGACGTTGTGCAACATGTGCGTATGTTCAGTTTGTGGTGCAGTCTCTTACTATAGTTGAGGAGAACTTGCATAGTTGATGAAAGAAGAGCTTATAACTGAATTAATTGCATCTCTGTGTGGTCAAACATGAGTTACTGATTAGTGGCTTGTCAGGGCTGAAAATTGGCTAATACATCTAACACCTCTTTACTGCATACTTCTTTGAAATCTTGAGAATCAGGCAAGCATGAGCATTTCTGCATTTTGCATTTTTTTTTTTTTTAATCTCTAGGAGATTAAAATAACCTATCAGAATGAGAGATGACCATGGATCTAGTTTAGAACTGCATTACTGTAGTTTGTAGCCTGATGTTCACCTTTTCCAGGGAGACTCCTGAATTGAACCTATCCATGACCACATTCTGCTATTCCCTTAAACTTCATTTGTGAGGAAAAGCACTTTATAAGAGCTGTTGATGAGTCCATTCATCAGAAAAATATATTGTAAGTGTCTTTCAGCTAGAGTATTGCATGAATGTATGTTAAGTAGTTTTGACACAATAGCAAAACCATATCTATCATAGTTATTGCTTTGATCTGTGGCTGGAGGTTACCCATGCAGAGTTTCACATGCTCTAGACAATAAAAGGACATAAGTATGAGATTAACTTCTTGATAGTTGCCCTTTTCTGCCCTGCATTGTACCATATTAATTATTCTGCATGTGATAGCATGTTAGGTGTGGGGTGTATCTGTTATAGGCATTATCCGAAAATAGTTGGTATCACAAGGAATATCCTAGGTTGCCATAAGGGGAAATAGTAGTCAGAAAACCCTATATGTTGAGACCTTTTCTGTTACATGGCCTCTTACAATAAAAAAAGAACTGTGGGCAGCCTTTGAAAGAAAAAGAAAATACCTCTAACCTGCTCCCACTGAAAATAAATTTACCTCAGTTTTACAGAATGCTCAGCTAGAAATTCAACAGAATTTAGTGTACACAACCACCCTGTTGCTTTAGGGTCTGTCTTGTGCAACACACTTCCCACATCCATGTAGGACCACTTAGCTGTGCCTGCCTCCTCCTCCAGGAGGCTTTTAATGCCACTGCTGTGATGTTAATACATTCTTTACCTGTGTGCTGTGACCTCAACTCCACTTGCCAGTTTTCTGTCACCTCTTTTGGCTGCCCTTTGGGATACAACTCTTTGACTACAGCACTTCTCCCACTGCAGCCAGTTACAACTCAATGTATCCCTGCTGTTGTTGCTGGGACAGGAAGGAAGAGAACCTTGGAAGGGCTTCTCTCTCCAAAGAATGAAAGAAATCAATGTGGAGTTTTGTGTGGGGATGTTAGTAGATACAGAAAGGCCAGCAGACCTAACTTTGATGTCCTTGCTTCTGGGGACTGCTGGTGGCAATGTGGTGTGTAAGGCAAAGGCATCTAGGTTAGTCCTATGGTATTTTTGCCTTTTCATTAAGGAGAAAGGCTTGCTCATTGTGGAACAGATGAGTTGCATGAGTTAATAGAGATCTACTGGCTCTAGTCATGACAAGCGCCTTACTGCATTACAGGTCTAACATATGTTTTATGATATACTTGCTGTGCTTCGTTGGGCCTCAAAGTACAATATGCCCTTCCTCCAAATCTAATTTCCAATGAGGATGTTAGAGTGGGAACTTTGCTAACTTTGCTGGGCCACATGCATGCAAAGGCATGTTTTCCATGAGCTTTTGAAAGGTTTTAGGATAACATTGACTGCTTTTGCTATGCAAGTTACTTAGGGATATTTATTTTTTTCCTCTTGACTATTGAGTGATCACTTGCAGCAGTGAAAAATGATGCTTTTTTAGTGGAATGAAATCTCATGCTCTTATTTTCTGGTAGCTTTTCATGTTGTCTCCAAGTACTGACAATACAGTAACTTAATGTTTAAAGATTTCACTGTCTTAAGCAATTTTGTGTTCTATATGCACACTGCTCAAGAAGTGCTAATCATCCACTCTCTGGCTATTGGATTAGATAAAAGTATACCATTGAAAAATTATTATTTCTGATAGCAAAATGACTAGTTTGCCTTCTTGAGATTCCTCACTTGTGTATTACACTCCACTAAGTAGCAGCTGTAATTAAGTAATGAAAACGTGTGCAATAAGGGAGTCTGAATCAGGACTGCTGGTTTCAGTATAGCTAAATTCATGAGTTAGGTAGAGTGTCGCCTTACTAAAACTTTGCATATCCACTATTAACAATCCTGTTACCTTATATCTGCATTGTTTTGTAGGTAGGACTTGCATCTGCTGAAACTTAGGTGGTCTCTGATTGCAGTATTTTTAAAAAACCCACAAAAAATGCCCTAAATCTAAATCTTTTGCTTAGCTCTAAATCTGGTTTGCTTGAAAAAAATTTCAACTTTTTCAACAATGATTGCTCATGAGAAGGCAACCTGTTAAATCGTTCAGAAATATGTGGAATATTTTAAATTCTGATTAGTTGTTTTAAGTTAATTGAGACATTTGACTGTTGCAACTGTGGAATCAACTTCTGAATGCATGCAGTCTCTCTCTCTCTCCTTGTTTTTTTCCCTTCTGTTCTACTTTAATCACATTACATTAGTGTTGAGGTTTATTGTGATGGCTTAGTGAGTCTGACCAAAAACGAGGTCAGGATATAAAAAAATCTTTGTTAATATATTTTCATCCTAATAACAAATCCAGTAGCAGTCAAGTGCAAATTTTATTGTTTACTTCTTTCCTTGGTTTGATTTTGCTGTTGGGTTCTCCTCCTTTCTTGAATGGAAAGAATGGGATGGAAAAAGGATAAGGTAGATACCTGACTGGGAGATAACTACTTCCTGGAATGGATAAATCCGGAATAGCTGGTATAATAAACCAATGACATCTTTGTATTCCTAAGGTGGAGTTTTTGTCTAGATTACAAAANTTTTTTTTTTTTTTTTGATGTTATTACAGGAAACCATTTAAGATGGGAGCTTGCATTTACATCTGATCAACCCTTTACATACACAACTTAGGATCTGTTTCATAGTCCTGGGAGCTTAACGTGCCATCCCTAAAAATCCGTTGCTTGTATTGATTTCTCTTCCTGGGTTTTCTCTTTGGCTGTTGTGTCTCTTTCCTACACCTGCACCTTCACCAGGCACACTGTGCTGTTGGATAATGCAACACTCCTGTTCAGCATTTTTTCTTCTCTCCCTGGCTCCCTGTGTAGGTCTGGATCTCAGAGGGACTGAAGCAGTGGTGCCTTTGCCCTCCTTTCAGCTTTTTTTTTTTTAATTTTTCTGCGCACTGTAGTGTTGTTAGCCAAAATGCGGGTTCGGGACAGATAACACACATTTTTTTAATGCAATTTACAGTTGGCAGTTCAGATTGTGTATTTTTGTGAAACAAATTGGCTGAAGTTATTGGTCTGATGTGATTAAACCAGTGTATTTGTGGTGTGATGTAATATGAACAATGAACCTCACTAATATTTCTCTCTGGTTTCTCTGCTCCAGATAGTCGTTTGGAAGAGATACAGTGACTTTAAGAAACTGCACAAAGATCTTTGGCAAATTCATAAAAACCTATTCAGACACACAGAGCTCTTTCCACCTTTTGCCAAAGCAATAGTGTTTGGTAAGCATAATTCCTTCCTGACCTTCTGAAATTCTTTGATAACTCAATATCTATAAATACATCTTGTTTTATAGCTGGATGGGGAATTTTCCTTGTGCTTTTACTACTCAGCTTGTAGGTGTGCTGGTATCATAACTCGATACTTTTCTTTAATTTTGTAATGTCTAAGAGTTTATGTCCTCACCTCCATGTTAGACATAGTAGCTGGGATATTTATTGATGTATATGTTCTGTATCTTTACAACACGCATTCCCTATTTTCAGGAGCATAAATTCTATATTAGCTTTGTGAACAGCACTTGAACAGCAAACAAAATATTTTGTGTATGAGCTGTCTGATTTTTAGTGATGAGATGTATTAAAGTATTAGATGATTGTTACAGAAAAAAAAATTATTATAGGAAGTTAATTGCAATTGTCAGTTTTATCTAGCTAGGCTTTGAGATCAATTTTACCAATATACCAGCTAAATATTTCACCAAAACAACCTACAAGAGGGTTGTGGCTCTACAGGAGAAACAGGTGACAAAAAGGAATTAGCTTTTATAAGTCTTAACTTCATCCTGATGTATATGTCCTCATGAATGAGCTATAGGTGGACTTTCAGTGAAGTGGTGTGACTGTATAGGATTCCACCTACCACATCTTTTTTAGCAGTGCTGTGTTTATAAAATCAACGTTTTTTTTTAGTGCGTGTTCTTTGTGTTCAGTGCAAACTGGTGCTATGTTTTTGGTGTACATATATATCACACAATACCCACTGGGTTTTTAATTTTCAACCATTTTTTAGTGTCTTCACAATGTTTGGCATCAATTTTGCATGCATCTCCTGGATGCTCTGTGAGTGTTTGAGGCATTTTGAAGGCCTTGCTTAGAACTGTTGCTTTCTGGTGTGCATTTATCACCTGCTTTTGAGCCTTTTTCCCAAGAATTTTCAAGTTGTTTTTTTGAAGTGTCCAACAAGTGTTTGACATTTGTTTACTTGCATCTATCATGAGTTGGTTTTGGATGAGCTTTTTGGTTTCTAAAGCACTTTTGGGGTTACTAAGGCATTTCCATGGCACTTACTAGTTGTTTTTAGTGTGTTTTGTGTTTTTTAAGCACCCAGTCTGTGGTGGTTGTGGCGTGTCGGTTTTGTTTTGGGTTTTTTTTGCATAACTGTGAGCATCTAGCATGCTGAGTGTTTTTTGGCAAACATCTACCATATACTCGCTTATTTGACAAGTTTTTTGGTGTGAATTCTCTGCTCTTTTGGCAAGGTGTTTGGTTCCTAATGCATTGCTGCAGCATTTTTATGTGAGATTATTTTGCTGGATCCAGCATTTCTTAGGTGTAGCTTTTTTTTTCTTTTCATGCATATACTGCAGGTTAAGCAGTTTTTAGCATTTTTTAGTGAGTCCAGCATGTTTGAACTTTTTTTGGCATATACCTACTGTGGGCTTTGCTAGTGTTTCTGCAGCATTTTTAACTCTGTGGAATGGGTTTGGTGGTGCTTTTTAGTTTGTTGGGTTTTGGGAACTGTTTTTTGATAACTTTTTAAGTGTCCAGCATGAGTTTGGATTTTCTTTGGTGTTTGGTGTGCATCTACCAGAGAGATTTAGTGGGAATTTTAACAGGTTTTAAGTATCCAATCTGTTTGGTGTTTTATTGGGATGAATCTACCACATGGGGCTTTTGGTGTGGTTTCTGTTAAACTTTTTGGCTTCTAAGGGATTTTTGTTGGACTTGGTGGCCTGTCAGGTGTTTTTGGGGTTACTAAGGCATTTCCATGGAGCTTACAAGTTGGTTTGGGGTTGTTTTTTTCAGAAGTATCCAGCCTGTGTTATGTTTTTGTACAAACTTTGCATGATGTTTAGTGTCCAGCATGTTTGGTGTTTTTTTGGCACGTGCTGTCTTTTTGTCAGGATTTCCACTGTGGATTTGGACTGCTTTTAGGTGTGATTTTGGTCCCTAGGGCATGGCTATGATGTTATTTCTGTCCAGGATTTCTTTAGTGGGTTTTTTTTTGTGTACAAACACACTATGATTTTTCGGTGACTTTATGAGTTACCCAGTGGGATATTTTTTTGTGTATCCAGTATATTTTCTGGGCATGAATTTACCATGTGTAGTTTACCATTGGGCATTTTAGTGCTTTTTTAATCCTTGAACATGGTTGGCATTTTTTTTGGCATGAGTCTACCAGAGGCTCTTTTTTCTTTTATGTGCTTTTTGGCAAGGTGTTCAGTTTCTGAGGTGTTTTTGGGCAGGCTTGTCAGAGCCTAAGGCATTTTGGGTTAATTAAAACCTTTTCATGGTGTTGACAAGTTGGTTTAGTTCTGTAGTTGTGTGTGTGGTTTTTTT
>VZTR01016852.1:648377-711005 GCA_013400775.1 Chaetops frenatus | reverse complement strand
TGTTGTTGTTGTTGTTTTGTTATGGTTTTTTAAAAGTAGCATTGAGTCTGTGTTTATGGTTTCTCTATGTGCCATGTATGGGGTTTAGTGTCCAGGATGTTTGGCATTTTTTAAAATGCATCTGCCATATGCTCTTGTTTCTGGTCTGGGTTTTCCATGTGTTTTTTGGTGTGGATTTTAGTTCTTACAGTGTTGTCCCAGTATGTTTGGCATTCCTGCAGTGGTATTTTGGGTGTCCAGTATGTTTGGCATCTTTTGGCATGAATTTCCTGTGTGCTCTTTTTCTTTGCTAAGCTTTTTGCACTTTTAAAAAAATGGTTTTTGCTTCTTAAGCATTGCTGCAGTGCTGCTTTCCATTGCCATGTATTTCAAATATGTTTTTAGACATACAGCACACTTCAGCATGGGTTTGCCTTTTTTTCCTTTCTGCATCCTGCTACCACATCTTTTTTTTTTGTTTTGTTTTTCTCCCATAATTTTAGCATTTTTAGTGATGAGCATGTTTGGCCTTTTTTTGCCACACCTCTAGTCCATGCTTTATGTGTATTTGCAGTTTCCATGTGTTGTGTCTGGTTTTTGTGTTTATTGTCATGCCTGTTTTTGCATGCTTTGGATGTGTTGTGCACGTTTTAGCATCCAGACAATGTTTGGCGTGTTTTGATGTGTATTTAATGCTGATTTTTATAGCTTTTCTTTGTGTTCCATTTTTTTAGCAGTGTTGGCCATTCATCTGTAGGCTATTTTCCCAAATTTTCTATGTGTCTCAGATTGGTATGTTTTGGCATCCAGCATGTTTCATATTTGTTGGCATGCATCTCTGAAGGGGAATTCTGATGCAGATTTTGTGGTTCTCAGCTCATAGCTGGGTGAAATTCCTGATTTAAATTGTATTTCACATCAGCCAAATTTTACCCAAGTTTTATGTAATTTTATTTTTGCTTATTTATGAAGTTGGTAAGCTTTGGTGCTATGTCATAGCATGGGCAAGGATGTAGTATTAGTTTCATTCTGAGATTATTTTATATCTGATATACAGAGTAGAGTTCTCACTGGACAAATTATTGACAAAGCTAGTATTTTCAAAGCATAATTTAATTTCAGGTAGAAAATATGATAGCTATTCATAGGAGAAAAAAGAGAATGGTAAAAGAAAATCAGGGTGGAAGAGAGTACAGGTGTCTAATATCTTAAATAATATAAAATTGCTATAAATGCAAATTAACAGTTTTTACGCTAGCTCTTCTACATAAGCAAGGGAAGAATTGAGTGAAATCCCTTCTGAAAAACATCCTTCTTCTCTTGTATTTAAGGAACAAAAGTGCCTGCAACGTATGTTGTGAGAGAAGTAAATCCTCAGAAACATTTAATGCCCTTTTTATTAAAAAGTGCTTTGAAATTAAAACTAAACAAAAACAAACCCCACTATACTTAAATGAAACTGAGACACAGAAGAATACAGAAAAGTGGAGGTAATGTAAAAACAGATTTTAAATGATCAATCCTTAGCTGAAAGGAACAGAACTGTCTGACTCTCCAATTTAAGAATTATTTGAATTTACAACATAAAATTTTACTGTGTATCCTTCCACCGCAACTCTACACGTAGTAACTGCCATATGACTTACTTTAATCTAAAATAAAAATCCTAGTATTCTTTTTGTACTAGAGGAAAAAATACAATCTTAGTAGATAACAAGGTTTTGACACACTTGTTTTCAGTCTCATTCTGTTAGTGACGACCTGCAAGGTCCATCTCTCTCAAGATCTTTTGTTTCCGTGTTGCTTTGATGGACCATTTCAGCAGTTTTTCTTCCCTGTGGTGGTGTTACAATTGTTGCAGCTTTTAGACTGGTTTCTAATTAAACCTGTGAGTAGAATTGCTGACAGCTAGTGGGTTTTTTATTTATTTATCTATTTTGGATACCTGTGCTTTAAATAATGTATGTACCTGTTGTTTTACAGAGGGTGCACTTTGCAAAATGGGCATTGGTGATTCTGACAGTCGAACTTAGTTGTAGTAGAAGTGTTAAACCTAAGGAGCATCTCCAGTTCAGCATTCAGAGTTTCAGGAGATGATGTGGAGAACTGAAATGTATTTAAAAACAAATGTGTCATGCTGTGCTTCCATATTCCATGCAACTAAAGACTTGCCATGAAATGCGTGATTTTTTTATGCTGTTGCAGTAGAACTGCTTAATCAAAGCCGGAAACTTGCTGTGGATGGGAAAAAGAAATCAGCTGACTTTCTCTGTATTTCACTTGAACCCTTTCCATCCATTTTATAGGAAAAACTTCAGTGAATCTGATCACGGAAATCTAAAATGTCTTAACAGATCTGGCTGTTAAAATTATGATACCTATATCTGGGACATGACTACTGCCCTACCTTAATATGCATCAACACAATTTCTTCAGTACTTTCAAGCTACTTCTTTTTTCTTGTTGTTGTTGGACACTTTTAAGTATTTCCATATGTTGACCGTACATGGCATTTTACCAAAATACGGGTAAATCTGCATGTTTTGTATCTAACAACTGCAGAAATGTACTCTAGTGTAAAAAATCCTACGCCCCCCCACCCCACCAAAAAAGAAACAGAAAAACTCCAGATGTTGATAGCTTGCTAGCAGTGAGTCAGGAAGCTGGTTTATATTATAAAGCTCACATAAGGATGCCCTTTGTATTTCAAGACACTGGGTGAAGTAATGTATTTATGAATTTGGTGCCGTGTACAGTAGGAAGTCTCATGAGAAATTAACTGAAACATGAACACGCACTTTGCTGGGTGTTTTGTTGTGCAGGTCTGCTCCAAAAAATTAATACAGGAATTTACATTTGGTTTCCGTGTAAATAGGAAATCACTGTAGGAGTAACAGCTGTGTTATATGCTAAAGTTGTAGTTAACACTTCCTAAAAGTACCAGAAAGACACAATCCCTATAATGAAGTTGATGTGTGTCTGTGAGATTGTAAAGACTAGCAGAAATAATGTTGATTTAGATGCAGAATGGCATCCTAATAGAAATGTTTGAAGAGTCAACTGGCTGTGTAAGCACCTTTGAGCATTTCCTTGAGAAGAGTGATAATGGAAGTATTGAGCAATACAACGTTTCTTGAAAGTACAAGGAAAGGAAAAGGAGGAAGGAGTTAAGCAGGGCTGCCTGGGAATTAAACTGCCAGCAAGATGCCAGGAGGTCTGTGAACTGAACCAGTACTGAATAATGTTCATCCTTCCCCTAAAGCCCTCTAGTTCTAGAAGCAGTTTTCCTGATAGTGTATCATGATGCTAATGGCCTGGAAAATGCGACAGAGACTAATGTTTCAACAGCTCTGTTCAAACATGTAGTTTTATTTTTTTTAGCTCAGCTTCCTAGGAAACTAAAGCCTGTGCAATTGTGCTGCCAGAAAGTTGAACCCCTTACTGATGTGGCTAATATCAGCTAAATTTGAGAGTGAAGGTGGTTGCAAATGTAATTATACTTCTGCAAAGTCTGTGACATGGCAGCTGAGTAAGAGGAGAGCACGTACTTTGGTGCTGCTGAGGACCAGGCAGTCTCAGCTCATATCTGTGAGGTTTGCAGCTGCCTGGCAATGGGTGAAAACACACTGGTCAGCCTGGCAGGGCTGGTGCTGATGTGTCCTACCCGATGCCCACTGGAGATACTGAGAAGGTGTGGATAAAGAAAATTAGTTTTTATTGAGTCTAGTGAAATGAAACTGAGAGATTCCTGAGAAACGAGGAAAAAGATCTTAACAGAAATTCTTTCGTGCAAAAGTTGTCTGTTTCTGGTATTGTTAAGTGTTTACTTCTTCACAATTGATTTTCTGCTGCATTGTAACAAGTGTTCGTGTGAATTTGTAGATTCATTTAACTGGCCCACACTGCTGTGCTTTGCTGAGGGAAATTGTTTTCTTTCCATGGTGTCTAATTTTGCATGGAATGAACCAAGAGCCCTAATGCACCCCCAGTGTTGCTCTGAAGACTTAAGAAGTTTGATGAGCAGTTTAATAGGGTCTGATTTCAATGTTGCCACTCACTGTGATAGCATTGCTTTTGCCTTCTTTCTGCTTGCTTGTTGCTCACTCTTTTGTACATCTGCTCCTGTTTGTACAGCTGAAACGGCAGGGTGAGCAAGGCACGGAACCAATCCAGCTGAAAATTAGCCCAATGATATCTTTTCTTTTCTTTCATGGGAAAAATAAGCCCCAAAAGCTTTGTTTGTGATCTTGTGAGTATGTGTGTGTCTTTTTAGTTTTATTTTCTTTTTTCTGGTACCGCATGGGCAGGAGCTATTTACTTGAAGAATTTCTGGAAAGAATCCTGCTTTGATACTTTCTTCTGGGATTATTTTTTTGCTTGCTCTAAGTATAAATGAGTTTTGCTTTTGTATTCAATGATTCTTTTGTCCTCTTCAAAGGTTAATGCCACAGAGCTGTCACAGGTGGTTCTTATTTTTCTGGTCATGCTGTTATAGCAGTACTGTTTCTTGAACTTGTCTTCCCAGTCCTTTTTTTCCCCTCTGTATAGCTGTTGCAATATCTGTTCTATTCTCCTCCAATTATTACTGTTAACCTCTGCCCTTTTTCTTTTGTAAACTTGTAACTATTTCAACAACAAAGTGATGTTGATATAAAAAGCTAAAATAAGTTGTGTGCAATTGTGAAGGATGTGAATTTAAGGTAGCAATCCAAGGGTTTTCTCCTGAGAAGCAAATCTCATCAGGTGAACTGTGGGATTGTTTTTTAAGTATGTTTTTTTTCTAATTGGAATGTTTTGGGTGCTGGGTAGAGAAAAAGGAAGATTCATACATTTTAGTAAATGAGCTGCTTCCCAGCTCTGTTTACCTCTTGAATCCAGAAGGAGATGAGACCCTGTCTGCATGGAGCTACTTCAGAGGAAAGCTTAAGTGCCTGGTAGCAGGGCTTCACCATCTCCCCTACACTTTGTCTCCTCCATAAATGGCACCTTGGAATTGAAGATCTGTTTGGGGGCTTTTAGCAATACTTTGTTTACTACCCGCTCATATTGTGCGTTGTTCTTGAGAATACGTGAAGATTGCTCAGCTCCTTACAGGATTTGGGCCATAATCAAGGCTGACACTGACTGGCATATTGTCAAATTGTGCATGTATCATTTATTGTCAGATAACACTGGACATCCGTTAGTGTCTCTTGGCTAATCAAGAGTGTTGCCTCACATATTCTTACGATGAGAGGGCGAAGGATTCTTGTCGTAGCTGCCAGCTTTCATCATCCGAGTGGAGTGCAGAAGACGGGACTCTAGGGACAATTGAGAATAGGAAGTTTGAAGATTTGCTATGTTCTCCTGAAGCGTTGGAGTGACTTTCTTAGACTCAGGGCATTGTCTCCAGAAGGTTGCTTTTGTCTCCTTTGTTTTCTTTCGTTGTAGTTATTATTGCAAAATAAATGTGTAGTTATTTCTAAAACTGTCAATCTATGTGTCTGTTCCAGGGCGATTTGATGAAACTGTGATTGAAGAAAGAAGGCAATGTGCTGAAGATCTCTTGCAGTTTTCTGCCAATATCCCTGCTCTCTATAACAGCAAACAGCTGGAAGAGTTTTTTAAGGTTGGTTAGTATTTGCAGAAGTATTTGCTTCTTACCGACATGACTGGAGTATAGTGCTGATTTTGCTTTACTTTATAAACCATGGAATGACAGTGAGCTGGTCTGACATGCTTTGTGAAGGGACTGGGAGTTTTCCGTTCACTCTGGAAATATGGCTTTAAAAAACTCCATGTCACACCTCTACAGGGTGGAAAGTTGTACAGGAACTTCAGGTGAAGGGATTTGAATTTTTTTTTATTGAATGATGAGCAAAACTTGTGATGATAAATTCCAGTGGGAAGTAATAAAAATATTATCACTGTTCCTGTATTTTAAGTAGGTGTTTATAGTTTCAAACCAAAGGAGTGAAGACTGTTTACACCGGTCTTTTGTGGACTCAGGTACACAGCAACAATTTGGCATGTAACTAGTCCAACGTGATGCTTGTACAGTGTTGTGAGAACCAATCTCCATAACAAATTTTAGGGCAGTACATTGATACGGGCTTCTTCTTTATTACAGCTGAAGCAGTTTCTTTTCAATAGTGTCTTCAAACCTCTTTATTTTCAGTGGCTTAGTCTAAAGTTCTGCAAACTCATAAGCATAAATTTACATGTACCCATGATAGTAACTTTCTGGAATTAAGGAAATGCTCATCTGGCTGAGATGAGACTTAAGCATATGAATGTGTTTAGTATATTTAAATGATATATATATATGCAAGAGCAAAATTATATCAAAGCTTAAAATTCTTCACTTGTTTTCATGATGAAGTTATTGCAGTGTTCTTTAAAATACTTAAAATAATCTTCTTTAGGCTTTGGTAGCAATAAATGAGTGGTAGACTGAGTTAGGCTATTTTACCTTTCGGTTTATTTGCATTTGCATTTTTTTAGTTCTTTCGAAATACTTCTATGGTTTTGGGTACTTTTTCAGAGTTCTCTTTTCCTCCTTTGCTTAATAAAAGCATTAGTTTTAGTCTCCCAATGGACCTTTTCTGGCTTTGCAGGGAAATAAATAAAACTAGAAAACCAATATTTTTTTAGGATAAACTATGTCTTCAAGGGGGTTTATGCAAATGCAATAATTTAGGCTCATTTTTTAGATGATGTGGTGTCACATTTTCCTGTAAGAGAGCCTTAGGTTGGTCTGTCCCTAGTTCAGCCCGTATCTATTACCTCTGCTCACGGGTGGTTTTGCTCTTTTTCAGATTTTTGTGCAAATTACTGTGGAGAGAGAGAGAGACTTGGACAGTGAATTCTTAGAAACATCTGAAGGGAGTGCTCTCTGCATCTCTGTGTTATAAACTCCAGAAGAATGAGCTGGCTTGTGTGAAAATGTTCTGGGCTGGTTCAGGACAGATGAGCAATGCCCATTTGTAACATGGCCTTGGAAATTGGTGCACTTTCAGTTGAAGTGGCATGTAAAGTGTGCACCTGAGATGTGAAGCAGAAATTTAAAAAACACCGAAAACATTTAGGTGGTTTCAAGTGCTATTGTTACTTCTCTTAGCTTTGATTCCTTTCAGGCTTGGAAAGGAATGTTCTCCTTGTATTTTTAAGTCTCAACTACAACTGATCTCAAGATAGTGGGTCACTAGTGGGACATTAGTCTGATGGACAAACAGTCCTGTTCTTGGGAGCACCACTGGAGGGTACAGGCTGTATGTGACACAAGAGATCAGGAGCATTGTTACTCTCTCCCTGTTAGACTTGGGTGTGCAGGTCTATGTGGTTCAGAACTCTGAAGCTGCAGTAGGCTAAATGTTTAGGTATCTAGTCAGTCTGTGACAACCAAACATGGCTTAACCAGAAGTCCTTGGTTAATTTTTCAGGCTTATATGGTTTAATTAAATGCATTAACTCTGAAGTAATGGAGCACTCAGTGATTAGGAAATATCATTTTGGCTATCACTTCTGTACAACGAGAATTTCCATAGAGCACAGCAGTTGAGTAATTCCTTTCCCTCTTCCTTTTCAGGGTGGAGAGGTGCATGATGGCTCTGAACTGATTGGTCCTGTTGAGCCTCTGTCCGACTCTCTGACTGACAACCTGTCTGACTGCAGCTCTGAAGGTTTGCTTTCTCTTCCCACATTACCTCATAGCATGATCTATTTTAAAGCAGCTCATAAATGACAAGTGCCATATTTCTTCATGGAGCATTGGCCTCCAGTTTCTGTTTGTGTGCTATGGCAGAAATGCTGAGCTGGGATTGGCAAGAGAGAAGTTGGGCTCAGCAGAGCTGTCTGCACTTCTGGAAGTTTGCTTCTAGAGGTGCACATGCTGACTTGGATGCCACATGTAGAGTAATTTTAGTGGCACGTCACTTGCACTAAATAGTAGTATAGGTGTATGGAAGGGTCAGTCAGCCCAAATGAATACACTAGAGCTTCTTGCCTGCCTCTAGGCTGAGTCAGTCTAAGCATTTCTGTGTACCATGCAATCTTTTAGATATTTATGTATTTCTGAGTTATGCTTGGTCCTTGTGATTTCTAGGAAATACTTCTCCAGCCCTGAAATTTTCCTTTGGAATTGTTTAGCACTCGTGTATAAATCTACATAGTTATATGAACACTTATTAAGCTTATTTAGGAAGGGATCTAATCTCTCTGGCATAGAATTTGCTTTGATAAAACAATTCTTGCATAACAAAAATGGTTTTATCTTCTAACATTGGTTGGTTAATTTTTTTTTCTTGAGGTTGTACAACTTGTCATTGGAATCTCTCAATGTGTTTAGTTGTACAATATATTCTACATGGGAAATGAGCTTTGCATTTTATTTCATAGTACCTTCTATGATGTTAATGAATTAAAGTCCCCACAATATTTTGTTCTGTGAAGGGAAAGGTATAGAGCTGTTTAGTTGAGCAGGATAGTTATGATAAATAGGGCTAACTAGTTTTAAAGGGTTTTAATGATTTCTGTGAAATGTAACATTCCAGATTCTGACAATGCCCTCACTTTACACTGTGCCTTATAAAATAAAGAGTGCTTCTAAAAGTGCTTAATGTGAAAGTTTCTATTCATTATTCACAAGGGCCTCATTTTTAGCAGAAGAAAACCACTTCCTTTATGTCAGATAAAATACTGAAAAGAAAAAAATGCTGTAAAGTAGAAAAATTCTTTGATACCCTTCTGAATCGGCTGGAGGGCTTTTACAGGATACTTGGAACAGCTCTGAGCACAGGATCTGGAGATGCTGAATGTGACTTTTGTGGAGTTATATTTTCTAAAAACCTGTGTGTCTTCCAGCTCATATCTTCTTATGTTTGAAAGCAGATTTTGGTGCGGGGGGGAGGCTATGCATAGGAGGAAGCATCTGTCTTTGAAACCTCTAGATGGCAGTGGCAATACTTAGCCTTGAGTCCTCTTCCTGCCTCTCCTCACGGCCTCCTGCCTTGCATCTGATTTTTCCCAGTCTGATTATGGCAGTTAACTGTGGCTGGTTCACTGTGTTACTTTCTGTGAGCCTTCTGAGAACCTCCACCTGGGCACTGCTCCTTCAGGCTGTTGTACTGAGAAGTAGCAAATCCATCCCTTAACAGGTGCTGCTGTTTGTTTTTAAGGGTGGGTTGTGTTTTCTCACTTCTATCTGTTCAGACAAAGTTCATTTTGCAGAAGGTATGCACATTAATGGTAGGAGATGCAAATTGACTTTAGTAGAAATGTTTTTGTACCAAACTAGGCAACAATTATCTTGCTTGTTAAAGGAATTTGGCAGTTCATTCTTTCACAGGAATCTGCTTTTCAAGAGGCCAGGTTACCCAGGCTTTCCACCAGTTTTTAGATGCCTGTTGAAATTGCACAAGGCAGAGACAATACAGAAATTTGTGTTCAATTTCAGCATCGTTATTCTTATCTAATATTCCTGACAGTCACTTTGTCTTCTCTGAGTACATGGGATGATGTTCAGATGTTCAGCTTTCCCTTCATAAGTGTTTCTATATCAATTACCTTACCAGATTCTTTAGAGAACTTCATCAGGAAGTTGTTGTGTGTTTTTTTTTTTTTTTTCTTTCTCTCTCCTTCTTTTTTACCATGTACACATTATCTTCCCAGAAATAAGCCTGTGCACTTGAGGTGCTTCCTACCCCATAAGCTGACTGGAAACCCCATGACTGTTTTGTGGTGCCAGCTTCCACCTCTAAGCCTGACCTAAAGAAAAGTTTATTAACTCAGGCTCTGTGCCATGCTAGCTGTGTTCATACAGCTTTTGGTCCAGTTGGCTACAAGACAAGAGCAAATGGGGTTTTGTTTGGCCTGTAGGGAGGGGAACTTGAGTCTGTGTGAAATCTGCTGTGTGGATGGGCTCTAATTCATCTCATCTGGGTGGCCAGAACATCCTTCCCAAACCCCTAGCTTTCCCATTCATGCTTTCTCTCTGCACTCTTTGTCCATCAATCAGATCTGCTTCTACCATCTGATACCTCTAAATGGTGTTTAATAAATGCTCAGTTCTCCACCCCCAAAATTGATATTGCTGCCCCTAAACTGAGCAGGTGAATGGCCCATTATTATTACGCTAGTTAATGAATCCTCTGTCTTCCTACAACTTTTCTGTTGTGAGTTTTCCTTCTTTCTTGCACGATTGGGGGCTACACAGGCAGTTTTCTTCTTTGCATGAACACTTCACTTTATGTCTCTTCCATGAGAAGATCAGGAGCATTGCCTTCTGTGCACCCTGTCCCTTCCTCTCCAGTAGTCTAGTGTCATAAGTATCACTGTCCCTTGCTTTTCAGACAGAGTGGCTGGTCATTTGTTCTCCTTCATGTCTTTTTCCTCTCACTCATGTTCAGGAGCTGCTGGCTTTTAGAAAAGCATTATTTCTACAGTGCCTTCTTACTTCTCTTCCATAAATTGTAAACTCCTATAACTCCACAGCTGCTAAATGTAAAAGAAAGTTTGAGTTAGTTGCCTTTGAGTCAGCTTCTTGCTGCTGCCACATACTTTTTGAAAAGGAGACAGAACACGTTACCTGGATAAACTCTTCACTCTGATAACAATATAGGAGAAAACAGGCATCAGGTTTTAGCTCAGAATTTACTTTCTCTGTGCATGCAAACAGCTAAATGTCTTGACCTTGTTGCCTGTTTTATTGCCTCAGTGGGTACATGTGCCAAGGTGATAAAACAAACTGCTACTTGATATCCAGGTGGCACTGCCAAATTTGTGGCTTGCTCCATATGTCTCATGCAGGGTACTATTGTGGAATGATGTTTTCGAGACTGAAAGCTGGTTTTTTTTTCCCCCTTAGTGTGTAGGTCCCAGCTTTGAAAACTTTCCTGTTTTAAGTCTCCTTAGCCATAAATCGTCAGAGCAGAGAGAGATAGGGACTGAAGTCTTGCTGCTGTTGAAATGAGGTGGATTGGAGTGTGAGGTTTGAATAATCCCCCACCCAAGCAAGGACTTTTGTTTTGTTTTTAAATCTTGGAAGTAGTGAGAAATGGCAAACCTAATACCACTGTCCCAATTTTAATGGTGTGTTAACAAATGGATATCTCTGATAGCCAGCCAAAGAGCCGATTTATATTACATACTTTTACCTGTAGGAGAGTCATGCTTTTTCATCCTGATGGCAAGGGAATATGTGATCTGTTGTACACATAGGTGTCAGAAACATTTTTGTTCTTCTTCTCCTTTTCAGTTCGAAAGGATTTAAGTGGGCTTGATGATGTGACACTTACGAGCCAATCGGAATGTGGAGGTGAGACCTAGAAGTTGTTTCTATCACATTTGTGGAAATTAAATCATTAGAAAATCATAATTGAGTGAATGCCTTTTGTGGATGATAATCCCTGTGGAATGAAATGGTATATATGTAAAATACTTTTGTTGCCATTTATTCCCAAATAACCATGAGAAGTTCCTGTGGTTTAGTTACTGAAGGTTGGCTTGCAGTAAGGGTATAGTGACTTCTATGTCAAATATGGCAAATGCAAAATAAAATGTGTTAGCTCAGATTGGAGTGATGAAAGAGGTGTTAAGTAATATATTTTACCACGTCTTAGCAATGAAAGAAGATTATACGTGTTACATGTGAGCTGAGTGCTGCATGATATATAAGCTGACAGTAACTCTTGTGTAAATTCAAACCCCCAATTTACTGTTTTGAGGATGCTTCATCTTACTGATTTGAAACAGTATATTGGGATTTCTTGCCATAGTAATTTGGCTTTTGCTGCTTGACTTTTCTAATAGCACTCACACAGGTTTAGTTTTGTAATTTCCTGGAGCCCAATGGTGAGCTGCTTTGGAAGTTTAAGTTGGGTCTTAGTTTATTTCCAGTACTGAAATAAAGATCAGTTGTTCTGCAAAGTTTGTAGTTAATTTTTAAAAATATGTTTCTGTAGGTACTAAAAGTTTTAAAGACAGCATCGCAATCAGGGAGTTTCTGTGGGCATTCTGAGGAAGCTGCATAAGTGAAAAGAGCTAAATCTTTGAATGGGATATAGAATTTTGAAGGGTCTTAAAATATATGAGAAATCTAGAGTAACGGATGTCTTTCTGACTTTCAGGCTTCTCCAGTGACAGCGACCTGATCTCTCTGACAGTCGATGTAGATTCTCTTGCTGAGGTAGATGATGGAATGGCATCCAACCAGAGTTCTCCCAGTAGAGCTGCTAGCCTTTGTGTTACTTCTGAACCCCCAGTACAAAGCACGCTGGCACCTCAGCAGGAGTGGAGCAAACCTGAAGGAGAAAAGGAAAGCCATGGTTTGTTTACTGGAAGCTTAAAACCCAAGCCAAGCAAACAAGATTACTTGGAGAAAGCAGGCGAGCTAATAAAACTGGCCTTGAAGAAGGAGGAGGAGGAAGACTATGAAACTGCCTTAAGCTTTTATAGAAAGGGGGTTGATCTGCTTCTGGAAGGTGTTCAAGGTATGGATCTTGCCATGACGTTTGTCTTCTCTTTGGTTATGTGTGTCTGTTTGTGGCATTTCCATGGTTAGCATCAGCTTACTGCATTGCAAAGAAGGGATAGGAAATTCAGAGTGAGTGTGCTTGGCTTTCATGTACTTGATAGCTGTGTGCATATGAGATAGAGAGAAAGCTTTCTTTCTAAGACTGAATGATAATTTAGGGTCTCATCTTCGAAGTGCCCAATATCTTCTCTGTGAAAATTGCAACACAACCTTCAACTTGCAGGTAAGTAGCAAAGTGCTCCACTTTTGCCTCTTTCCTTTTTATTGCCTAGCTATTAATTAATATGTGGCACTTGCAGCACTGTTGAAACATTATTTAATTTACATGGTTAAGTGAGGATTAATTATCCCCATTTTACGCATGGGGAGAGGCAGATTCAGGTTAACTTCCCAATCGCAACAGGATTAGAACTGCTCTTGTCTCACAGCCTCTTGCTTCTTCCACTAAACTATTCTCCTTTTCTAGCTCAAGGATGCATAGAAACTTATGTGCTGGCATTGTTAGAGATGAACAGGGTTTCTTTTCTTTTTCAAAAGACTTTGGTCTATCAATATGTCTGCAAAAGCTGTTGTTAATAGACTGGATGCAACTACATGCAAATTTCTGCCTCCTTGCACCTTGTCAGTAAGGGAGAGAATTTTTTCCCTTTTCTAGTTCTTAAGAATCTTGAGTGATAACCTCATATAATTTGCATTTTGTCCAACGGTGGCTTAAAACTATAAAGTACAGGGAAAGATCTGTTCTTTCCTGGAGTGAATTCAGGATCTGTGTATTGTGCTTCTGTCCCACACAGATCAAATGAGTGAGATTAGAATTGTGCCTTTGTTTGACAGTGTACAGCACAGGTGCATTCTGCTGCTCCACATCTGGACTTAGACATGAATGTACCAAAGACACACAAGCAGAAGCCTTTGCTGCATCAAGTGGGATGCACAGCAGTGGTCCAGACCTTCTGAACAGTTCTAGTAATGGAAGTTACCTGCTGAGCTGATTTAATGGGGCCTGGCAAAAAATAATGGGTAGGTTACTGATGAGAACTAGAGGTGTGGGCCAAGATATGTGCATGGCCTTTGCTTAAAGTGTCTTATACTTTTTGGCAAGAGTAAATCCACCTCTTTTCAAGTCTCAGTGATATCAGCAGGGTTGCTGCTTTGCTGCTTGTTGTGGCTTTTCAATAGCATCCTACCTATCCTTGCCTGTATTGTCAAAATGTTTTTCATTCTTAGTGTTGAATATGCTGGTAGTTCTTCTGTTGGAGTGCCCAGCTATTCTTTTTTAGCAAGTACACTTTTTCATAGACCTGTGGGCCATTCAGTTGTGATCTTCTGAAGGATATCCTATTTTGTCATAAACACTTCTGTCTGCCAGCCATGATGCAAGGCTGCCATGATGCTGTTTTGAACTGACAGTTCAAACTTCAACTTAAAAAGCTTTCTTTATTAAACAGTTTCAAACTGTTAGGTCATGAAAACAAGTCAGTCTATTGCACATCAGTTTTGCTGTGGTAATTATAGTGTATACTTGAGTTGTGGCAGTGGTTAAACATTCTGGCTTTGGATTCATGGTAATCCTTAGGGTAATATGTTTGCTTTAAAGTTGTGAAAGACTTTTATTGCCTGTAAGTGACTTGCTCAACTCATGCATACGAACTAGTTAAACCAGAGTGGGTTGCACTTCTTACTTATATTTGCCAAAATTTCCTCCAAGGATTTTTTCTTTTTTGCTGCTGACTAGCCACTCTTCCAGCTGCCTCAGATAACTGTTAATCCTTTTCCCTCACCCACTTATCACTGCTTTTTAGGCTAGGAAGAAATCAAAAGAATCTTAGAAAATTGTGATATTCTGCCTGATTTTCTTGATGCCACTCAGTACACTAATAAAGTTACTAATAAATTTTTAGTGATGGTACTTGTGTGGTGTGTGTCAGTGTTCCCATTGGATGAAGAAACATGTAACCAGCACTGACACCTTTTTCTTTGCAGACCCTGACATTGCATCTGTATAGCACAAAAGAGGGAATAATGGGTATAAGTTGTATTTTAGGTGGCATCTTATCCCTAGGGATAATCATATACAGGGTGGTTCCTAGCAGTCAGCTATTTTTTAATTTCTCTGTATTACCCTGCATGACTGTGAAGGAATATTCATCCTCTGCTTGACATTTACACTAGATTTGGGTACATCCAGCTCATTTTGTGTCCCATTCTCCTTGAAGCTTCTGGAAGTGGGCAGGGAGACACTGATGCTCTCTTTATGATGACAGGGCTGGTCCAAATGCCTTCCTAAAAATATGTGCCATTTCATGATCTACAAGAACAGTAAAAAAAAGCCAAAAAAAAAAATCAAACAACACTTTTTAATGTAGCTACTTTGTGAGGGTAGTATGTTTAACATTGCTACGTGAACATTCAGTGTGTGTTGCAGTAAAAAACCGCAAACCCTCAACCTAATCACTTCAGTTATTTAAACACCCCTGGTTATGTAATAATAACATGGATAATAACATACTCCTTTTAAAGATAAGGATGGTGCAATTATTAGAAAATGCTTCTGGTCTTCTGCCACTGATTATTTTGCGCCTATTCAGTGTAAATAAGCCTTTGTAACAGCCGAAAGTGGAACACGGTGTTCATCGATCCTTACACACCTGTGCCGTGCCCTTGTCTCTCTGCACAGCCACCGCAGAACGCGTGGCCTGTGGAACGGGCCGCAGGTGGCTTTTTCCCTGGAAAATACAGTAGTGCGGGAATGCAGGCTTTTGGCCACGAGGTGGCGGCAGGGAAATAGAAATTGCCAGCCCAGACTTGGAGTCGGCCGATGAAACCAGCGCACGGAGATGGGGGAAGGAATGGCACCCATCCTCTGTGCTTCGAGCTTGGGGTTTGAGACGATCCTCAAGGTGTAGAGCCTCCTACCTCAGCTGCAGAGCCCCTGTGAGCTGCCTAGGTGTCTCTCGGGCTGTGGCTGGTACCAGTCACTCCTTCAGGCTCAGCACAAGGTCTGCTGCTCAAGGCTGCCGTGTCAAAGTCATGGACGAGCAAGTTCAGTGCTGCAAGTTTATAGACCCGTGCTGGTTATTTTGAAGTAGGTGGCTTCCCTGAAGGCAGCTGAGCGCTCTTGAGCTTGTTATATTCCTGATGGCTTTCCAACTCTCTGAGCTGCTGGCACTAGTGCTGGGTGAGGCAGGTACTGTATGTTTGAGAAATGGCCATCTTTACTTTGTTTTCAGCTGTGTGCACATGCTGTCAGATGTACAGTGGTGTTAATTATTCTGGGCAAGGCACATATGCATTTCTTTTGCTAGTCTCTTGCAGAGCTTAGTACTGAGTCTTAACTTCCATGTCTTATTCATAGTCCTGCCAAGAGACCCAACTTGTGTCCCTTGGGCAGTGACTGCTGCCTGCATGCTCAGAGACTGCTGTATAGCTTGGACTCTGGGCATCTGCTCTTTATATATGTTGGGCCTACTTCTGCTCCGTACATATGTTTAATGTTAAACATTTGTCAGTGGGAAGAAGAATGAAATCTTGGGCTGGCAGTGTAGCACTTGAACTGCACCTCTTGTACCTTCCTGTTTCATTTATACCAGAGCTGCCTTGCTTGCAGGGACAGGGAGTAGCTGCCATAATGTCCTTTTTCTTCTGAATATGCACCAATTCTGCTTCTCCTCTTCTCTGTTCTGGGCATTGCTGCATGCAGGGTTTTGAAGCTTTTGGAAGACAGGTGTGTAAGGGTTGTGTGGGATAGTTTCACAATTCTCCAGGAGCTGAAACCTTCCAGAATTCAAGCTTTCTGCTTTTTTAAGCACGGCAAGTATGCTAACTGACAGAAACTTTGGCTCACAATTATAGCTGTTCCTTTGTTTTGTTAGCATGTCAGAACACTTTGAGGTCAGTGCATTGCTTCAGGCCTAGTGGTGGAAAAAAAATGCACTAATCAATAGCAAGCCACCAACTTCTAGCTGGAAGTTAACTCTGTTTTATGCAAAGTAGTGCATTCCCTGACTTTGGTATAGGGCAGAGTTTATGTTAGGAGCAAGCACATCATGAGGCTGAAATGATGGAGAGTTTTCTATAATAAAGAAGGGAGTCCTGTTTGTATAAACTGCTCCTCTTTTTGCAACTCCAGCCACTCTTTAGTTATATCCGTGATGGATCAGGGCAATCTGAGGTGTGTGATAAAAAGAGTTAACACTGTTGCTTATTGCTGTTGCAATAACTTCAGGCACCTGAAGAAGCAAGAATGCTGCACAACATGGCCAGCTCAATTAATACAGAAAAGTAGAAAGCAAATGTGTTCTGCTGGTCTGTCCATGTTGCATGGTAACATCTGAAGGTAGATCATCCATTTACTCTGTCGGAGTTTTGGAATGTTTATTTTCACATGTGTAGCAGCTGTGGCTGGGCAGAATGAATATTCATTTAGTTTAGGCAGGGTGAACCTTGTTGCATGAAGTAGGTGATGCCTCTGGAGTGTCAGCAGCCACAAGCTGTTTTCCAACTTTCTCTGTTGTGTGTTAGGTATCTACAAGTTCTGAATAAGCTGCTGGTGTCTTTGAAAGCAGGCTGTGAATGTCAGTTTTGCACTGCTCCATGCTATTTTAATGTTTATCCAGTAAACAGTGCTGGAAGAAAAATTACACAAATTACTGGAACCTTGCTAAAATGACTTTGACTTCTAACCCAGAAATGCATATACAATGAAATGCTGGGAATACTTTGGACTACTAGATGATATTTTTGGATATACTGAAAACAAACCAACTTGTGTCTAATTACTGGGATTATGATGGGCTATGATTTGAACTTGTGATGGAGCCAGGGCTGCAAACAGGAGCATGCTTGACAGAATGCCAAGAAGACAGTACTTTATGAAAAGGGAAACAGCCATGGCGTTCCACCAGCACATTTCTGGCTTCCTTTGCTTGTTTGTTGAATGGCACTTATCAAGACAACTTCTGTTACCACACAGTAGCTATTTTAAATTCCTTTCAGTCGTGAAGTCCTCTGAGTAGTGTTCCTCATTGATGTTAACAGTTTCTGAGCTATCCAGCAGATGTGTCTGTTTGCAGCAATGTCTTTAAGGAAACAACAGACCTGTTTTCTGAGAAGGTGAATTGGGGTGTGGGCTGACAACTCTCAGGGAAACACTGAGAGTTATGCTGTGCTCCACAGGGAAAGGTTGGTGTTGGGGGTGACTGATGGAACTGTAATTCTCCCCACCCTGATTTTAGGCTTCTGTGTTCCTATGGTGTATCATCACTCAACCTGTTTGCTGTTGTAGTTTTATACTTCTATTAAGGCTGGAACCTCAAGGCAAAAACTTCCTGCCCTGGTTCCTGCCAAAGGAGCTGAAAACCATTTCTGTTTCCTGCTATTGGACTGTGAAGATGCTCTAGGACTGTTTGGGCTGAGCTTTCTGAACAAGGATACAAAGTGCTCCCTCTCTCCTAGCGCTTCATACAACCTTGAAATCACAGCTGCTGCTTCAGAAGAAAAGTTTGTGAGAGGACTTGTCTGTTGATAAACAGCTGGGTTAAGAATGGATATTGGAAATACTGTGGTTGGTTAAAATAAAAAGTAATATCTCACTGCACTGCCAGTGATGCTGAAACACAGGCTAGTATGGACTGTGAACTGTTCATAATTGGAATGTGTTGTCTTCCAAGCCCATTGCAGACCATACAGAGCTTCAGAGCAGATTAGTGCTGTAGGATCCATCACTGTGCAGTAGATGCTGGATGGACTACCCTGAGTGGTGTCATTCCTTGTGTGAAAGTGCTGGGTTTAGACACCTCGTTGTGGCAAAGCAGTAACATAGAGCATGTGCCAGTAGAGTATGGTTAATGTATATAGTTAAAGTCAGAAGCTGGTTACTGTACAGATACAGCCAGATTCAGCTATGTAAAGGAACACCCAAGGCAAAGTTCCACTTAATCTGCAAGACTTCTCTGCACCAGGAGGCTGATAAAGGTCTGAGGTTTAGTACGTGCTGCAGAGATTAGAGTTTTGCCATGCATGTAAAAGTGAATTGTAGCAATACCTGCAAGCCTGCGGGTAGGGTGTGATGCAGAGATGGCTCTGAATGTGGTTACTTAACATGTGGCTGTTAAAGAATTAATAAATATGTGATCAGTTGAGCCTTAGAAATCTCTTTTTTCTTCCCTCTTGGGACACGGTTAGCTGCATTGACTTGGTTGTGTTCTGACCTTTCCAAGACTTGAGTCTTTCCTCATAGCTGTTCCTTGCCAGGTTGCTGCCTGTGCCTGGCCTCTTTGACAGACATCTCTTCCAGCCTGCACTGCCTTTTATCTCAGCTGTTGTTAGCCACAACACTGAGCTGCAAAGTGCAGGAATCTTTTTTTTTTTTTGACTGTAGCTGTGTGGGGTTTCTACCTCCCATCAGAAGACCCGGTAGGGCTGCCACACTTTTTGCAGCATGCAGGGTAGACAGGGCAGACTGATCTGGGTCACAGTGCCGCTTCTGTCCGCAGGTGAGAAATTTGAAGTCTCTGGCTGCAGAATTCAATGCCTCAGGCACTGTAGGTGAATTGAGGCAAATTACTAGCTGCAATAGAAAAATTGCATAGATAGGTTTAAGGGCATGATGGCACACGATAATCAGTGCTTTGATTCTCTCCCAAACAGTTCTTGCATATACAGCTTCTCTCTTTTCACATCTTCCATTTCTCTCTTCTTGTCCTCTTTCCCTCCTAACTCTTGCAGTATCTTAAAATAGCCTCTTTAGCTTCAGAGCTGTGCAGAAGGACTAGTATAGGTTTGATCTCTACAAGGCCTGCTGCTGGCTCTTTTGTTCTAGAGATTTTTCTGATTGCTCGGGGAAAAATACCATTTTCCATAGTTATATATAAAAGTACATATGAATTGCATTTAATGCATAAATATGAGTAGTATTAGACTGTCAGGATTTATGAATCTCATATTGGGTTTTTTTTTATCTGCCTTTCTCTTTTTCTTTCCCCTGCAGTACTTTACTTCAAACTGTTCTTACTTGAAGGGATAGGTGTCTGTGTGCCTGGGTTCCCTCTGCTCTGAAGCAGGGGATGTTTGTGGATGCTAATTCTGATTTGAATTCGTCCTTTTAGTTAAGAAGGAAAAGTGCAGAGAATTTGGAAATTTCCTCTCTCCTGTGCAGGTCGCCTCTATAACTTCTTTCCTTGCTCTGACTGTCAGTGCTCTTCCCCTATTCCCATGGTGCTTGTCTTGGAGGATCTGCTGCTGCTGTCACCATTTTGTTCCCTCCTCTGTACTAGAATGTCACTGCTTGTCCTTCTGTCTTGATACGCTCATAGGGCTTTTTCCCCTTCTTACGTAATTCAAGAGAAGGATGTTCAAGGATATTTGTCACATTAAGTCTTATTTTGGTGGAATACCTTACAGTTAAGACTACAAATATTAGCAGAGATGGGAAGTTAAGACTTTGCTCCCTGAAATTCTGGGTGCTGTGACCATTCATTTTATTTTTTTCCAGTAGTTGTACATGCACATGAAAAGCTACCACCACCTGGTGGATTTAACATGAGAGTTTGTCTGGAAGCAGATGTTGGTTGGTTAACATTTCTGGAGAGTTATGTTTCTTATCTTTGGTGTTATTGACTTCTGCTTTACTGGTCACTTAAACATATTTCACCCACACCATTCTTCTGTGTAATCTGAATTTTGGCAAATATGCCAAATTTTTTTTTTCCCCCTAGAGAGATGTTTACCTAGACATTTACATGAGAGGTGTGTAGCCATAGGTTTTCTATAGGATGCAGAACTGGCAACTTCATAGGAAATGTAGATCTGTAAGGGTCTCAGGCAACCTGCAGTGAAGATGATGTATGTGACATATGGACATAATAGTTACCAGTACAGTAGAAAGTTGGAAGAAGAATTTGTAGTTGTTCACTCACTGTCACAAATTTGTGCTTTAGTATGAAAGGTTTAACTTCTAAGTGGCTTTTCTTCTTGGTTGAGAGAGTACAGTAATGTCCTGAATCTTCAGAAATGCCAGAAAGAATGGTTCTGACAAATGTGTTGCATCTTAATAAATTTTGACTCTTTCAAAATGTTAAGGAAAAAAACAGTTAAGAAGAAAAAACATCACTTCAAGCTGTTTTATCATAATGGGCTTAACTTTTGTCTTATTTTTTAATATTTACAGGTTTTTTCAGCTGCAGAATTTGATCAGCACCTCAAAGGAATTCACTGTTAATGTAATGTATAGTATACTAGAGCTGATGAGGTAGTGGGCTTATTTCACAATTCCAAACCCCCACCTGCTGCTAAAATCTATAGCTCTTTCCTTGATGCTGCAGTATCCATCTACCCCAGCACCTGCCACATTTCACTTAAGTAATTGTTTGAAAATTAAAGGTTACCCACCCTCCTGTGAAAGTTGGTGGAGACTCGTTCCAAAATCAGCAGCTTTTCCCCTTCCTGAAATAAATTTTGGGGTTATAAAACTGTGTCCAAAGTCATCACAAACCTGTGCTGGATTATGAGTCGCATTGTCACTTACGGTGTGCCTGAGCTTTTGTTTGGCTAATATGGACAAAGGAGTCTGCTTCACATGATGTAAGAAGTGTTTGCCCTAAGAAGAACAGAGGTCCTCTTGAACCAATTAGGCAAAAATAACAGCTGGGCTACCCACTAATAAGGAAGGTGCTGCTAAACCTCTTTTCATTGTGAGAAGAAATAAATCTTTTAAGGCTTACTCCCTTGCATTTTTATAGAGAGCAATTCTTTGAAAAATTCAGCAATCCAGCTGGGTGATATGTGCAGGAAGACTGTGAAGAAGATAAAGAAACTTTTAAAAATAAAAAATGGTATTATAGCTGTTAGATTTGGCAATTATAAATGTTTCATTGAAGATTTCAGTATTTAGAGAAAGTTTTACTGTTTAAATTGTTAAGAACGTGGAGTTTGGAGCCGGCACAACAGGCAGTCTCGCACAAGTTCCTTGTAGCTTGTTCTGCAAGAGGACATTCCTTCCTGGAGCAAATCTCTTCTGATATCTTCTTTAAAGGAAGGCAGCCCACATATATTTTTAGTAAGTCTGAGAGAAAAGCAGGAAGAGGGGGTCATAGAGGATTGGGACAGGTAATGCTAACTTTATGGCCTTACTTTTTCTCTGAAAATATCCCCATCCTGGCCAAGCACCTACTCAGGTAGGGAGTGCACCTGTGTTGCCCTGAGAGATTAACTCTTGCTGAGAAAAACCTCTTAATGCCGTAAGGGGAATGGTTTGGAACTGGTCAGGCACAAAGAAAGGAAGGGATATGTAGAATTCCTGGGTGGGTGCTACAACCATGATTTACTGATTGTTTTGGGGGTTTTTTTGTATATCTTAGTGGCAAATGGCAACTAGAGCTATCTTTATCATCCAAAGAGAAACAAGTCTTCCCCATGACTTCATCCTGGATCTGTGGAGGAGAATAGTTACACACCAGAGCAGGTTTGGCTGCATTTCTATGTATCTGAGATGTGTTCTCTTGGTAGTATCCCTGATTATTAGGGAAAAAAGGACAGATTTTTTCCTATGGTCTTTACTGACCAAATTTTTTTATTTGTCTAAGTTTATTGAATATGGCCCCCTTTCAATAATTTTTTGGTGTTACTACCTAAACATGAGTAATTTTCCTATGTGATAGAATTACGGAAGATTTGCTGTGTGAATAAGTTAACTGAGCTGGACACTTCAGCATTGAGTTAGCTGATCTCTCAAAGGTGTACCCTCTTCTGAGGTACTGTGAAGTGTGAATGAAGACTTTCTGAGCAGAAGACAAACATAAATATTGCTAGTTTTCCAGTTGCCACTGCTGTACATTGTGGAAGTGCTGCTTCTTTGTGCTTTACATTGAAATCAGTGCACTGTGGGCAAACAATCAGACAAGTGACAGCATAAGTCACTGGCACAATTATCCCGATATTTGAGATTTTCCTCTATCAAATCCTCAAAACCATTTAAATGTTGTTAGGAATATCTGTCTTCGTAAATATATTGTAGCTGAGCTGTCTTTAGAAGTATAAATTAAAGAAAAATTTTAAATCACTGGCTGCTGTTCTAATGTCCTGGCTTACTGTTACTTTGGTCAGCATGTGGCCTGGTCAGCCTTTCCAAAGCCAATTTTCATTTTAAGATATTTTTATTTCTTTGAAATAGGCAAAGCCCTTGGAAAATGAGGGAGCAGCCTGCTTGTGCTTGTGTGTGTGGATGAAGGCTTATATGTGCAACAAAGTAGCTGTGGAGTTTTTATATTCTGTTTGCAGTAATAGTAAACAGAGCATCTAAAATAACCACTTGCACATTGCAACAAACACATCATCATTTGCTTAAAAAGAGTTATAATTACAGTTGACGAAGCATGGACACCATAAAAAATGCATTAGTTTGGCTTGACACATTAATTACCTGTTTTTGCAGATGTTTTTATATATTGTTGTGTGAACAGTTTACAAAATAATTACAGGAAAGTCATATGGAAAATAAACTAAGTGGGTGGGTTCTCGCTTTAATATTTTCATTCATGTGAATCTGTGTGAGGCACAGCTGCTCTGTAGCAAATGCAGAGGGAGAGAGAGAGATGGGGAATCTTGAGGGGTTTTTATTCTATGGTCTCTATGATCAGCCTTGCTGCACTTTTATATCTTGCTTTAGCATTGTAGTTTTTAAAAGTGTAAAATGACATTGCTGATTTAATCCCAGTGATCAGGAGGGGGAAGGAGCTTTGATCCTGATCAGATGAAACATAAATCTTCTAGTATCTGGGAAAATAAATGAAAAATCAATATTATTTTAAGCAGGATGATCTTTTATGAGCAGTTGTAAAGATTCATCAAAGGCTTTGACACAGTTTAAACATTTCCTGTTTGCTACCATTTAAAGAAAAATGCCTTTCAAGTTTAAATTGTAATTAGAGAGATACTTCTTTATATTATTGCGGGCTAACCACAGAATGGAAATAGGAGCTCAATATGCTCACACAATATCCAAATCAAAAGTTCTTAACTAGGAAAAAATGGTTATTCCTAATATATTATAAAATAAAATTGATGCTTTTGAAAATACACATTTTGCATAATTAAAACCAATATTTCATGGCAAAATGTAACATTGCATTTTAAAAAATCCTTGAAGTCTGAATCATGGCTTTGACATCTGTCAGATATAAGGATTTGTTCTAGGACTGTGTTTCAGTGATTTATTTGGTTTTAAGTGAACAGTTCTATGACCTTGAATTTGGCATAAATGCTAAAGACTATTTTTAGCTTAATGGGGTCTTTATTGTTACTCTCTGTGTTTGAGGCTTTTAAAGTAGCCTTTATTTGTTTATTAAATTTATATCCTGTATTTATTTACAGATTTTTGTGAGATATTGGCTGTTTAAATGGGAATTTGTATTGCAATGTTGTTTTTAACATTTTCTTGGTTAAACTAATGCACAAAAAAATCCCCCACCAAAATCCTATTTCCATAAACCTAATTCTCAGTTGTCTACCTGTTAAAATGTTCAGAAACTGAACTGTTCATGATCTTATCCACAAATACAATGCAAGAACTTGTTGAATAAATGTTGTTTTGTGAATCCACACCCTTTTTTATGGCTGGAGATTTTAATGAGAGAGCAGTTTGCAAAGGTTATTGAACAAATTACCCGAGAAGGAAAAGTAGAAGGAAAACTGATATTAATGTCTTGTGAAAGTAGGGAGGACAAAGACAGCTCTAAGGGGACATCCTAGCTGGTTTGCATTAATTACTGTAGAATTATTGCAGCATTGGAAAAAAGCAATAAACATCCAAGCTAAATACACATAACTAACAATTAAGCTGTAAGCTTGACTTTTATGACAGCCTTAGACACTAACCTAGCAGTTTTCTAGCAGGCTGCTTGAAGGAAATGCTGGCTGAAGGGTTTATTGTCGTCGTGCAGATGTCTTGTTTTCCCTGAGCCCCTTGGTGTGTCTGAGAGAACGTGGGTGCTCACCAGTACATCTGCACGAGGAAGTTTCATGGTCCTTTAACACTGTGTGCAGAGATGAAAGCCAAGAGAGTTAGTTGTGTTTTAGGAAATTGCAACATATGCTTATAAAAAAAAGTACTGTGTATCTACACACTTTTGATAATGCCAATTCAAGTTCAAAGAGTTGGGGGATGTTATTTTTTTTTTTAAATCCGAGATGGGAGTAAGACTGGCATCCCTTAACAAGCGAACTTTTTACAAAGATTCCCCTAGGTCTTTAGAATAAGAGAAATTACTGAAATATTGATATGTATCCATAATATTATATGCTGGAAGTACATACAATTTCTGACTGTCCCAGACCAAGTGTTGACTAAGGTTTTTGCAGAGCAGTCTTGTGTCTTTATACAAGGAGGTGACAATGACTATTCCCTCTTGCTGTGAGGTGGATAGTAAAATTTGTAAGAGATCACTTACCATAGAACTTGGAGTAGACTCAAAGTCTCTTCTGCTTACTCTTGATGTAGTCTGGGTGTGATAGTTCTGTGTGTTTAGGTAGTCTCTAGTCATGATATGAAAAGAATGGGAGTCTCTATTTTAAAACAATTCACCTTGACCCTCCCCACCTTTGATTCTGCCCTTGAAAATCTCACAATGTCTTACACATTGCCACAATTGCCCCCTGAAAACCTCCCACAGTAATTTCTGAATGCAAGCATTCACACAGCAGGTTCTCTATCAGAAATTCCATAATAAGCTTGTTCTTTTTTATGAGACTCGTTCTTGATAACCCACAATAATCCTGTTTTTTTTTTTTCTTATCAGTTACAAAGTTTCTGGTTGAACTCCTTCAAGGTTACACTCGGGTTCCTTTCATGGCCTGTTGATCAGTGTCTTAGGAGTTCCAGTCTTCGTTACTGTCTGTTATCTGCCGTTGGTTGGGGTTCATGTATTTGTGTGTTTAATTTATTGCCTGTCCTGTTCCTTGCCTTGTCTTTCATGTGCAGTAGCTGTTGGGCAGATATCCTTGCAGGTCCTTGCCCTGTTTGAGCATTGGTTTGAGAGGTGCTGGCTTGCACCTGGCAGTGCAGAGCCCGTCACAGTCAAGGCTTTGTTTCTGCAAGTCTTGGACGGCCTCAGTTAGGGCTGGGAGAGACTGTCAGTGCCGTATAAAGTCTCTGCTGTCCTTCAGTCTTCTTCTGGGACAGTTGTCTCTATCTTTTTTTCAGTGTAGTGATCTCATTTCTCTGTTATAACAATTGAGTCTCACAGTCTCTTATCTTTGCTAGGCGGTTGACTGGTTGGGTGTTGCCATCACAAATTGAATCTGTTACAGCAATGTATGGCTCAGGATGTGAATGCCTAAACACAAACTGAAAGCTTCAGAGTGAATTCAGAGTATGTGTGGTATCATGGGGCTCTAACCAACAGTGTGGGTAGATCAGAAATAATAAAATGGTCATTTAGCCATCTGGAAGGTGAAGTAGTTGGTGCAAGTGCTTATTCCTTTCTTCCCATATTACCCCAAGACAAGAGGTAAGGAATGTCTAGCATTGGAAAGCTGTGAGCAGGAATTCTTAGTGTCTCTCCTCAGTTGCCTTCTTGCTTTTAATAGCATTTCTAGACTTCATGTATAACTAGGAAAGTCCATACTGGAAACCTGAAGAAAAAATTAAGTTTGTTGTTTTGTTGTAAGCATCTTATTCTGTTTTTCCTAATGGATTTGGCTTTTTGAAATACAGCGTTTGGATTGATGGTTTGTTTCAGTTCTTACTTATGTTACCATAGGAACAAATACCGAATCACAGAAATATTAGGAAAGGCTTTTTATTTACCTTAGGGTATAGCAAGGCTTAGTTTGCTATTTTTGTAGAACTCTGAGATCATAGTACTGGATTTTTAGAAGGTGCATATCTTTAGGTTTGATTATGAAAAACCCAAAGGAAATCAAAAAGGTAGAATCAAAGTAGTCATGTGCTTTGATTACTTAGTACCTCTCTATAGAAAACATAACTTTTTTTTTCTCCATTGAGGTGAATCAAGTCCAACTCGTCGAGAAGCAGTGAAAAGGAAAACTGCAGAATACCTTATGCGTGCGGAAAAAATTTCCAGTCTCTACCATAAAACCTCTGAAGATGCATCTATTTCTATGGTAGGCTTTAATTTAATTTTTTCTGAACCAGAATTTGGTATAATTAAATAGCAAAGCATATTCAAGCTTAAGCTTCAAAAGCTATCTAGAATTTCTCTTTTGGGAGGCCCAAGGAATGTTTTGATGTTGTGTTTCTGTTAAGTTGCCATTCTTTCTGATTCTTCATAATGTTACGAGGAGTGCTTGTTTTAACACAGGACTGCTTTTCACACGCTTTCCTACTGCTCATGGTTGATGATGTAGGCATTTTTCATCATGCTGAGGGATCTAAGGGTAAAGCAAACACACTAGAACGTAACATTTCATTTGACTTTTCTGTGGGAATGTTGGTCTGTCCTGTAGGGAGTGAGAAACCTGTTGGGTTCTTTAGCCTAGCACATAGTGATGTATCAGAAATGAGTCAAGAAAAGGGTAGAGGAGATCAGATTAATTTTCCACAGAACAAGAATTTAATAGAGCAAAGGTTCTTCCTAATCCTTTCAAATGTCTCTCTTGGATATGCTTGTGGGATCAGCTCTTTCTTGATTTTTGAGAAGTTTCTGTGCTACACATTCTTGAGCAGAGTACCCTTATCTGTACTTGTACAAAAGACAAACAAAGCTTGTTCTGAGATACCTTCAATAAATATCTAACTTGCCCTTACTTAAACACTACCTTTGGGATTTAGCTGTTTTTACTTTAGACTTTTACTGCAGTTGTGCTAAACTGTATTATTGTCAATGACTGCCTTATTGCAGTAAGTACGAAAGCTACCAACTTCCTGACTCTCTAATATCAAGGGATAACAAAAGGGATAGAAGATTATTGCATCTTACTTTGCACAGATCTAAAAATGCTTTAAGGAGACAACTGTTTCAAAATTTGGAAGCCTTCTAAAAGCTGTCTATCTTAATAAGTAAATTCAAAAAGCAAGGACACTGATTTTTTAAGGGTAGATTTTTTCATGTTGAGAGCCCACAAGTACAATTTGGAGGATGTTCCAAATGGGATATATTTTGTGAGGCTTGGAGTCTTGCTGTTGCTATGAACTGTACTTTGAACAATTTAATATTTTGGACAGATATGAACTCCTACTAGGTATTCTTTTTTTGGGTCAAACATTTGGGAAAATGGGGAAGAAGCTATATTGAATGGACTCCTCAGTGTGTTTGGAAACTGAAGAACAAGAGAAAAAAAAACCTCACGAACAACCTATTTTTGCCTTTTTATAAGTTTAAAAACTAGCTGTGGTTGGGAAGGAGGAAGAAATAGGTTGCATTTTTCTATGTGAACTTGAGAGGTAAAGTATTTCCTCTTTTATGCTGTATTGAATAAGATACATGCCTTCTTTGGAGATCCAAAGAAAAGCAGATTTAACTGGGATAAGACAAGAAAAAAGCAGAGAGAAGAAAAAACCATTTTCCTTCTGTGTTGAAACTCAAATTTGACAAATTATGGCAAATCTTGTTTTGTACAAAGTGTTGCACTTGACAGATTCTCCTGTTTATGAAAAAAGGCCATGTATCCATGATTTAGCCTTGTTTTTTTCCTAAGTTTGTGCATGTATTTAAATGTCCTTTATTTGCAGCTCTTCACAAAGCATAAACTTTACTTTTATATTAAAGCTTTGGAATTTGCTGATATTGAGGGCAGATGGTGCTTATGGGTCATGATGGTTGTGGTGAAGAACAGCTTGTCTCTTAATTCATAGCTGAAAGGTGCCTGGGAGGAGGACTTGACTCCCAAAATTGTTGTAAATGTAGTGGCAGGGACCACGAAGGATTGGCAAGCTCTGTGCTCTGGCTTAGTGTCTTCAGGAAAATGAGGAATGTGACTGTTCCCTCATGTTGGTTGCTGAGCAGACCTAAATTCTTGCACCTTAGTTGCTGCCTATTATTTTTACTGTCCAAGATAGTTTATATTGGAGTTTGGATGAATTATTCCATTCCATATCGACAGTGATAAATGCACTGAAACAACCTGCATCTATATACCGCGCAATTCTTGGGAGATACCAGTGGCAACTTGCAGATACTTCGTGTCCTCTTAAAGACATGAATTTGGTGGCAGGCAAGGTCCATGCAGTACCTGGGCCCCTGTTAGGGCTGCCAGAGTGCAGTTTTGTTCTGGGGAGCATGGTGCAGTGCAGGGAATGTCATGGGAGTGGACCATTTGCACCTTGGAGGAAGAAGTCTGGCTAGTAAGTGAGCGTGGGCATTTCAGGCAAAGTGCTCTTGTTCGTGAGCTGGTGTCACAGGGCAGAACTGCTCTGTCACCCCTGTCTGCTGTAGATGGCTTTGTGTTTCCTATTGTGCCCTTAAAAGGAGCAGTCATGGAGATCAGCACCAGAACTAGGCTGACCTGTCCTTCTCAGACATGGAATTTTTCTTCCTTCTCCTCCACCAGGCCAGAGAACTGTCCAGCAAGGGAAGGGGTGAGCTCAGCAGTGCAGGTTCAGGAGTTGTCCTGTACTTCTCAGCCTGTCAGATCTCCCAAAGGCTTGGGGTGCCAGCCATGTGCTGAGCCACCTGCAGCAGTCTCAAAAGACTGTGCCCCTAAGGGTGCCTCAAGCTACCCCTTTGCCATCTGAACACCACATGAAGGTAAAGTACAGAGGCTGGCTCTTGTCCAGGGGCCTGGGGCAGGAGGAAGCAGGCCATTCTTTCATGGCTGGAAATGCCAAGCCCTTGCCTCTTTGAAGACCAGATATGCCTCATAAGGCAAAAGTCTGGTATTTGAGAGCTGAGAAGCAAAATTGTCTTTGATGTCATGGAAACCAAATAAAGAACAACAGTACTTTGTTACTTTTCAGCAGTGTAGCTCTCAAAGGTAGCATCCTTAGCAACCACCCTGCTGCTGGCAAGTCGAAGTGGTGAAGAGAGGAACACTGGAAGCTGGTGTTTGGATGACCCTTGGCACTGTTAAAGAAAGGTTGTGGGTAGAGGGCTTAAAAGAGACATAGGGAGCCGGCACATCTGTGACCTTGAGCTGGGAACTCATCTATGTGTCCTGTAAACATTGAGAAGAGCCTTTCTGAGAACTGTAAGAGAAGGAGATGTGGAGACAGCTTCTGGAACTCTTACACAGGCATGTGGATCTTCTGGAAAAACAAGCTGCAGCAAATGCTTTCCTTTTATTCTTCCTTTGGTGCATCACAGCAGCCTCAAGGACTGTCTCTTGGACGAGTGCTGCAGGATGCTGTGTAAGAGCAGCACTGGGTCATTTTGCAGATTCTCAAGCTGCATTTTCTCCTCTGCCCCTTTATAAGTAGCATCTCTGGGGAGCCACCTCCAAGCCTGAGTGGGAGCTACAGCAGCAGCCTCTGAATCACACTGGACTGACCATCAGAAAGCTGTAGTCTTGCCTAGCTGTCAGCTGCAAAGCCCAGCACAGCTGTTTGTACAGGCTGTGGGGCCATTTTAACTTTGGTAGTTTTTATAAAGCATGTTTTTCCCTCTTCGAAATTAGTTCCGATTCTACTTATGCCTAACTTTGTACATTCAGAGTTGTTTCTTTTTGCACCTTTATGAAAGCTGTTCTTTTAAAATGTCAATTATTTTTGATTTTCAAAGCAATTTAGTAACAAGAGGTACATGCAAGCCTGATGCCCAAAGAGAAGAAGCAGTCTTTGTGGTTTCCATAAGATATCTTCCTAAAATTCTCATTAAATGTGCATGAAAATTACATGAACTATAAAGAAAATGCACCGCTGTAGTTCTGTGAGATATAAATTTAACATAAAATAAGAGATTCAGTCTCAGCTTCTGGGATCACAGCCAAGGTATGTCCCAGCTTCAGGAAAAGTGCATTGTCCAACTGGTGCTCACTGAAGGTCTTCTGAAGCACCCTGTAGTTCTGTCTGGTTGGGATGCAGGCAGAAATGCAACCTGGTTTTCTTCTGGTGCAGAGAGAGGAAGGAGCCAGGGTGTTGGCCAGACCAGGAGAGCTGGAATCACTGTCACACCCATGAGGCAGACATCAGTGTATCTGCATCAAAACAAGGCAATCTCCTTGCTGCAAGTGGAGATCTGGCTATGCTACAGATAGATAGTTATAGAAATTGTCAGACTCAGACCTCTGATTGGCAAGGAGAGATCTCGTTTTGATGTGCAGATCTGCACTGGTGTTCATGACAGTTCTCTTTTCTTATCCTGAGGATCTGTGGTGACTGATGTCAGCATTAGCAGTTAAATTAGTGGAGCTTTCTGGGTGAAAGAATGAAGAGATGAAAATAAGGATCAAATATTTAATTAGAGGGAACTCCAGGGAAAATAGCAGTTGTGCAGGGAAAGCTCTGAGAGACCAGTGCAAGGGGCATCACTGCTTGAGCACATGGATTGCTTTGAGCAGCCAAGGAAGGACCAGGACTCCTCCATTCCTCATGTTTCACGGCATCCCAGGAAGTAGAGGGGTGCAAGGAGCCCCCACCACAGATGCTGGGGTGCCCCCAGCCTGAGATGTACACATGGTGTTGTTCTTGGGGCGTCCCTGTGTGAGGCCAGGAGCTGGATCCTTGTGGGTCCCTTCCAACTCAGGATATTCTATGATTTCCCATCAAATGGTATTTGTGTCACTGGGCTAGGGATAGTACCCTTGCCTTAAATGAGGTTAGCATGAGGTGACCTTTCACTTACCTGACTGGTGGAGTGCTCCTCTGTCTCCCTCTGCTCTTATACCTGCTGGCAGTGATGCCAAAGCTGAGGCAAGAGCTATTGACATATTCCTTGTGTAGCTTGCAAAACCAGAGCTTTCCAAAGGCAGGCAGTGGCCAGAGGCTGCTGAGTCCTTTCAGGAGCATCACCATCAGCATCAGGTTTTTCTACCTGAAATTTACACATGGTAACCAAAAGGTGAGGGTGGGAGAGGAACTGGTGATGCCTGTCCTCATTCAGATAAATCCAACAATGCAGCTTAGAGTGTAGTCTGGAAATAGAGAGGGCCTGACCATAACAGAGATTCTGGGATACCTGAGCAGCATGCTGAGCATTTGGACAGGCTGCTGAAGGCCTTCTGTAGGCAGAGGTAGCCCCTCACTTTGTTCAGAATATTTGTCTCATTTCTAAAGGCAAATGAAGCTTTTGGGTTTTTTTTGTTATCCTCCTTCCTGTATTTTTTTTGTTCCTCTGTTTTTTGATGAGAATGAGGGTTTTTAGTTATTTTTCTTATCGCTGCCTAGATGCTGAGCTTGGATTTTTAGTCTATTCAGAAGAGCAGGCTGTTTCATGGAGTGCTTAATTGCTGTAGTTTTGGGAATTGTTCTGGGAATTTAGAGTTTGCTTCCAGCCTGCTTCACAACTGAATGTGATGCCTCCCCATCACTGGGCTTTTCGATTAGACTTTGAAACAGTGAAACCAAAGTACTGTAAAGAGCAAAACTGATACAAATGGAGAGTCTACTGGGAGCTGTGAAGATGTGGATATGATTGTAAATCCCTTTAAGGTGAGAAGTGATTGTAGAGCACACATATAAAAACCAGTGTGTGTACAGAGTATTACCGACTATGCCACCACTGGTCATATTTTAGAGAAGGACCTAAAATGTATATACTGGTTTTTTTTGGCTCTTCGGACAGGATGGGTACAGATATTTGATTGTATAGCATTATTAGACAACTATTAACTTCTGTAGAGATGTATGAACTTAATTCATGGTTGAAATGTTTTTCATAAGAGAAAATCTTAAAAGCATGATTATTGAGGAATGGTTATAAAATGTAATAGCAAGCAGATAGAAGTGAAAATCTTCTATAGTAGTCTAGAGGATTAGGAAATGTTCTCTTCCTTTTAAACGTATTCCTTAGAATGCTTTTGAAATCTTGTCATGAATAAACTGCGTTAGCACAACTCTTTGTTTCAAAGGAAGTATTTCATTATTGCAGAAAAATTGCACACTCTCAAAATACTTTCAACAGCTCGCTGAAATGTGGAACCGAAATTAGGTTTGGGGAAAAAAGTTCATGTAGACTTTTCTTTTTTCATTCTTCTTCCTGTTAAAGCCTTTAGTTTTACACTGTAGAATCTGTGGGCTGTTTTCTCTGAACTGCTGTTGGTACTCCTGCTTGGCAGGGTATACATGACAAAACAATTATCAGATCCAGACAATAAATGAAGATAACTAATAAACTCCTAAATGCTGAGCCCAGAAAAGCACACTTTTCTCCAAGCTTTTTGAACATTTATTTATGGCCCTTTCTTTTGGACTTTGTGGGCAATCAGTACTTAAATAAGTACTGGTTTTTAGGAAGGAATTTGGAAGGAGAGAATGTTGTTGACTGGCAAAATGAATGGGCCCAGTTCTGGGGAAGACTTCGAGGAGTTGCTTTGGCCTTTGAGAATAGCACAATAAGAATGTCTGAGGGGGAAAAATAGGGGGGCAGGACATGGCTCTGCCTAGTTCAGGATCTTGGAGTTTCTTATCACAGGGGGAAAAATTTTGATTTTTACTGATGGTTAAGCATTTCATCCACAACATCTTTGCTTACCAGCCATTTTCCTTTGTGACATAATTATTAAATATTGCCTCAGAATGCTGACAAATTAGAAAAACAGCCTTTTCCTCTTAGAAGCCTAGAAATCAGAAGTTTCACCTTCTTCTTCCTTTGCACCTTTGTGTAATAGAAATCTACCTGAGGAGGCCAGGTTATGCTTGAAAGGAGTTTGGCATTCAGCAGCTCTGCAAATGAAGTTAACTCATTTGTGAGGAAGAGATACAGGTCTGTGGTTCTACTAGAAGCTACATGTTGAATTTTTGGAGGAAGATCTAATGAATTCTCTCAGTTGGCAACTAGAAACTGCTGAAAATGTTTGTTCACATGCCAGAGGTATATGGGATGCTTAAAAGGTTGATCTTTGTCCCAAAACACTTCCAGTTGAAACGTTGTTCCCCCCTTCTGACATGCAAGCTTTGAGTTTCCTCTGAGAAACTACAAACCATAGTATGGACAAACATCTATGTGTATTAGCATATTAACTACTTGAATAGCTAGCACCTGCCAATTTTCTTGCTGTGGTGTTAATTTCCAGATTAATGATATAAAGCTAGCTACTTTTTTTCTAAGGCAGATTTAGGAATCATTTCTGTTGTGCACCTTATTATTAAAAGGATTTTGTAAAGCCCACCAGAGAGCAAGAGAGCCCCTGTTTATAATTCTATATTTTATATTCTTCAGACTTAAAAAGCCTCTAATTTGCTTTCTCCTCCTCAGTGATCTCTGAATTATTTTGTACCCAGAATACCTGTAAGGCTTTGATTGATTATTATTATGTGGTAAGAACTGAGTAATCAATTGCTGGCTTCCATTAAGCTTTGAAAATGTAAAAATTCATTGCTTTTTTCTTTTTTAAATTTTTGTTTTCAGTGTTATCTCGACTTTTATTTACTTGCAAGTTGTTTTTTTTCTCCCCACTAAGGACAAACAGAAAACTTCTCCTTTCATCTTCAGTCTCTCTGATTTATGATAAATTTAGTTTCCTTCGGCCTGGCATTTGCTTCAGCAGGCAGTCTTCCTTCAAGTACCACCCCGATTGATGTATAATCTTTGATATCTTCCATTAGCCTCCAGGATCACTAAGTTCAAGGCCCTCTTGGAACCTAAGGAGCCCTGCCGAGGAACTGAAGACCTTCAGAGTCCTTGGGGTGATTGACAAGGTAATTCTTCAGTGTCTCTTCAAGAATTCAGTCATAAATCGACTGCATGCTGACATTTTGTCTTTGAAGCTGTGGATCTTAAGGATATGAAACAAAAGGGGAAAATGACTCAAATGCATCTGCACTTTAAAATAACAAAAGTAGAAGAAAAAAAGGCTTTTATCTAAGCAATTCATGTAAGGTCATGCAAAATGTATTTGAGCTAAAGGATAAGGTACATGTTTGGTAGCATGCACTAGGATGAGGCCTGTTTTTCAAAAATGAAATCATGGTTGCCATTCTGGGGTAAGGACAAGTTGATGTGTTTTCAGTTGAACAATCTGGTGGATACTTGAAATGTGGAAGGGTAGAAATTCTTACTTTTGAACTCTTACTTGAAATGGACACTGGGGACACACACGACTGTTCTCCTTTCCTGACAATTCAGAATTGAAATCCCTTGCCAAGACAGAGATTCAGCAATGAAGCCAAGCTTATTTTTTGAGTCATGCAAATAATGTCTTCCAAAATCCCAGGATAGTACCTGTCTGTAAACAGTAAAGGACCATATGGTTTTTTTTTTTTAAGCCTAATTAAGAGACTAGAAGAATTGTTGGGTTGTTTTGATAATGCTGATTAGTTGCCACCTTACCAAATACTTTTAAGATGATACATTATTCAGCAGTGTGACAGTGGCTAATGTAGACTGTGACGGCTCGTTTCCTTTTTGCTGTGCCAAATCCCTTGTGCCTTTTGATAGTTCCTTATGTAGTCCCTGGTTTGTGCATGAGCTACTGATGCATGGTCAATTTATGCATTTGTAACTTGCATCAAAAACCTGTGGCTCATCCCTTGAGGTCTGTATTTCTTGGTTTCTTTTTCTTGTTGGCCTGAACCTAGCTATTGGGACTGTTTTTTGTTTTTCTTTGCCTGTTTTGTTGTGATTGTGTGCATAAGTTGGTAACTTCTCCTCAGAGGGCTGTATACATTAGGTGTTATGGTTGTTTTTATAGCACACAAGGTTTTCGAAGCTCTGACTTCATATTCATTGTATCCTCTTTCCTCAGATGTAAGTACAGAATTTAGCCTGTATTCCACTCTGTATACATATCAGATGTGTTGGAAAGACCACCTATCTGTAGCACCTGTTAGTAGGTGCTAACTAAATTAGTAGCCACTAAATGGATGCAGTGTGCATGGATTTTGTGAATTATTCTGGCAGAGCGAGCCTGCAGAAATGTTGGAAATGGATCAAGAAAGAGTTTTTCAGTACTTCTATTCTTGTGTAATGCTAATAAACAGCTACTGGAAAAGATGCTTGATCAGAATGTAGCTTTTGGAGTCCTTGCTGGTACCAGATCTCCTTAGCTCTCTCTGAGCACTTTCAGTAAGTGTCTCAGGTGTAAGCTGAACATGGCCAGATCTTTGAAGCAGAGTTGGGGAGCATCAGGGTTCTAAGAATGACAAAATTCTCGGAGTTGGGGATGTATGCAAGGAATAACAGGCCTGTGCATACAGCTGGAATGCTCCTGAGTAAACACTATCATAGGGCTCAGAGTTCATGTTTAACTATTGTGTGGAAAAGGGAGCTGGATTCTTTCAGGTGTCTTTGTACTGTGTTCCTACTTCCAGATTCTCTTATTACAGTCTTAACCTTATTCTGAGTATGCTGCTTTTTGTCATGTATTTCGAGGTGTTTGTGAAGTTGTGAGGCAAATTAAAACCTACTTTAAGCCCAGAGAATATTTTATTTGGTTTTATAATGCACACACAAAATGCATGTGAATATGAAGCAAAAGTGTGCACGTTTATCTGTGGGCTGGAGATGATGCCCCTGCCTTTGGTTTAAAGCACCATCTCCCTTCCTTCCTCACCATCACTGTCATTCTCTGCTTCCATATGCCCTAAAGCTCACATCATGGAGAAATCCAATCAATGTGTAAGTATCCTTGCTGGAGCCAAGTAGATGATGTAGCGTGCTTGTGCCTGAAAATGGATTTTGATTTTCAGGACCAGCATTGAACATGCCATGCTTTTGGGCACAAGGCTGTAACTGATTCAGCACCTTCAGAGTTTTGCCTGAAAATAGTCTTCCATTTTAACCCTTAGGTAGCTGCTTTGGTTTCAGCAGAAAATGGGTGTGTGGGTAGTAATGAGCCACTGGCATTGCAACTGCTGGCTTGACTAACCCTGTGCAAGACTGGCTTAAACAAACTTAAAAATGGTGTTGGTTGGTTTGCAGACTTGTTCTCCCACTGCTGAAGCCCAGAGTGGTGTCTGCCTGCTACAGTGCTGCCTCGAGAAAACCAGCTGTTAACCTTCCCTCATTCAAATGCTGAAAGGTTCAGTGCTTTCCCTTAGAGTAATGTCACTCTTTGTTCTTCTTTTGAAGCCTCTTGAAGTGTTTTGAATTGGCTTCATTTCCACAGACAAAATGCTTGTTGCTACCTGAAACTCTGGGTTTTTCAAACTGTTTTAGACTAGGCAGAATGATTAGATATTTAATTTTAGCCTAGTTTATTCCCAATGTGCAATCTTTTTTTCCTGTCTGCCCTTTCACCTTCCTTGTCACCTCAATAATTTTTGTTGCCTTGACCCTTTTCTGCTAAATCTGGGAGAGTTAGAGATCATTAGCATTATTAAACCCTTTAAATTATTGTGAAAATTCAGGGAAGAATACCCATATCTGCCTTGCCTCCTATCCTTCTGCTTTTGCTCTCATGCAAAGGCTGTAGTATAAATCTGACTATTTTAATACACCAAAGAGGGCTTATGTTTTGCTTGAGGAAGCCTTTTTTATTTTATTTTTTTTTTTTTTGAGTTCTGATGCTGCTGCTGCTGTGTTTGCTCACTTCATGGTGTCAAAAGTTAACGAGGTGGTGTTTGCAGGTATTTTATATGTTTAATATGTAAAGAGCCTGCCTGTGAGTAGGTTTCTGAAAATAGAAGTGTAATTTAATTGTAAAGGTGGCTCTTGTTCTGCAAACGTTGTGGAATCTGAGGTGCTGCTGTTTGGGCAGCAAAGCTCTTATTAATGGTACCAGAGGTACTGCATTGAAAACAAATACCTAAATATTGTAGCTGTTGTTATCACCAACTACGAATGATCAATTATTTTATCAGCTCATGTACACCTTGAAGTAGAAAACTTCTTTTTTTGGAATAGGAAAGAGTTTTGCTTTCAAAATTTGCCTAATTAAAAATCAAGGTTGCAGGTTCTGTGCTGAGTTTCTGCCCTAGGCAAATCTTTCCTTTGAAGCTACAACTGGCCCCTAAAGAAACGACTTTGTTATGGTGCTGCTGGATACCTTCACAATGCTGTTTCAAACCCAATTTCTTATTCTTTAGAACCCTCTGTTATTTAGATTCATTCAATTTAAAGATTCATCTTGAAAGCAGAGTGCATTAAGTAGTAACTATGCCTCTGTAACCAATGGCTGTCTTTTATGTCTCTTCTATCCCCTCCCCAGTCCCCCATCAAGGCACACTGTCAGTATTGGCACTGGCTGTGTTCAGTTCTTCCACAGCTGTCCATACTTTTGAGCTTGTTTTTCAGTATACTGTTTGTTAAGCTTTATTATGAAACCTAATAAAATAACATACTCTCATCAAGGCCTTGCTAAAATTTTTTTTTGCAGTTTCTGAGATAGATAGCATTTTTTAGAAAATGGAGCAATTCTGTTAATTGTGAATTCAGGGGTTTTTTTGTTTCCCATGCTGTCCTGAGAAGTCCTAACTCTGGTGGTTGTACATTTTGGTGAAACAACTTTAAAAATATACAGGAGAACCTAATTAATATTATTAATTATTTATAAAGCATGATTACTACTTGTCTGCTTAATGAGTAGAAGTGCCAAAAAGCAGAAATATGTAGAACATATGTCAACTTCATGTGCATAGTCTTCAGACCCAGAGTTGAATTCAAACAGGTTATAGCTAGTTCTAATGAAATTTAATCAGAGGGATAGGAGGAATAGGCCCTTCTTATGGCAGCATGTGTATTGTTGTGTATGAAAAACAGACATAGCTGATGGTGTCCTGTTAGTGTTTGTTAGTAATTTAAATATTTAGCCTTTTATTGTGAGGTGAGATTAAAGACTGTTTCAGATTTGGAATTGAGTTGACCATAGCAGATGTTTTCTCTCCCCTGGCCCTCAGGTGCACTCTGGATTTGAATGAGTGGCTGTGTGTGCCTAAGAGGTGTGGGGGAAATGTACCTACAAATGGAGCATAATTGGAAATAGCAGTGGCAAAAACGTTGAAAATCTGAAACTGAGTAATAATAGTAACTATTCATACAAGTAAACTTTTAAGAGCTGGCTTTATGTTCTGATATCCTTTTAGCTTCTTAAGTGGCTTGCCAAGCCCTACAAAAATCAAATCAACTACAGAGTTATTGTAAAAACTGATTTCTTGGCTCACTACCTTCCTTTCCCTACTGCTGTGGGATTATTCCTAAGCTACTGTCAGGTTTCAAGCCCCAAGTAACAAAGCTTGCTCAATTTTAAAATGTAGTCTCTCTGCCAGCTAGAAAGAGTCCTGTCACTTCTCCCTGCCCCCAAAGCACCTGCCACTTGTTTTCCTGAAATATTTCCATTTACACAAATCTGAGCATATCTGAGTGTTTGTTGTTGTAACCCTTAGTTTCTCTCTACCTTCTTTCTTGTTTGTCTCACTAAAATTTCATTTGACTTCAGTGGGATTTGGTAAAGTAATGCAAATTTTGCCCTTGCCTTTAGAAAAAAGAAATTACATTGTTGGACGTTCTTCTACAGGCTGCACTATATGTATCTTCTAGCTTTCAGAAAGAAATAAATTATTGAGATATTTTCTTTTAAGTTTATCTTCCTAACTGTTACTAAGTTGCTTAGTACATAATTGGTGTCAGGCAATTACTCTGGGATGCCAGTGGCATTTCATATTGTAAAATGCTTTCACTAGTAAAACCTGCCAGATGTATTTTCTAGGTTAATATTTCAGCATTTGTAATTTATTGGCCAGTTTCTAGTTTACTGTAAGAAAATGGGCTTTCCTCTCTGTTACCAACCAACTCAAAGTATTTAAAAATTCGGATTTGAATATATGCTGCTTTCCTAGCATTTTCATTATTTAAAGCTGCACCGTTTGTCTTATAAGTACACTATTATTGCAAGTCAGAATATACAGGCCGTAAGTTCCTTAGAATAATGATTTGAAAGCAGGAATAATTGCAAACTGAAGATAATTCATATTGCACAGGTACAAGGATCAGGAATAATCACACTTTTCATACATATTAGCCAAATGTAATCTCTTTCTGTAACAACAGAGGGAGACGAGTGAGAGTCCAGGCAGTGTAATCTGAAAAGTGACAAGAATAAATCTGCGTTAAGTAGATCTTTTAATCCTGGTAGCCTTGTGACAGCCGGCACAGCTGAGGAGAGCAGGAGGAATTGCACCCCTGCTCCTGCCCGTCAGCACAGCCGTGTCCTGAGTGCAGCACCCAGCTGTGCTCCAGCCCCAGCTGAGGTTTTCTTGCAGTCCCAAATACTCGTGCCTGGGATCAGGTGGAAGACTTGTCTCATTCCTTGTTATCTCTCACTACAGCATTTTCCAACTGGTGGGGCAAACACAATAAAAAAATTCCTAGGTGGTCATCAACATATTCAAGTTTGTAGGACTTTTGTTAGAATATCTATCCTATGATAAGGGTACTGATTTTTTTAGCAGATAAGGACCAGAGTTAATAGGTGGCCTACTGGTGACAATATTGCATAATGCATTTTCAGTGTAGAGCAGCAATTTAATAACAAAATGGAGTTGTTTTAAAGTAATCCCTTAGCTGTGGTTTGTCTTGGAAACCTTTCTGCTGTCTGGTACTGCAGTAAGAGATCCTATTCCATTTTCTTTGATCAGGCATGAGCTATTTTTCACTTTTGTTAGTGAACCTAAAGTCACATTTTTGTAAGCAAATGTGTTGACGCGTTTGTTTTGATTAGTGTTAAAAGCTGTTCCAGTAAATAAAAAGCACAGGTATGTTCTGTGCTATGTCCTGAAAGAACAGAAACTAGGAAAAAAAATCAGTATTGAGATGCTGATCAGGGGAGAAGGGAGGGGGGGAAAAATGGCAGAAAAGGAAGGGGAACTTGGGAAGCAAATGTCTGCAGTGTGACAGGATTTGTGCGTTGCTGTTAAAGCAACCCGCAGGAGAGGAGAGCAGTTCAGAGCAGCCCTTACTTCTCCCAGTACTGTCCCCCGTGACCTTGGCTGGGTGCTCGGTGGGTTGACTGCTGGTTCACCATGTTCTTTTTTTCCTGGTGGCTTGCCTGTTGCCTGCCCCTGGGTCTGTGCTCCCCCTTATGCTGACTTCTGCAGTATTCCTTCAGTCTCTTATCTCAGGGCTTTGATGCATATGTTCTGAAGGTGGCCACCGTGACTTTGGGTGGCAGCAGATGGTAAACCTTCAGGCTGCCACCGGCTATACTGGTGTTAAGTTGGAAACTTAACGTTTGATGAAGAATCAGTAGTGCATATGAAAGAGCTTTTACTGCAGAAATATCTTTTAATTAAAAAAAATTAGCATACTGAAACATTTGCTAATTTCTATGCATTTAAAGGATCTTAAAATTAACTGTTTTCTTAAAGCTAAACTATGGTTATTTACCAAGCAGGTTTTATTTTATTTTTCTCCAATTAATTGTACCTACTATATTGAATTGAATTGAATTTATTTTCCTCTAAGCTGTTGGATATACTGTAAATCAAATCTAAGAAACTAATTTTTTTAAGTAGCTGCTGTCAGCATCAGAATTAACCCTTGACTTAGGAAAAGAAAAAACTATTCACAAGTAAGAAATCCTCTTTGGCATCATGGAGGGGTATTGCTGTCTGCACTGTACTGAGATACTGTCATGCAGTGCTGCTGCATTCACTTGTTTTTTTGGGATGTTCCTGAGAGCTCCGGTGCTTGTACAAAATTAGGATGTCTGTGGTGCTGAAGACACTAGTTTACATTAGATATTTATTTGTGGTAATTGCTATTTGTTTGTGGTTTTGGCCATGTTGAGGTTGTCATCGATGCAAAAAAATAGAGAATGAGTAAGCAACAGTGGCGTAAGAGCCAGCATGATACGTGGACCTTGACTCTGTTCGTCCATTAGTATTACAAATAGGATTTTGCCTTGTCTCGTTTTGTGTCACAGTCGAGTTGCTCAGTGCCCAGGAGTGCCCTGCTGTGCCTTCTTCTCCATCCTCTCTGAGACAGGAGGCTCAATGTTACAGCTGACAGCTCGTTGTTAGGAGATGTTAAATACTACAACTTACGTGGTGAAAGATGTTCTGTCAGCTTGTGTGAGCTAGAAGGAGCCTAGTCTAACGCCAGCATCTCTGTGGGATCTGCTCTGGAGAAAAGCTGAGTTCTGTCCTAGGGAATGGTCTGCAGAATCCTCTTTTGTCCCATCGTGCCATTAGGGTGAGGACTTGTCCCTTTGTGTTTTAAAAAGAAATCTTAGAATTACAGAAACAATTTTGCCACGGGAGAGAAGTGTGAAGGAATGCAAACAGGAGACTTGGTGCACTGCTGTCTATAAATTGGCTGTAAAGCATGAGGTGAGGAGAGTAAGTTGGCACCTGGGTCAATGGCAGGGGTGCAGTTGTGCCCTTCTGCAGCAGCGTTGCAATGCATCCAAGAGCTGCTGATCTTTCTCTGCTCTGTGTGAGTGATAAAAACTCAAGCAAATATACTTGTGACTGTCTCTTTCCTGGACTTCCCCTTTCCTGAAATAGTTTTCTGATAGTGACTTACCCATTCCTGTCGTTCTTCAATTATTTGGGGGAATCTTGCTAAAACACATCTTTGCAATAATGCATGCAGGCTGCTTTCCCTTGGAACAAATTTTTGATTTGGTGGGCCCATGTAAACTCTGCAGTCTGCCAGGGCCAAATGGACCATCATTACATGAATTTCTAAAGTTACTTCCAAGGCTCTTCCTGGGCTTCTTGGAATCCCTTTTGAGGTAAAGGGTCTTGCCAAAGGTTGATAGTGAATCAACAAAGAAGTAATTGTCCCTAAAATGAGGTGGAGCTGTAAATGGGGTGTTAATCACTCGGGGATGGTAGGATGCTCGATGGGAAGCAAAAAGAAAGGAGCTGGGTAGTTGGACCGGGTAGTCCATGTAGGTAGTTAACCTCAAAGGCACGGGGATATTAGTTGTTGTTATTGCAGGTATAAAAGTGTAGCTGCTACTTGCATGTTGATGCTGCAATATAACAGCAGATGAAGTTACCCTACAGGGACCCTCTGTCTGCTTTATTGGCCTTAGTGGTCGTCATTCTGTACCTCAGCTTACGGGGCGAGGGCTCAGTAATCTCTTCTGTTGCACCATATGCTAATACAGTGCTGATAAGCAAGTGTGAAAAATGAAAGGGAGGAATACATTAATTGTATTTGTGCAATAAGGTATGCTATCAAAGGTAATTATTTCATGACAGTTTTAGTTATAGCAGTTGTTTTATCATGGAATAAAAGATGGCTTTAGGAGCCTTTTATTGGAAAGACAATTGTATCAAATTAGTACCAAATTAGATTTTTGTCTTTATAAAGGTGAGCAAACCCATGAGCAGTTTTTAAATTGGTGTCTTCTACTCTACAAATGAACAAATCCTGTTTGAGGGTTAAAGAAGCTATTATTCTGTCCTTTATGCTGACAGCTTCATTACTGATTGGCCTACTGTTGGTATTAAAAAAATGTTTGGCTCCTTATGATCTTTGTGCATGCAACTATAATATTAATACAGACCATGGAACTGTTCATTAAGAAATGACTTTAAATGAGGTTGATGCTTGTAAATCTAGAGAGATACAGATGTTAAATGCTGCCATTCTTTTTCATATACAGCCGTATGGCTAATAATTTCCAAGTGGCTAAAGCTCTTGTTAGCAAGAGTGCTGGTGTGTTAAGAATGGCCCTATAAATAACTTTAAGAACTGAAGTTGAAGGTGCTTCTTTTAAAGACTATTGTTAACTAAACATTATTGCCAAACAGATGGAAAGCATTCACCAGCCTGATGTTTTTAGGTCTAATTATATTATCACCAGTCCTGTACGGCTCAGTTGAAGAGGTGTATCCAGAGGCCAATTTATAATCATTTAGCCAACACCTGTTTGGGAGATATTGACAGTCAAAGGGCACATTAAAAAAAAAAAAAATCACATATGTTCTCGTATTTATTGCCTCAATGTGAACGGTGTCTAGTTGCAAACAAACTTGGGAGAAGAGGAAGGAGGGGGGTAGTAAACACATAGATGTTTCCAAACCTATCTTCTTTTGGCATCTCTTGTAAAGTGGCTTTTATTTTTCTCTTGTTCTGTTGGTTTTCTTTGGTTGGTTGATGGTGGGTTTTTTCTTTTTTTTTCTTCTTTTAATTTTAATTTTACACCTTTTGCTTAAGCAAGGATAACAAAACAATTTTTACATTGTTTACTGTTTTATTGATCTGGTTTCCACTGTTTTTGGAAGCCCCAGGTGAGAGGCCTAAAAAGTTGTTTGGCAAACTCAATAGTCTGGGTATGTTTGGGATATTTCCTTACCATGGCCTTGTCATGGAAACTGTGTGTCATTCCTTTGTTCAAAAAATCTCAGTAGCACCAATTTCAGTTGATTTTTTTCCCCTCTGAAGACACAGAAAAGCTTTTAAAATTGGCTGCAACCCTAGTAAAAGAGGAGGTCTTTGAAATGGGGAAGAGTCTGTGACTTCAATTATTTTTGTGAAATACGGTGAGAGAGAAATGATTAGAAAATACTTCACTTCTTCTCATGTTTGAGATGCAATGGGGAGAGAAGTAAGTTTCGAATGCTACCATCCCAAAGAGCAAAGGGAATTCTCCCAAAGTTCTTCCTTTCAGAGGCAGCAGATCAGGGCTGCATTGCTGCCCCTCACAGCAGGGAGCTAAAGGAGGCTGTGTGTTGTTGTCCTTTTGCTACTTAATGAAGCCATGTTGCTCCTGACGTGTCATTCCTCTGCAAGAAGTATTTTTGTGTGCAGGCTGACTTTGGACTTGGTCTTCACTGCATCTTGTCTGTTCACATGCAGTTGCTGCATCTTGTCTATTAAACCCAGTGTTAGGTTATCCCAGTGGCAGTATGGGAAAGAAGCCCTTTAGGAGTTTAGTTTTGCAGCCTAAATATTTTGGTACAACTGTATGTGAATATTTATACTGGGAGCTTACAATGTCTGCTGTAAACAAACAATGAGGGCACACTCTCGTTGGTGTTCCTAGAGGAGGGTTGAGCTTGGGCTTGTGCTGCTGCTGTCTTGCAGCTGGTGCTTTTCAAGCACATCTGTGTTCTTGAGTTTGAAAACACTTAATTCCTGAGCTGGGTGACTTGAAGGCAGAGGGTTCCAGCTTTTTAAAGATGCAGCTTCCTAAATGTATATACGCGTGTATCTTTTTGTTTGTTTTGTTTTCAACACGTAAACAAATGGAGCTTGCTAAGAGTGTCCTTGCTATTTAGTGCTTCTCTCATTGCTGTGTTTAAAGTGCTTTCAGTAGAGGTAATGCACTGCTAACAGAGATACTCTTTGCAGCTGTAGATGTTCTTCTCTCTGCAGCAAACCCATCCACACTTTTCTGTTTCAATAAATCCTCTGTTTTTGCTGTTACTCTAATTTTGGAGATCTTTATCCTCAGTCATTTCTTTGCTAAAAAGAAGACTGGTTATTAACTCTGTATGCTGCAGGGGTTTAATTTTTAAATTGCTTACATCACTTTCTTTGTAAGAATATTCAACATTAGATTTGATAACTATGTTTCGTTAACTTACACATGTGAATCTTAAATATTTCTCTGAATACTTTTTGCTTAGGTGTTGCTTGTAATGGACACTAGAACACAGCAGACTTTTATACTGAAGGTGAGTAAAATCTTTTATTGTTTGTCAATAATCTTTTATTATATGGCCTCCTAAATTATACCTCCAAACGAAGATCACCTTGTATGTAATTTATAGAGGTATCCCTGCAATACATTGTTATTATGGTAATACATATTAAGTGCCCTGGAATTCTTTTTGTCAGTATTTAGTTGCATTTCTTTCCTTTCTCTTTAACATCCCTAGTGTTCAGATGTGCTGGTTTAGTCACCTGAGTTGCCTCTGGTTATTGAGGCCAACACCTTTACTAGCTTTGGTAAAGAATCACAGACTTAATGTGCTGCTTAAAACATCTGTAAAGCCCTAGTGGCTCAGGACCTCTGGTGAAGGTGAAAATTCTCCTTAATCCAGGCATATCCACTGCACTTTGTGTTTGGTCTTCTTTAGCTGAAGAATATCCTGCTGGCCAAAGTGGGTTCGGGATGATATGTACAACTGTTTTTCTTCAAATTTATTTCCTTATGTTTTACATCAATAGTCTGAGATAACTGAGTTTAGTGTTACTAACTTATTACATTTATGAACAGTTATTTGGTCAGAATAAAATTTTTCACATTACTCTTTTATGTTTCAGAAAGTGTTCGGATCAAGACCGTACTATGCTCAGAGCATCTGTGATGCTGAGATTTGGTTTAGTCATGAGTATTGTTTTGGTGGCCATTTCCTTCAGGCTCCCCTTGATGTGAATTTCACTGCTAATGGCAGGAAGGATGGAGAAAAAGATGTGTCCTGAACATGAAGCTCTAGTTACTTTCTAACATTTTGTAACTTTGTTTCAGATCTGGCTTACAACACACCTTAACTCTGTGTATCAGCCTTTGAAGCTTTATGTGTGGGATACAGCAAACCTGTTTGTTTCTCAGAAAGGTTCATTTGTGAATATTGTATATTAGAACCTCACATTATCTACTGGCAGGGTAACATTGAATTTCCCATGTAATTGCCTATGTTTATCAATATTGTAATAGGTCGCACTATTGACATAATTTTTTTTCTCTTTCTCTCTCCCCTCCCTTCCACCCTCCCACATCAATTTTTTCACTTCTGGCAACTTCATCCCTGTGCTACCTCTCAAAAATCATTGCCTCTCAAGGAGACTAATCCTCTCCTTTCCTTTTTATTGAGGTGGTTGTTGTCTTTAGTAAAGTAAAATGGAAATGTGAGGATTACCTGTGAGGCTGAGGCATTCTTTTGTCTTTAGGACTTGAATTGAATTTTTTTAACAGTGTCTTTTGGTCACACGCAAAAATAAAATTTTAAAAAAAGGTCACAGGGAAATAACTGAGTGTCATCCTGATGACTTAGTTTGAGAGAGATTCTAATAAAAACATTGACCCATGTAATTGATTTTAATGGCAGCTTTGTGCCATCTTCTGTTCTCTGGAAATGCGCCAGATGCCATCAGCACAGCCTCGGGGGACCGAGGGGCATAGAGCAGCAGATGAGTGGTTTCTCTGAAGCCCAGAGTAACTCGGATAGATTAGTTTGGTTGATAAACACAGAGCACAGCAGGCTCCAAAGGCAACTGAGGGTACAACTGACCTTTTTGTTCTCTGTCAGGGTCTAAGGAAAAGTAGTGAGTGCAGCAGGAGCAGAACGACCATCATCCCCCGCTGCGTGCCCAACATGGTGTGTCTGCACAAGTACATCATCTCCGAGGAGTCTGTCTTCCTCGTGCTGCAGCATGCAGAAGGTTTGTCTCTCCTTTAAGCATATTATTGAAAAAACTCAAAGGTTTTCAGTTTTAATCAATGGTGCACTTCGTTGTCAAATTATTCTCTCGTACATCCAGTTAAAATATTTTTTAGTGTGCCAGAGAGATGTTGTGTAAGGCACCCCACTCCGTTCCTCTATCCCTCCCCCTTTTCCCCTCTGATTCTGCGGTGGATCTGAATCCTGCTTCAAATGGCCTCAAATCCTGATGGGTTACTTGAATTGTAGCAATATTGAAAGCTTCCAACTGTTTATTTTCTACAGGAGAGGGAGTGCTTTCACTGCAACAACTATCTGCATTACTTACAGTTATGTCTCAGAGATAAAGTCTTTGGCTGCTTTCATAAACTTTGACTAGTAAACCTTTTTAGCATCTTTTAGTTAAAATGACAAGTATTTGCACAAGAACTTAATAGCTCTGCTAAAAACCAGGAACATTTTCCTGTTGGCTAATATTGCACTGATCTGGATTTTTAAGAAAATAGCTAGTGGCATCACACAGGAGTTCAAAGCAGAACCACAGAGTTTTGCCTTCAAACTATTTCTAAAATTCCTGTTAAATGTACAGGGAACAGGTGGCACAAAATAATTACATTTTGATTTTTTTGTCTAACACCTGGATTTAAATATTCCCTAAATGTAATTACCCATATTTGTTTAGAATGAGTGCAGAATATAAATTTTGGGATAATGCTAATAGTTCTTTTTTTAGGAAATGTTAATAAATCAGAATGGATGATGTGAAGGAACTAAGCTGACTGATACAGAAGATAATTTTATTACATTGAATATTATTTCTTTTTTCCTTAATAACTTAGATTTTGGCTTTTTCACGAACACTTTGTCATATGAGGTCAGTTAAAGTTAGCTTTGCAACAGGAATGTCTGTTTCTGCAGTGTGTGACTTGGTTTTGCCATGAGCACTGATGCATGAAGAAAAGCCTCACATTACAGTAGTGCCTGATGGTGATCTTGGGAGTTTACGTGCTGCTCTGTACAGTGCTACTTTTCTTTAGGTCTGTGTATAATAATGCATCATATAATTGAGAGATTCTCACCTGAACTGCAATCTCCACATAAGCTAGTACATTTTGCTCAGAGAAAAAGTATTTTTAAAAACCCACAACCAAAGAAATCCCAAAACAAACATAAAACCCCACCCACAACCCTTGTCAGATACCAACTGCCCTTAAGGCTAGCATAACTACATAACTAAAAAAACTTCCTAATAATTCTGCCGTTTCTGAAGCCCTACAGTTTTGCTCTTCTCTTTGGGCAGAATGTTCTTCCTCAAGCCAGATGGGAAATGGAGGGGAGTAGTAGTGGAATTTCATGGGATAAGTAGTCAGATGTAAGAACAAAAATTTTAAGGCTGGCTTAATGTGAGCAGTTGACAAAGATGATCTCCTGGAAGTTTTAATTTTATTGTGATAACTGCAAGAAAAATAGAGACATTGCACGATCAGAGCTCTTTCATTTTCATGAACGTACTGTCTGGGCTCAGAACATGCAATGGGAGAGGAAGAGTGATGTATTCTGTTGTAAAGAGGGGTAGCTGGGGTACACAGTGATGAGTAAATTGCCTGAGAATTTATACAATAAGTATATTGCAGGTGTAGGGCCTGATCCCAAATCCCTAACTGGGGCAATGGGCAGTGCACCTCACCCTGCTATGAGACTGATGCTGCGAAGTGATTCAGGAGAAAGGCTTCTAACTCTGTGTGAATAAAGGATAAATAAAAATAGGGCTAAAGTTATGCTGCACTATATGCAGGGACTATTCTTGCTCACTCCACTGATGATGGTCTTGATCAGATCAGTCTTATGTTGGTAGTACTCATCCTTTAAATTAGAAGGATAATAATACCAGGAATCCCTATAGACAAACCTGTCTTAAAATTCTGTCCATCTCAGACCAGATATAAATAGAAAAAGTACTTGTAGTTAATGTTGGGAAGGGATAAAAAATTCTAAGATGGTACTTTTGAAATATTCATAACTCTAAATAATTCTATTCCAATAAGAAAGAAGATTGTAGCAGTCAAAATTTTCAAGTAGTACTGATTTATGATGTTAGGTATATTAGCTACACCATTGTGAGTTTGAAGGGTAAAATATTAATTTAAATGGGCGATGGCTTGTATTGTAGCAAATTTAGAGGTTTTAATGTTGTGAATGGAAGCTGCTCACTGTTTCCTGTTCATAGTCGATTTTAACTCTATTATTAAGTGCAGCACTATTGGGTTTGGTATGGAATTCTGCAAGTGTAACCACAGACTCAAGAAGAAGACTTTCTTTGGTTGTTTTGGTAAATCCTGATGGTGTTACATGCTCAGAATCCATGAGTGAGGTCTTGGGTTCTCTTACAGATTTTTCTTCTGGCCCCACTGAGAGGCTTCAAGGATGCATCATCAGAAGCACAAAAGTCCATAAAGTTATCTTGTAGCTTTGTTGGAAAGCACTTGGCAAGTTCCAGTGTGGGAGAGAGCCAATCTGATGTTAATAAGGCCTCGCTTCTTCCTGGCACAACTAACTACAGAAATTTTAGAAACAGATGCTTCAAAAATAGGCTGGGGGGCTTCCATGGGACATCAAAGTTTAAGTGGCTGTTAGAAGCTGTCAAATCTCTTTAAGCATAAACAAGCTGGAGTTCCTATCAATCTGGAGAGCACTCAAGAAACTTCCTGCTGAAGAGGCTGCACGCAGCAATTGATAGACAACACCACGGTAGTGCTCTGGCTTGCAAAGCTGGGGATTTGTTGTTAGGAAAGGAGATAATGCTAGCTGTAAATATTTGACAGCAATCAGAAAATGTAGGAAAGGTGATACGCTCCTTGGCAAGTGACTTTTTCAGGAGGCTGCTTTGGAATAATAGCTTTTGTTCCAAGTGCATTGGGAAGTGGGAGCTTTGCCTAAACTAGCAAACTTTGCAGCAGAGCTTCACCAGCAGCACTGGAAATACAGGACTGCAGATACAGGACTCTGGTGCTTGTAACTACTGTCATGTTAGAGATTAGGCAGGAGATCAGCTTCCCATTCATGTGGAGCTGCAGCTCCCCTGTGGCTGCCACTGGCGTGCTGTGGAATATTGTTGTTGTACCATGGCAGTGCCTGTGTGTCTGCTTTGCATTTGGCCTAGGAACTGTGCAAGCCTCATTTTGTGTAGTCAGTGCATTAGCGTGGTGAGGTTTACCAGTAGGCATGTCTCTGCTGAAAAGGAGGACAGTGATTCTTTGAAAACCATGAAATTGTTTATTTTCCAGCAAGGAAGGCTATTATTTCTCATGAGGTGCATGGTTTGGGATTGGTAGTCCTGGTCATACACAAATTGTTATGCAGTGATGTAGAGAGTTGGGCCCAGTTTTGGAGAATAATTCAAGCATATGTCTTTTAGTACTCTGTTTTCCTTTTTTATCAGATGACAGTTATTTGGAAGCCTGGGTTGTTCACTTTGACTTTGTTTGGGATTTCCTAAGTACAGTGACTGCTGCATTCTTAGCTGCATTCCAGTTCTTCAAGAATTGCAGTAATTCATCCTTGGGAACAATCTCATGGCCCAAGTTAGCAAGAACTATTGATTTATTTTGGAATATGTCTTTTTAGTCAGACAGTCTTTCAGGATGTAGAGCTGAAATGGGAAGTGTCTGGGCACTGGGTGAGGAAAAATCCAACTGGTCATGAATTTTTCTTGTCAGCTGGAACAAAAACATGTTTAGGAGACTAAATTTGCTGATCTGTTATGTTTCATTTTATCCTGTCCTATATACTATATAGTCTCTGTATTTTCTTTTTGATGTTCCTGCATCAAGTGCTATTAATAAAAAAGCTGCAGAAATGTTTGAAATAATTTAAAAGATTCCAGGTCAGCTTCATCACTTGGTCACTTTATGCTGAAATTCCTGTTGATTATTTTGGACACTAACATTTTAGATTCTGCCTTTAGAAGCAGATGTATAAGCTCCAGAATGCTGGAAATATGGTTAAGTATGGCACTGCTAAGAAGAAATTTTTCATTGAATAACTGCAGAGGAATGTGGAACTTGATGATTTTCATGTGCTTATAAAACCAGAAAGATTGAACCACACTGGCTGTAGAATCAGTTCATGACAGAAGAAAACAAACTTAATAATTAGTTACGTTAATAATATAGTTCTGAAATTGTATTAAACACCAATAAACTTGAGCTTAATACTCTGGCTCTTATTTAGTCTGTTGGACTATTTGACAGTGACTGAAGCTTGCTTGTTCGGATTGATTTCTGTAATTTTAGTTTTTATAGATTCCTGATACTATATTAGCATGGCTTGCTAATGGGTTTTCTTGATCTTACACAACACATGGGGAGAGGGGGAAAGATTATTAGTATGTCATTCATAAAGGCATAATTACATACCCAGATACAAATATCACTTTTGTTTGACCCTGGATTGGACATTTTCAAAAAGGAATAAAATTGTTGTTTTTCACTATAGAACACAATTATTGAATGGCATTTATTTACGTATTTCCACTTGACCAGGAGGCCAGTCTTGAAACATTTGTATGTTATCATATTTTGACATAATTTTTTTTGTTTTGTTTTGTTTACTTGTGTTTAACTCTTAAGTTGAAGTTGCACTAAGTAGTCATTTCCACTGTGGTTTCTAAATACAAGTCATTAATGAAGAGCAACTTCCTTTTGAAAACCTAAGATAATAGATTTTCAAAAACCAAAATGAGTTGTTGCAGTTCTCCCTGTTTTCACAAGTGGACAGTGGTGAATTCCTGATCACTGTAAGAATAAAAAGATTTTTTTTTGTCTTTTGCAACTTTTATGTTTAGTGAACCCCTCAAATCTTCAAGTCATTTTTCTGTGGATTTTTGAAGTATTGATCCCAACATGTCTCTGTTTCCTTCCTTCTTGCCTAATCTTTCTTGGGTCTCCCTTCTTAAGCTGCAGTAAAACTTCAAGTAGAAGCCCAAATCTAGTGGAGGCTGTATGAAATCATGCATGAAGTGAGGTGGAGGGAGCAGAAGACAGGAGCTATCCTGAGAGAAGCTTGACATGTCAATAGGTGAAAAACTGAAGTTGTGCAAGGATAATTCCTGTATTTTTCATATTGCCGGGCAGCCCAGCCCCTTCTTATCTTAGTGTAGGGATACTAAACATTTGGGTCAGTGAGAGCTGTTCAAGTGTCACATGTAAAAGCACACCAGTAATGACACAGAGGAAAAAAGATGTGACAAAGGATCACAGGAAGAAGGTTTTGAGCTTTGTGCCTCCCTGGATCAAAGCTCAAGGGAGACCTCTGTTAGAAAGGACTTTCCTTACTACTTCCTACTAGAGGAAGCACTGATGGTGCTCATATCTGCATTAAAGCCATGCCTGGTGGCTGAGGTGGTGTTGTGCCAGACACTTCCCAAAGCTCCAAAAATCTTATGTCAATCTTCATGGGTCATGGTCTCTGAACATGCTTTGATACCTGAGATTTGTGTTGTCATTAGAAATTTGTGAAGCATAAGTAATAAACACTAGTAATATGTAGATGAAAATATTTAACTTGTACTAATTAATCTTAATGCAGGTAGGATGGGGAGACTATATATTTTTTTAATTAAATAATGTGTTTTATTAAATGCAGTAAGGACTTGGTTTTCAAATGAGATTTTATTGTTTGGTATGAAATGGACCTTAATAATTCCATGCCTAGTTAATAAACTGGGCAAAGTTATTTTATTATAGTATTTAAGTAATTTAATTGATATTTTATAGGAAATTAATTGTTATGGATAAAAGTGTGAAAAAGAGGATAAACTCTTTCACACACACATAAAAATTATGTATGTTCTTGCCCTCATTCTCTTTGCTGTTGTTTTATCTCCCTGCCATTTTATAGCAAAAACATGAATAAATGTAGAAGTGTAACATTAGAAAAGAAATACTGGTGATTGTGGGATGGACAACTTTTATTTTCACCAAATCAGCTGAAGACCAGTAATCCTGAAGTGCTGTGCAAGCTGCAGGGCTCAGAGGGCAGGGTGCCTTTGATGCCTTAAGATTTTTTTCTTTTTATGTTCTGCTTTAGCTTCATATTAAGTGTTACTAAGTTCTCTTCACAGGGTAGTTAGACACAACAATTCTCTCCAGCTCAAGATTCAAGGACAATCGTTCCCAACCTCAGGCCCAAAAGCATAAACAACGTAAAAAAGAGGAGGGCACGCAAGGAGGATGGAACCTCATAATTCAAAGTTATTAATTGGACAGTTAACCTCAATATGCAAATGGACCAGAACTTATAAAAGTGTGAAACCCAGTGACCAAAGCCCCTTTTCTGCGTCCATCTTGAGACCCATCCTGCAGCCAGGCTCTTGTATTGCCAGGGTGTGGCCTTTGAAGGCCTTTCAATAAAAACCTACTTTATTCCTCTAATTTTGTCTAGCTTCTGTTCCAGATCAAACTGATAAGGCATCACCTTTGCCCTGCTGAGCTGCTGTGCGATGTGTTGTGTTTAAAGCAAGGGGCCTCACCTGGAGAGCCTGCCTGGGCTCCCTGCTTGTCACAGGGGGAAATCCTGCCTCACCTGAAGAGCCTACCTGGGCTCCCTGCCTGTGATAGGGGGAAATCCTGCCTCACCTGGAGAGCCTGCCTGGGCTCCCTGCTTGTCACAGGGGGGAAATCCTGCCTCACCTGAAGAACCTGCCTGGGTTCCCTGCATCTCACAGGGGGTATATGCTGCTCGTGAGGCAGCTCTGGCAGGGCCAGGGCTCTTGGTGTCACACACAGGGCTTGGGATCACTTGTGCCCAGGCAGGCTCAGAGTCAGTCACTGCCCTGCCCTGCTGGGAGGGACTCAGGGGCTGTGCCTTGCTGCTGTGGCAGGGCACACTTTGGGGTGCATATTTTGAATGCACTTCTGGGTAAGTATTGAAAATGCTTATGCCATACAGTGGTCAGTTTAGCAGTTCTTGTTCCTTTCTCCGTGAGCATTGCTTCCCTTTTCTGCTGTTCATTTACCTGGCATCCTTTCGCATCACATTCTAGAAGGTGGCAAGGGTCATCCTGACCTGATGCTAAATCTATTTGTAGCTAATGGCAGTAACCATGTGGATTGCCAGACCTAAATTGTCATTTTTACCAAGATGTTAGAATTCCCTCTTAGTATTTTTAATATACTTATTTTCACCACAACCAGTGAGATATTTTTTCCCCTTGAAAAACAAGTCTTGTCATAGCCAGGGGGATGGAGGGCAGGAAAACTCCACATTATATTATTCAAATTAATTTTTAAAGTGTCAAGGTTTTTCTGTCTTTGATAAGTTTTATTTGAAATACCTGGGAGTATAGAAAATCCATTCCTAGGCAATGATAAATAGTTTCTTCTTTTATTGTACTTTTTAAAGGAATTTTGCCTGATAAAGAGAGTGTTAAAAAAACCCCAAACTATTAAAGAATGTAATTTGGAAAAATATAAAATTCAGTTTTATCCAAATAAGTAAAAAAAACCCCAACAAAAACCCCACCAACTTTGCAGATGCCCAGTGGGCTGGATATTTCTTTTACAAAGATTTTGTTAGAACTCCTACATTTTCCAGAATTTCTGTACGATCTTTTAAATTGAAATGTCTTGACATTGCATTTCTCCCTAAGTTATCAAAGGAGATTTTCTAACTTTAAGCCAAATTCTTTGGCACATATAAGAGGTACAATAACTTCTTGATTTATTTTGCTAAAATTAGATTTTGAAATCTGTGAGCTTTTTTTAATATATAGAGCATTTGGAAACATGAAGAATCCTGGTTTGTATTTTTAAAATGTATCTTATTTTTGGAGATATAACTTTCTTAGAGGCTGTGAAAGAACTGTTTGCCTGTGTAACTTAAGATTATTGATAAATCCTTGTTTGGTGGAGCAAAGCATAATAAACTTTTTAATTCTGAAGTTAATGGGAGAAATATATCAATATTTAACTAAAAAAACCCAACTTCTTCAAAGAGAGAGACAGACCCATAAAATATCCTCCAAATATGGTAATTTTCCTTACTGAACTTCCTGTTTAGTTTTCAGTCCATTTCCACTAATGTTGCCGGTGAGTTTAGTGCTGTGATACAGAATTACTCAGTGCAGGCAGAAGTGGTGATGGGTACTAAACCATTTGATCTTCCCTAGTTTTTGCTTCTTTTGAGGCAGCAGGTGGAGAGTAGTGACCACTATGCAACTTGAGACACAAGCTGAAATGAAAATTCACTGGAGTTTAAAAACAAAAAAGCAGCAGCTTAATCTCAGATGCAGCTCTTTAAATATTTATGTAATAATACAAATCTACATGAAAAGCCAGTTGTGGTCCCTGAATACAACTAAGTCTGTGGGAATAAGGATATAGTATATAGTGACAGTGAGGTTATTTTCATATTTCATAAAAAGAACTTCTCTTTTGGGTGAAACTAAGAGATGCCCTCTCTTTTTTTTTTTTTTTTTTTTTTCAGGAGGGAAACTGTGGTCTTACGTGAGTAAGTTCTTAAACAGAAGTCCTGAAGAGAGCTTTGAGATTCCTGAATCCAGAACATCCAGCTCAACTAAAATTTACCTGGAGCAACCAACACCTACTCCTAAAGAAACTGGTAGCAGCACTGATTCCAGAGAAAGCTATGGGGAGAGCATGCTGAAGGTGGTCCCACTGAGGAGCAGCCTGACACCAAGCTCTCAGGATGACAGCAGCATCCAGGAAGATGGCCAGGAGAGTTCCAAGTGGATGGACTCGGCATCCAGCTCAGAGGAAGAGTGCACCACTAGTTATTTAACGTTGTGCAATGAATACGGGCAGGAAAAAATTGACTCGGGCTCCCTAAATGAGGAACCAGTGGCTAAAGCGGAGAGTGAAGGGCTGCATACCAAAGAGAGGAGTTCCTTGCAGAAGTGCAGTGTTGTTGGCAGTGACAGCTTCACCTCTCAGATTGCATCTCAGGAACAAAAGCTGTTCATCGATGATGCCGAGCCGGAAAGAGCCAGCCCTACTAGGATATTGGACTCGTTAGCTAGATCCAAGAACAGCCCCATGGAGCTCTTCAGGATAGACAGCAAAGATAGCACTAGTGAGCTCCTGGGGCTTGAGTTTGGAGAAAAATTGTATAACCTGAAATCAGAGCCTTTAAAGCCATTGTTTTCTGTCCCAGATCATGACAGAAGCTTGGATGCCCTGGAGAGCAAAATGGGTGTGAAAGCTCATGACACTGTGAGCAGGGGTTCAAATGACTCTGTGCCAGTTATCTCCTTTAAGGATGCTGCTTTTGATGATGTGAATAGCATTGATGAAGGAAGGCCTGATCTCCTTATAAACTTACCAGGCATGTCTGCTGAAACAGAAGAGCCAGCCATGTCAAGGCCAACAAAGTTTACAAAATCTGACAGGGACGTGTCAGAAGTAAAGTTGTTAGAAACACCTGATGTCTTGCAACTAAATAATTCTGCAGAGCCATGCAAAGCATTTGATGAAGAGCCAAATCATGTGGCACCAGAAGCGGGTGATCCTGCCCTCAAGGAAGCAAATGAGCAAAGTGGTGTCGCTCAGGGAGCTCTTGGGACCCTCTTTACATCTGACCAAGAGGTAGGTGGTTCAGAAGACGAGGCTCTGCTTCAAGAGCTTGAGGCCTGCTCCTTAAACATGATGAGCAAAGAAGAAAGTTCATGTGTTTCCAACCCGCTCTCAGGTGCTCAAGAGGCTACCTTGGACAGAGACATGTTAAGGAATGAAGGAGTGTCGGTGTTTTCCAATCAAACTGAAGACAGCGGGAAAGAGGAGGCAGACTCGGCTTTGTCACCAGCAGCTGAAAGTAAAACGACTGCACCAGAGAAGGAAGATAAAGTAGCAGGAGCAGGGCAGAAGGAAATACATGAAATTTTTCAGGACCTCGATGAAAGATTAGCGCTAACCACCAGGTTTAATATCCCAGAGGATTGCATTCAAAGATGGGCAGCTGAAATGGTGGTAGCCCTTGATGCTTTACATAGGGAAGGAATTGTGTGCCGCGATTTGAACCCAAACAACATCTTATTGAATGATAGAGGTCAGGAACTTTTGCAAATGCATTTCTTTTTATTCGCTGTTGCTTCCAATTAACTGAGTAGGCGTTTTATCTTGTAATTAGTATCTTCATTTCCTGTCTAGAGCTTCATTATCAGTGCAGCAAATTCACCCCCAGTAATAGCTTCTAGTACTTAATGATGCCATTATTCTTAATGATACTGTTTTTAGCTACAAAAGGAGTAATTACAGTTCACTTCTGCAGAAAATGGAAGGGAAAAATGTTTTGATTTCTCCTGTCGTTTTGTTTTTAGGACACATTCAGCTAACGTATTTTAGCAGGTGGAGAGAGGTTGAAGATTCCTGTGACAACGATGCCATAGAGAGACTGTACTGTGCCCCAGGTTAGAGCAATCACCTACAATGTTTCACTTGGAAAGTAGATTAACAGCTTTCATTTTCTCATGTAGTCTCTGTAGCATACAGCTTGAGATCATGCAGTATCTTAGTTTTCTTTGCTTCTTTTCCTTAATGTCTTGAAAAGCTACAGGCTCATAACTGCTTTATTGTTGAACTGTAGTGGTGTTTGTTATGTCATTTCCATAATGTGTAATTGTACTGAATGTCTTGTTTAAGCAAGTTAGGAATGTTCTGTTTTCTTCCAGTTATTTCCTTTGTGTGAGTACAGCGTGGTGACTGAAAAGGTGGCACTTAGACTCTTAAAAATACAAAAATTTATACATGCAAAGGACATGGGCAGTGGGAAGAGAACCACAGAGGTTTGAAAAATACAACCCTAATAGGCTCAGAGGTGCCTCTGACATTTTTGATGAGCTACAGTGGTCTTTGAAATAGTTTAGAGAGCTCTTGCCTTAAAACCACTCTCATCAATCATGAGGGTGATAAAATCAATATCTCTTGGGTTTTTATAGCAAGGATGGCACTTGAAACTGAACCCTCCCTCTTTTCCTTTTTCCAATATATTTTCTGCTAATATAGTGGTCTGTGATTTTTGGCAGTGACAGCCAAAAATCAGGTGTTTCATGTACAGCTTCATATTTTAAAATTTCATAGTTAACTTATAAAAACTATGCTTAGAGTTGAAATTACTACGTTTTTATTCAAACTTTGAAATGCCAACATAACTTTCTGCTGAGTGCGTGGTCTGGCCCGGCATTGCAACTTGGCATGCAGGTAGTCCTCAAGCTCAGAATCTGCAAATGTGCTTAGAAAAATTTAGAATAAGAGTTACCAACAATGAAAGTTCTGAATTTAGTTTGGCATCAGGTGTTTCTTCTCTGTTTTTGTTCTGCAAGTGAAATGCAGGAAGGAACTGTCTCTGTGAGTAAAGGTGGTAGAGTCTCAACAAACTCGGAATGTCAGCTTCTTGAGATAAATAGAAAATAAAATCTTTTCTACCCAGGTGGAAGTCAAAAGGGCAGGTATTACAGAAAATAATTCTTTTCACCTATCAAAGTAAATCCAACACCTTTGTTCTACCCTCATGCCACATTTTTCAAGAACAAGATAATTGGGGAATCCCTGCAATTACTGTGTTTGTTAAATAGATGGTTGTCCTGGTTGCCAACATGTGTGACAACCTGTAAGAGAGAGGTGTTTTCCTGCCTCCCTAACCCAGCCTCGAACAAAGCACTCCTCGGCTGAGTTGTAGCAAAGATGGAAGTGCAGCCTTTTCCCACCCTGTCATCATTAATGAGCTGTGAAAGTCAAAGCTTAATTTTTCTGTACTTTAATGAGGATCGAAAGAGAGGCTCTTTTTGCCCCCTAAGCCCCAACCAGCCAACTCCTGCAGTAATTAAGTGTTTAGGGAGCAGTTGAAATAATATTTAGAAGTCCCCAAATGCAAGAATAAAGTTTTGCACACCGTCATTATTTCCACCTCAGAGCACAGGTGTGGTACCCATCCGGGCTTTTCTTGCTGAAGTTGCCCTCCCCCCTCTGCCCTCTCTGCCCTACCCCAGGCTGCATTTGCTTTGTAGGTTTGCATCTGGTGAGCTACAAGGTGAAGATTTGCAAATGCAAATATTAGATGTATTCAAGGTGGAAGAACTGGTACTGCTCCATGATTCTTACCTTTCATATTTCTTGATCTTAATGTTATCTCTGAGAAGCATGCTTGTACTTTAGCATAGCTGTTATGTGTTAATTTTTAGGTAGGAGAGTAGTACTTGGTATAACTTAGCAGCACAAAATATATTTTGGAGTCAAGTGCCATTCTGTTATGAGGAATGATTCAGTAATGGTGTATAGCTGAGTCCAAAGCAGCTTTCTTAGGGCTACTGTGCTGGTAAATGTTGCTTTAAAACTTTTGACGAATGTTAAAAAAAGTAATCCTGTTAATAGGCTTTCTCTAGGTTCCAGTATTACAGGGGGGAAAAACCACTTCATTTGGATGATAATTTGTTTTTCATTTTGAGGATTGTATCATGGCCCTGGAACCCCTTTATCATGAAAGCATTGCTCCTCAAGCTGCTGCTTGGACTAAGGATTTTGAAATTATATTTGTGCTTCAGTTCTGTACACTAGGAGCAAGTTTTGAGGTGTCAATATTATTTTTAAGTTGCTTTTTGATATAAGCGTTTCTCACAACTTGGGATTTCTTTCTGCTGAGGGAAATGCTGTAGTTTTGTAGAGGTGAACAGTTACCTTCACAAAATTTTATCAGTTCTTATTTCTTACCATAATAAAATGCAGTGTCTAAAATAAGTGACTCACAGTGAATTTTCCTGGTGTTTTCAGTATTATGGGGTGTGTTGCCCTGCCTCTGGGTAGTCAGCCTTTCCTCTCCTTTTCTCTCCTGGCTGAAGGATGTAACTTGGCTTGTAAAAATTTTGTGTTTAGCTTGCTATGTGCTTTAAACAGTGTTCAAGATAGAATAGATTTGGATATGACAGCTTGTATGCTACCTGATTTCAACTATTTGATATTTAAGTAAGTGCACCCTTTAAAAGTATGCAGGAAAGGGAAGGTTTGCTTTTTAGGGTCTGCTGTCAGAGACTGAGAGCAGATGATGAGTCTAAGGCTGCAGTTTTTTTTCTGCATTGAGTTTGGAGGAGCAAATTTTGGAGAGAGAAAAAGGGGAGGATGAATGTGAAAATTAAGCACATTGCAGGATATCTTCAGTTTAAAATAGGTAGGAAATTGTATTGCAGAGTTATATGAAAATTTTAAACACGCATTTCAAAAAGTTGTGTCTTTTCAGTTGTTGAGGTTTCAGATGTTGCTTTTCTAAAGTGTAAGTTATAAAGTGATCTGCTGTGGAGTGCATGAAAATGTATTTAAATCTTAAGTTGCTTTATTTGTTGAAGGAAAACATGAAGTCTAAATTCTCCAATTTATATATTGAAAACTAATTGCTTGACAGGCTAGCGGTAGTGGTGTATTAGTGTGGAAGCTTTTCAGAGCCAAGGGAGAATAGAGGTCCACCTCTGTGGAACTTTCTTGCAGGATCTAGGATTTTGTCTTTAAGGCTTTCTGTATGCCAGAGTAACCTTGCATTAAGGTAAAGCAAGGCAGTGTTGGTACAGAAACAGTGATCCTGGTGAAGCACAGGGACGTGCTCAGCTCCTGTTGTCCTACGAAAAAGTGGAGAGGCACTTTGACTGCATATGTCAAAAAGACATTATGCAGTGCATATGTAAAACAACAGAACAACTGCAACCATTATAAATGCAGAAGCGTCAAAAAGACGAGGGAAGGGAATAGTTTAAAAAGCTGCATTCTGCTCCCTGCGAGCAGTATAATTAGTTTTGTATGAAATAGCAATTGTCATTTTACGTGGTGCATAAGGTACGAGCAGGGTTGCATCTGTTGCAGGAGTGGCACTTCCCCGCTGCCGACGGGAGGTGGCATTGTACCATTAATGGATGTTGCTGTCGCTCTGGCTGCCCCTAATATGCTTAACTTCTCCTAAGAACTGGAGATGGAAGATGCGGCTCATTGGTAATGATTTGCACACCGAGAATTGTGCTCGCAAGCTCAGAGTCGTGGTGTGTCATGGTGCTGTTGAATCTGTTGGTGTGGCTGGGTTGACTCTTTACTGCTGTGTAGTTCTGCTCAGTTCAAAAAAAACCAAAAGTTCCTCCTGAACCAACTCCGGCACCAACAAAGCTGTCTGCAGATGCTTAAAAGTATTGCCTGTGTTATACTTCGATTAATGGACTAAATCTTTGCTGTTCACCTATGATAAGTCAAATGTGGTTTCTCTAATTCACAAGGGAAATGTTGGATTATCATACCATATAAACTCAACACCACTTCAAGTAAGGCTGTGGGGGTTTTGGCCAAGAATAACCTATTTTCTTTTAAAGAAGAAATTAAGCACTTGTAACTGAGAATTTCTGCTGTCTTAATATGGCTAAGGTGGCTATTGTGAGGTTTGTGTGTTTTGTTTCCTTTAACTTTCCTCTTCTTTATCATAATTTTGTTTTCTGAACATTTTAAAGTGTGCTGAGCAGCTTATGTCTGAATACAAAGTTATTAGCAGATCAGATGAGAATGATTCACTTCTGTTTAAACAGCCCTTTGCTCTCCATGCCCCCTGAGAACTCTTATCACATATTTGTCCAAAAAATCCCCACAAAAACTAACAAAAAATCCCTTGCTTTATCCACCTGCCTGGTGGCTGATAGTATCAGCAATGTATCTCTTTATCTCTTGGTTAATGTGCCTTGGTATTCTGAAGGGGGGAAAATTCCAGTAACAGATTCAATTTGCATGGACAGAAACTTGAGCAAATGCCAGCCTAGCAGGGGGGCCATTATTCTGCTCTATAAATAAGTTTAAAAAAGAAACACACACACACACACACAAACCTGTGAATCAACATGTTTTGGTCTAATTGAGGGAAAAGCAAGATAGATGAATTTTGAAATGCAAATTATCACCTTCTGTTATTTTAAGTATTGGTTTTGCCAACATTGTTATCTTAAATATAAAGAGTGGTTAACTTTTAAATACAGTAATAATTGTATTCCATTCTTGACAGTCACAATTTTAAAAATTAAATTGGTAACTTTAAAAAAAAAAAATCCCTTCTCAGAATGCTTAATACCTGTGAGAAAGACACATTTTCTACAGCCATAGCCTAGTCAGGGCTGTCTTTGGATAAAACAGATTTATGTTGAGGATTTTCTCATGAAGAGAAATCTTTAAGGTACTTTTTCAGTCTAACCTGTGAAATGTGGTGTTGTAGAAGCAGCTTGCTGGTCTGACATCCTGTGTAAATATGATGTGTGAATGAGATGTTTTATTTACACTCCCCGAGTTCTTGTTCCGGCAGTGGGGATGCTTTCTGTTGCATCCCTGTAGTATTTTTGGAGGACGAGGTTTCAGAACTGGGCTGCCTTTAGAGTATTTTTTGTTTCTTGTTTAAACAATAAGTTTTCACCAGACTGTGTTTACTAAAAACTGGAGATTTACTGCTTGAGATCCTAAAGCCAAAGGGAGCTTAGCTTCATAGAAAATGTAAGTAGGAAACTGGCCATCAGTAATGCATCGTATTATTCTGGTGCTTTCATAAGCTGTGTGCTATAATCAAGCCTTATTTACACAAACTAGCCTTCACAGAAGCCTACACATAAATGTATGGTAAATTTGGTTTTATGTAATCTGCTGTGACTTGTGCACAGTGCAAAACCTAAGCAAAAAGAAGGTTTTGAGTGAAAAAGATTTTGTTAAAAAAAAAAAAAAAGGCAAAAATGTTTCAATGTGCAACCTGATTTTTGTACTCCCCAAAGAAGATATCACTTCTGCTCTTAAACAGTTGAAAA